>JADLZN010000863.1:0-327602 GCA_018155175.1 Sinocyclocheilus anophthalmus | reverse complement strand
TATTTACAAATACACACTCGTTCACCGTTATTCTAATAGTTCTTGTAACAAAACCAGCCCAAAAAATGAGAGAATCTCACCTGGAAATCAACACGACGGATTATGATTAAAATGTTCTCCACCAGCTCCAACCAGAGAAGGGTGCCCACCCAATCCCAGCAGTGTAACTTTACAACCTCAGTCCCAGAACCGCCTCAAGTCCAACTCGTCTCGTGTGACCTCTGAGAAAAGCGACACAGCTGAGTTTCCCAGTCGCGAAGAGGGTGTCATGCACTTTAATAATGACTTCCTGGCCAGAGATGATCAAAAGTGATCTTTTAAGAGCAGGTTCGGTCGATGCACTTTGGGCTGAGTGGATGGAGAGGAGATGAACTGAGAGATAAAGGGGAGGAGAGATAAAATGTGTCTCGCACATGTCTACAGGAAAATGTTAGGCTAGGGGTTTTTTTCGTAGAGCTGCATGTGATAGAGTTAGAAGAAACCACAATGAGTTTTTTCCAGATAAACGACAGAACATGACAAACTTCCTTTTTCCAGACACATGGTGAACAAAAGAAGATGACGAACTTACAATGATGGTACAGTGTGCCTCAGACGTCTAACATAATGCCACAACTTCCTGTATATGAAAACCGTAACTACAGGCTAATTTTAAAACCTGTTCTCTGTGCCCACCTTAATGGCTGTAATGGAATAAAATCATAATTTGCATTATGAGCACTCTGTCATTTTTCCGTTTTACGATGCCACTGTCAGTAAAAACCTGATTGAACAGAAGAATCAAAGCTGAGTCAAAACTTTTTTTTTTCACTTTTTTTTTTGACCAACACCCTTCTTCTATACAAAATGTTCTCTAATGCCATCCACCTCGCTGTTTTCTCTGTCTGAACATTCTTTAAAGCATATGATCATTTCATGTGGCCTTATCTCTCCTTGAAGTTTTTCAGCTCTTGTGCAAACGAAGATCTTAAGTTGCAAAGACTAGAGTCTCAAAACCAAAGAGATATTCCATTTAAAAGTTTAGACTCAACCGCCCACCCACATCTACCTAAAATGGCTCGTTCTAACACCCCCCCCACATGTCTATCTCACTATGTGGAAATATTAGCATAACGCCGCCCAAATGTTCACGCAAATAAAGGTGTAACTTTTATTCTCGCTGTAGTAGTGTTGTTGCCACCGCCGCCATGTCGGAGGTGCTGTATGTTTTCGTTATGAACGCGAGAAACTCCTTTTTTGGAACTTCCAAAGAGGACTTATCTTGCTTCGTCATGCCTAAATCTGGCTCCGTGCGTTCGCTGAGGAATCAACAATTATGTCGCTGTGGATCACCGTATCGGCTATTCACCGGAACGCAGCGGAAGTTCCAGCCGGTCGTCACATGGTGGGTTGCCGTCAAGAGCCCTCTTATACCTCCTTCGTCGAATCCCCGCCTCACTCTAGCCGCCGTTTGTGAAGGCGCTGTGTGTTTTGTTGTGCAAGCGAAACTACTTTGTTTGGTCTTCCAAAAGAGGACACGACTAAATCATGGTTAAGTTGTATTTACAACACTGTTCCAGACTACTTCAACCCAAATATTCAGATGTGTCCATCGCATTTTATGGAGGACACCTGATCCTGGTAGAGTCTCCTACCATGCCCTGTTTCTGACTCGAAAGACGTATACGTTTTTATTATTTAAGATTTTATGTTGTATATGTTTTCTATTTTAAATCGTGTTTTATGTTTTAGATTTTTTTTGGGCATGTGGAGAGTCGGGCTGTTGCTTGTCCCTTTCTCCGAGCACCCCCATGCAGACTGGTTTTATGGTTTACGCTGAGCAATGCCAACGCAACGCTTAAAAAGACAGTATTTCAATAATCCATACTTATTGTCCCCACTGCAGCAACGAATTCCATCGTTTTATATGGTTTTTCATTTGTTTTGAATCATCGCATTGCGCGGCCTAACTGCATCACAGTTATGGTAAGGGTCGTAAACATTTTTTCCGTACATGCTTGAGGTTATTCTGCCAATCACAAACTACTGGATAGCTGGCCAATACAGTCACCATCCTGTTTTTCAACCGCATTGGCGTTGTAACAATTACCACTTTTCAGAAAGGCGGGCATAGAAGGAGAAATAAATGTCTTATTGAAAATTAGATGTGTTTTTTTAACCCTTAAAACCTTCATCAACATTTCATCTACACCCAATCCACAAAATACGTTATTTTAGCGCATCATATGATCCCTTTAAATTCTGAGACTTCTGGGAAATTCGGTTAAACCTCTATAAACCTAATATTCTCTTAATTGATTATTTAAAAGTACATTCCATGAGGAAATGTAAAGCAGTTCACCTATATTTGATAAAAAGGTGTTTTGACCTTTCAATGAATTTCATACATTATTGACTATGTTTTAGATATGAGTCTCATTCCTTCCCTTTATAGACTCCATTATATTGTTAAATAATTCAATGCTGTACACATACTGTTTTGTGGTTGTCTGTTGCTGTTCTTGGGCTTCATTAGTTTTATTTCTTGTTTCTGCTGGTTTGCATTTTCATTTATGTTACTAACTGACTGATTTCTGAACTACACAGCTGTTTCTTGATTTATACATGTGGCCTTCCCCTAAAACTGTCAGGGCGAATATGATACTTTCCATTTCCTAACATTTTTGACTTAGCAGAAACAATGATTTTTTTTGCAGATCTGAAACAATATAATGTTCCATTCACAGTTTAAATCAGGAAATATTTGTTTGAGTTTAAACTTAAAGCAGTTATGAGTTCAATTAATGTGAAACTCTATCAGCAGTATCTATGGCATATTGTCGATTATCACATGAAAGAGTTGTGATTGGTCCCTCAGTTTATAAAAACAAACCAAAAAAATAAAAATTTGGTTACAATAATTCACTTAATTTCTATAGAGCAAGGCACTGGACCAGCAAAAATGTAATTACTCAATTAAATCATATATGTTAATTTGGTAAGTGTATTTGCAAATGTGTCCAGATTACAGTCCTGTAACGTTCATTCAGCACATCAAGTAGTTGATTAGAACCATCGGTAAACTTTAGTTTGGGACCAATTCTAACTATCATTAACTATTGACTAAATGTTGCCTCCAAACTACTATTTCTGCGTATTATAGTTATAAGTATTGGGATCTAGAATATGGTAATGTAGAATAAGGCATTAATATGTGCTTTATAAGTACTAATAAACAGCCATGCTAATAATCAACTAATTAATAGTGAGAATTGGTCCTAAAACACAGTTGGGACTCGTAGGTTGTTTATTTTGATTAGAAAGGAAAAACCTGTACAATATTTTTTGGTAGTATTCGTGTATTTGTTTTTCTGATGATAGCGTTTCAATGTATTTCAATCCTTTGATTGCTCTGATGCTCCTTCTTTAGTGTCACATGATCTTTTAGAAATCAGTCTAATATGCTGATTTAATATTTTTATGGAAACAGTGCTCCTTTTTTTTTCCAGGGTTCTTTGACTCGAACTCAACATTTTTGCTTATTTTTAAGCTGAAATGATTTTCTGTGCCCACAGACGCTGTCAGTAAGGCTTAAGCCTTACTGCACCCGGAAAAAGTTCTCCATGTATTTTTTTATGTTTTTCATTCTGTCATTCTCTCTGGATAAAAAAAAGAGGAAATCAACTTAACTCAAACCTCATGACTCAATAAGATTCATTTCAACAAATGTATGCATCACCATGTTTATTATACCTGCTGGAAATGCTCCGACATTACCTTCCACAAACTACATCATAATATCTAAGGTTACATGTGTACAAAATAGTCCTTCATAGCAATACGTTTCAAGCTAACCTAATTCTCAGTGACATGCAGCCTAATGCTCAGGTCTAGGGTTAGTTAGGAGTAATACACATCCAGTACAGCTAGTACAAAGATCAGCTGAACTAATGGGTTGCTAACAGCAGCTGATCTGAGAACAGTCTAGGTAGTCTTTGTGCACAAGGTGATAAGGTCGAAAGGGCAGTCCGCTTATCAGTCCTCATAAGATAACCTCCATTCTCAGAGGTTAAGTCACCTGCACCTGCAGGGCAAACCAATGACGATCCTGGAAAACACCAGAATGTGGGACTTCTTCCAGGTTATTTTTCAAAAAGATTCTCAGTAATATGAAAAAGTGGATATGAAACTAAAGGTGACATCACCACAGACCACAACAAAGAAAATAATCCAGCGTAATAGATATGTATTTTCCTCTGCATATTGTATAATGACTGATACATATCTTGTGACCTGGGGATTATCATTTTAAGGTCAATCTGTTGTGATCAACGAAACCCATCCTGGGTCATGATGGTCGATTAGTCAGTTAGTGCGATTGACTAACTTTATTCGATTAACGAATAGTCCAGTACTTTAATTTGCATATTAAACGCATGCTGCGCTTTAGCAGTATAGATCACAATGGCCAAATTTCGGTGAAATTTTGTGGGCAAAAAAGGTATATTGTTCATGCAAGAAGCACCGTTCACACAAAAGTCACTTTCAGCTTTCTGTTGGTCAATGCGGCAAATATGCACGACCAATTTGAATGTGAGTGCAATCTGCTTGGGGAAATTTTTCGCACGAAACTCCCGATTGCACAGGTTCATATTGAAATGACTGGATTTTGGCCACAAAGTTTCGAGAAGCACCGGTAAATGTGACCACACCTTTAGACAGTTTTGACCATTAAAACTCTTAAAACATTTTGCGCCTTTTATTCATCACCTTCAAAGCACCACAGTCAGGAAAGACACATTCAGAAGAACGTCTCTGGCCATTGTGTCACATCTTGCACCGTTTTTTAAATGTCCTGCAACAAGTTTTTAAGATGCTGTAAATAGTCCAAATTTTAAAACCATGTCCATTGAGATCTTTCGGTCGGCTCTTTTCCATTTTGGTGAGGTACGGTTCCCCTTACCCATTTTTTGGCAGCACAAACTTCCAACTTCTATTGTATTAGTTGTTAGCGACGAATGAACTCCATTCACACAAGAAGTCACTTTCACCCATTAGCTTTCTGTTGGTAATGTTGCCAAATGCGTGGACCATTTCACCATTGCGAATCTGCATGGAAACTCTTTCGTCCTCACATAAAATTCATGATTGTGTGGATTTCCATTGAACAGACTGGATTTTGCCGGCGAAAATACGCAGAATATGGGTAAATGTGACCGCATCTTCAAAAAAGACATCTAGTTAGGTGAGGCGAACCCAAAACCAGCCAAATTAAATTAGCGCTTAGTTAAAACAGACTTGTCAATTTCGGAAAAAAAATGCCTACGTATGATGAACAGTCTGACTTTGTCTCTGTAAAGGTCTCGGATGGGATCCAAAACAGTTCTTTCTCAGCCTTAATATCTGCATTCCAGAGTTCAGATGGCCTGCCAAAGACACCCGAAAGGTGACTACCTCCATCCTACGCTCGTGGTGCACTGAAAATTGCTATAATTGGGCAGGTACTCTTCATTCCTCTCGCCCTCCTCCTCGGTTTCTTCTTCAAAGGATGCTAACACGCTCTGTCAGCCCCTGCATGTCGGCGTCCTCCACACCCTCCTGCTCGTCATCATCTGACGCAGGTGGCGGGGGCACCAGGTGAGGAGGGTAGGGCAGTGTGTGGTCATGGGCGTACTGCTGCCAGCGGCTGTCATCGCTCTCGTGGGTTATGTAACGCTCCCCAAGCTTTGACTCCAGCTCTCGGAGGTCCAACCAAGCCTGGTAATCCTGAAAGAGTAGACGGGGGTGGTGGTGGAGGGAGAGAGAGAGAGAGAGAAATAAGGAGATGATAAAGACAGAAGGACGCCACAGCTAATGATGATTCGTTTTGTTTGCGGTGTCTAAAAGCACTTTACTTAAGAAGCTTATTTGTCCTTAATGTAATTTGCTGCTCAAACATAAAACTCTCTTTTACTGCAAATCCATATTGTCATCTCGGGTTGTTTTACAAATTTGTCATTTTTCCATCTTTCATGTGGAGCTTTTAATGTAATTGCAGACCTATTTCCAATTTTTTTCATGTGAATAAAACAGCCTTATCCTTGTCTAGATTATCCTTTTTACTTCTGTCTCTAATTTAATTCAGAAATTATCTTTTTAACAGTATTTTAATAAATAATATAATGTATGTAATATTACATATTACATTATTAACTAACCTATACGGCGTGATGGCTTAAATTAAGCCAAATCTGTAATCTGTTCATTTCAACCCTATTACTCAATCTTTTATTTTATCAGTAGCTTTAAACTACGATATTTGATTAATGTTCATGTTTTTCTTTATTTATTTCCATATAATTAAATATAAAATTGCTATTTATATTTATTTATTTTTTTTACCTCATATAAAAATAAATCAAAATATAGAGCAAATACAGTACCATTCCACGTTTGGGGGGCTGTAACGATTTTGCAGGTTTTTTTAAAAGAAACTCTTATCTCACCAATGCTGCGTTAGGTGATGCGTAAAAACCAGCAATGTTGGAATATTGTTTACAATCTAAAATAATTGTGTTCTATGTTATATATAGGTTTCAATGCAAGTTATTCCTTATGCAAAGTGTTCAGCTCTTCAGTTGTTTGGTGCTCCGAAAACATTTTTAGTAGAATATTTATATGATTAATGTTGAAACCGCTTGTGCTACTTCATATATTTGTGAAACCAGGATACAGTTTTGCAGCTACCATGAATGCATATTAATAATACTTTATTTTATGTGATCTGCCTAAAACAACATTTTCTCTTTTTTATTTATTATGTATTTATTGTCACACGATTTAAAAAATTACCATAAAAAAAAAAAGTTCTAGTATATTATATATATCATAGTATATACAGTGGGTACGGAAAGTATTCAGAATTCCCCTTAAATGTTTCACTCTTTGTTATATTGCAGCCTTTTGATAAAATCATTTAAGTTAAGTTTTTTTCCTCATTAATGTAAACACAGAACCCCATATTGACAGAAAAACACAGAATGTTTGACTTTTTTGCAGATTTATTAAAAAAAAAAAACTGAAAAATCACATGGTCCTAAGTATTCAGACACATTGCTCAGTATTTAGTAGAAGCACCCTTTTGATCTAATACAGCCATTAGTCTTTTTGGGAAAGATGCAACAATTTTTTCACACCTGGATTTGGGGATCCTCTGCCATTCCTCCTTGCAGAACCTCTCCAGTTCTGTCAAGTTGGATGGTAAACGTTGGTGGACAGACATTTTAGGTCTCCGTCCAGAGTTGCTCAATTGGGTTTAAGTCAGGGCTCTGGTTGGGTCATTCAAGAACAGTCACAGAGTTGTTTGTGAAGCCACTCCTTCGTTATTTTAGCTGTGTGCTAGGGTCATTGTCTTGTTGGAAGGTAAACCTTCGGCCCTGTCTGAGGTCCTGAGCTCTCTGGAGAAGGTTTTCGTCCAGGATTTCTGTACTTGGCCGCATTCATCTTTCCTCGATTGCAACCAGTCGTCCTGTCCCTGCAGCTGAAAAACACCCCCACAGCATTATGTTGCCACCACCATGCTTCACTGTTGGGATTGTATTTGACAGGTGATGAGCAGTGCCTGTTTTCTCCACACATACCGCTTAGAAATAAGGCCAAAAAGTTCTATCTTGGCCTCAACCGACCAGAGAATCTTATTTCTCACCAACTTGGATTCCTTCAGGTGTTTTTTAGCAAACTCCATGCGGCTTTCATGTGTCTTGCACGGGGGAGAGGCTTCCGTCGGGCCACTCTGCTATAAAGTCCCGACTGGTGGAGGGCTGCAGTGATTTTTGACTTTCTACAACTTTCTCCCATCTCTCAACTGCATCTCTGGAGCTCAGCCACAGTGCTCTTTGGGTTCTTCTTTACCTCCCTCACCAAGGCTCTTCCCCCCCGATAGCTCAATTTGGCCGGGCGGCCAGCTCTAGGAAGGGTTCTGGTAGTCCCAAACATCTTCCATTTAAGGATAATGTAGGCCACTGTGCTCTTAGGAACCTTAAAAATGTTTTTGTAACCTTGGCCAGATATGTGCCTTGCCACAGTTCTGTCTCTGAGCTCTTCAGGCAGTTCCTTTGACCTCATGATTCTCATTTGCTCTGGCATGCACTGTGAGCTGTAAGGTCTTATATAGACATGTGTGTGGCTTTCCTATTCAAGTCCAATCATTATAATCAAACACAGTTGGACTCAAATTAAGGTGTATAACCATCTCAAGGATGATCAGAAGAATGGACAGCACCTGAGTTAAATATATGAGTGTCACAGCAGGGTCTGAATACTTATGACCATGTGATATTTCATTTTTTCTTTTTTAATATATCTGCAAAAATGTTAACAATTCTGTTTTTTTCTGTCAATATGGGGTGCTGTGTGTACATTAATTAGGAAAAAAATTAACTTAAATGATTTTTTAGCAAATGGCTGCAATATAACAAAGATTGAAAATTTTAAGGGGGTCTGAATACTTTTCGTACCCACTGTATATGTGTTGTGTGTTGTGTGTGTGTGTGTGTGTGTTGTTAGTTTTTGGTGGGTTCTTAGAAACATATGGGTCCCTAATTAATTTAAAGAGAGCATTAAAAGCATGAGCTGATCTTAGCATTACCTGTATATGGAGGTATGCTGAGACTCGTGTCACACTGTAGCGGTTTCCTCATCTCACTCTTGGAGCAGGTTTATTGATGAGGTCGCTAGCTTGAAAATGGATATTCACCAAACAGAAATCCTGCTTGATGTAAGCTAATGAGTTACAGCAGCAGACAGCAAATCGAAGGCGGATGGAGCTACTCAACGATCAGCCTGCTTTTAATGCATCGGATTTCTTTTTGTTGTTATGAAGTAAATTTCCAGGAAGAGCCACGCAAAGTGTTCTCTACTCAGCTCTTTTAACTTTTCATATACTTCTATTCTCAATTTGATCTGACGTGTTATTGTACATTATGAACTTGTATTTAATTCGGTGTAATTTTACTGTGTTTGTACCTTCAGGAGAGATCTGTTTCCATGGGTTGGGGGGGTACATGAAGGCGGCATTGTGGATCTGATCATTGATATCTTCATCCTCGTTGAAGGGGAAAGTTCCACTCAGACTGACATACATGATCACACCTACAGACCACATGTCCAGAGAGCGATTGTAACCCTGGTTCAGCAGGACCTCGGGGGCCAAATAAGCTGGCGTGCCAACAACCGAACGGCGGAAAGACTTCTCTCCGATGATGCGAGCAAAACCAAAGTCACAAAGTTTCACCTATGAATATGCCGTGTGGGTGGGAAGAAGTGTTAAGAGTCAACAAAACGTAAAAATGAGAAGTACAACCTAGCATTATGAAAAAAAGTATTAAAATATTAAAACTGCATTGCATTGAATTCTCTGACCTGTGGGAAAGGATCCGCTGATGCTAATAGCACGTTCTCAGGCTTGAGGTCACAGTGCACTATGTTTTTGAAGTGAAGGTTCCTCAGAGCAGCCAAAATCTAGAGATAATATTGGTTCAACCATCGCGTTAAAGGTAGTAGCACGGAGTTCTTGAGAACGCTGTGAAGGTGATCTGACAGAGCCCATACACACTTGCAGTCAATCCCCATAGGCCTGTCCACCCATGATGGTAGAGTTGCCTGTGTGGTTAGCATAGCATGTTTTGCATACAATTTGAGGTTGCAGCTACAGCGTTTCTACAGAATCACTTACTGCACATTTAAGCCCCTTTACCACCAAGCCAACCTATATGAGAAAACTTTGACAGCCACTCAGAATCTACCTAGTCATTAAGACTTGAACATTTAAAGCGTGTAACAACAACTGCGTGCACCTTCCAAAATCAAAAAACGCTGCTAATAATGTTATATTCCGGGGGCAAACAGGCCTTTAGAATGTTCTGACAATGTTAACTAGATATTAACTTCCGATGAGCGTATCTACTGTATTATGTAACAGGCCTTCATCTTTATGAAACTATGAACACCACAGCTATAACTATGCATGACACAAAGAACAATAAGATCTTGTTTGGAACGCTTACGAACTTTTTCCAACGAGTGAACAGAACAACATGACAGCAATCAGTACCCCCTGATTTTAAAGATCTTGTGCATTTTTTGTATGTGCTAATAATAAACATGACACAGTATAGTTACGTTTATAGTTATCTGCCAATAAATGATACATGCGAGTAATGACTAATCATGTACTAATACCTGAATTAAATATTACTTTAATGTGAACTAATAATGAGTTAAGGCATGCACTAATCAAGAACAATAATTACCACAAAGTGTTAATTAATATATATGCTAACAGGCATGTACTAACATGTATAGTTAAGGTGGTCATTATTCACACATGAATTCATATGACTCATGCTGTTCTTTTCATTATTAGCATGTATTAACAGGTTTGAATGTCCTTGGTATGAATGGCCCTTAACCTCTAAGAAGCATGTTTTAAGCTCTAAACGTAGCGCTGACCTGCGTGATGAGGAACTTGGTGAGTCTCTCAGGAAGTCGTCCTTTCTCACTTGACAGTATCATTTCGAGCATGTCACCATGAAGTTTCTCCATCACCACAAACACCTTCTCAGGCGTCTCAAACATGCATTCGAGATTCACTATACCCAAATGTCGCAGGCTCTGGGAGAGGTTGAAAGGACAAGGTAAAGAGATGCGGTTGAGTGAGTCACGTTGTTGCTTATTTGCATGCATGAACTTATGTTGGGTCAGGTTTTCTCACAATCAGGAGGCACACAGCAGGTTTAATTGTGTTATATGTGAGCATTATCATTCAGTCAATACAAAGGCACTCATTAGCCACACAGTTCTACGTTTGCTGAATAATTGCTTCTATATCGCCCCCTGCTGGTCACCTGCAATATGGCTACTTCATTCCTCAGCTGGCTCTCCTGCTTGGTGGGGAACCGAAGCTTGTCGATCACCTTCACGGCTACATCCCGGCCAGTTTTCCTGTGTTTTCCTGTGCGGGTTGAGGAAATGATAATGTGTGATCTTTTTGTAAATATCCATTCTTGCATATCATTAGTGGTGCTTGCTATTGCATATACTTATGACATGGGTTATGAATAAGAATTCCATTTTTGGTTCACTCAAAAATAACAATGGATTGTTTGCGGTGATCCCATTTTTGGTCCCCAACGAACACTGTTCTTTGGAAGAAATTCTTTTTCTTGTGTGAAGAACATGGTTACTATCTACTAAAACAAATTCCCACTTAAGAACCTTCTGGAACCATCCATCCAATGGAATTTTTTAATTTTTAATAATGTAACTTGTCTGAATGGGCTTCAAAGTCTAGAATATAATAAGGGCAAAAAGGGTGCAGCTGCTCTTTTGGCATCCTATGGCAACCCCTATGTGTAGAATGGTCACCAAATCTAGTTTGTTCATCACAACATACCCCTATACCCCACCAAATGTCCAGACCCCAGAACCTCATCAGCAAAGATCTGTACCCAAAACCATTCACGATTCCTGTTGGTCATCACCTCATCATCTTTATATTCTCTTAAGCATTATCATGATCATAGTTGTCCTCATCAGCACACTATGTGATAATTGCACCTTTAAGTCCAGTTTCTCAGACATGCTCCTGACTCTGACTGTTCGACACTGAGTGCGACGGAACGCCTGCCCTAAAATCCCATCGATAAATAGCCACTTAGTGTTATACTCTGTACTGTATGAGTCGATGACACATTAAGGAATGTAAATTAAATTTAAAAAATCAACGTGTCAAGGTAAAAAAAGGTAAAACTGCAGTTCCTTAAAATTATACTGTTGTCTTCATGTTGATAGTTAAACTCTTTTTCTATGTCCTTTTTAATGACTTTTTTGCAATGGTTTAATTAATTGGTTATATCAAGTACTGTATCACTATCAAATTAAACGCACAAATACTTTTATGCATCTATCTATCTATCTTGCCTATCTATTTTTTCCAAGAGAGTTCTAAAAGAGACTTTTTTTTCAATATTTTTTACTTTTCAAAAATTACATTGATTTGATTGATTGATTAGATTCATCATTCGTCATCATCCTCCATCTCCATCCATCCATCCATCCATTCACATATCATTAATTCATTCAGTCCTGACCATTGTTCATCCATCCATCCCATCTCTTCCCTTCATGCATTCTTCGCTGAGCCATTATTCATCCTCTATCCATTCACCTTCGCTGATCCCTTCATTCATTCATCCATTCCATCCATCCATCCAGCCTTCATTCTTCTTCATTCGCCGAGCATTCTTCATCATCCATCCATTTATTTCTTCATCGCTGATCCATTCGTTCCTCCTCCACCATTCATCCATTCATCTGTCATTCATTCGCTGATCCAGTTCATTCCTTCCTCCTCCTATCCATCCTTCATTCATCTTCATTCGCGGATCCATCGTTCACCATTCATTCAGATCTTCATCCATCGCTGACCATTCGCGTTCATCCTCCATCCTTCACCTTCTTCCGCTGATCCATTCATCATCCATCCATCCTCCAGCCAGTCATTCATTCATGTTCACATATTTAAATAGAGCCCTTTTTTTTAAATGCATCAAATGAGCATCATATTATATCATCATATCATAGCATCATCATATATTCTATACATTTACTATAAATTCTCTTAATTAACTATAAACTATAAATTCTCCACATAATCAAGTGATTTGTTTAGGTTTCTTAACAGAGACATTATCCCTATACTGATTATGTATGCAGCATCACACCTTCCTTCCAGACTTAAGCTCACTTACGGTGAGGAGTGTGACCTTCTGCTGGAGGGTTGTCTTGGAAGATGACTGGCATGAGTGCTTGACGTATAACAGTCTCCCATCCTTTGGCGAACTCTCGCCCCACCCCGCTGTTTGGTGCAACACTACTGGGACTGGCTGAGATGGGCAGACCAGACACACTGGATGATGGGGACAGGGTGGTGTTGGGGTCCTCACCAACAAAGTAGATCATAGTACCCGTCATGATCTCAAAGCAATGGGGGCTTGTGCCGGGAGGGACGAGAGAGAAATCACCCGCCGGATGGACCTGCAGGATTTCTGAGAGCGGGATCTCCTGCGGAGGGAGACATGGGGCACATTAGAACCTCAATCATGCAGACAATATGCCGCCAAGGTTAATTTAAAAGCAGGGTCTGGGTTAATGCCAATGTGAGTTGAGATAATTAACTGAAATGATACATCAAACCAGGTTCACATTCTACATGTGAAGTCACCCCAGCTTGTGAAAACCATTCATAATGCATTATTTCATGAATCCAGAATATTCGTGCTTCATCTGTCACTGTGAACGCATAATGCATAATATAATGTGGCATTTCCACACACACATTAACTGCTTTTTCATGTGCAATTTATCTAACAATGTCTATAAACTATGGAAGCTTTTTTCCACCACGGAATAACAAAAATAAAATTAATACTAATGAATATATTAATAAATGTAAAAAATAATATATCTAAAAAGTAAAATTCTGCATTTTTTTTCTTGCATTATGAAAAATAGAGACAATTGCAAGATATAAGCTTAGAACTGTGAGATATACAAAAAAATGTTGTTCTTTAAATTCCAAGTTTACATCTCACAATTCTTTTTTTCCCACCCTGTAATAAAAAATTGTAAAAAGAATTCTGAGTTTTATATCTCACAATTCTGAGTTTATATGTAGCAATTCTGAATTTACTTGTATATCTTACAATTATGACTTTTTCTCTGAATTGCAAGAATCACATCCTCACAATTCTGTTTTTGTTTCTCTCACAATTCTGATTTTTTTTTTCTCTCAGGATTGCAAGAAAGAACTAGGAATTGTGAGATATAAACTCAGAATTGTCAGAATAAGAGTCAGAATTGTGAGATAAAAAGTCGCAATTACTTTTTTTTTCATCCCATGGCGGAAATGGGCTTCCATAATAAAAAAAGGTCTTAAAACAATAAAAGAAAGGAGATTCTACCTTGTAGTATTTGTTGGTGGTGTCGTTTTGAAACAGGATGATGCATTTGCAGTCCAGGCGCCAGTAGTGTTTCTTCCTCTGTTGGAGGGTGGGGTGACAGGTCAGAGATCATAAGTCAACAAGGAGTTGGTGCTGGGGTCAGCTTCACCCCAAAAGACAGGAAGAAGAAAGCGAAGGGTAAACAGAGCTGAAGAGAAGAGGAGGACGCAAGAGAAAAACCAGGAGGAAAGTTAGAAAGAAAAGGCTAAAGAGGAGTAAAATGCTACACAGAAATGCAGACGTTTTACAGGAGGCCGAGAACAGATCAATATATCTATGTTGAGAAAAAGCCCCTTATTTCTTGTGATGACGGCATTGTTTGAACGGTATGTCCTCTGGGAATGAACAGGTGACTCTCCCATTTATTTCAGAATCTAAATCAGAGACACTTATTAAAGCCACGGTTGTGCCAGGTTTGGAGTCTTCAGGAATGGCACTTGAGAATGATGTCACTTCTATCTGTGGGGGATTATCATTTATATCAGCAATTTTTATAGTTATAATTTGATCTGTTGTTAGAGGAACAATTCCTTTGTCTGATGCTTGAACGTCAATCTGATATTTATCTTTGATCTCAAAATCCAAAAGACCTGTCACAATAATTTCTCCAGTGATTGGATTGACATCAAAAAGTTTACGCAATTTGTAATTAACATTGTGTCCTAATGAATAAACTACTTCCCCGTTCTGACCTTCGTCCAAATCAGTTGCGTTCACCCTTAAAGCTACTGTGCCTACATGTGCGTTTTCATTCAGCATAACAGTGTAAGTATCTTTAGTGAAAATAGGGGCATTATCGTTTATATCTAACACATCAATCACAATATCCATAGTTCCAGACTTTGGTGGTCTGCCTCCATCTAAAGCAGTCATCTGCAATTTCATACTTTTTGTAATCTCTCGGTCGAGCGGCTTTTGTAAGACCAACACGGGAGCTTTGCCGTCTTCATCACGATCTATAATTTCAATACGAAAATAATCGGTGTGGCTCAGTTTATAAGTCTGAACTGAATTACTGCCACTGTCTGGATCGCGCGCAGCCTGAAGCTGGAATCGCGCACCGGGAAGCACCGTTTCACTTATTTCTAAATGCTTTTCCTGCTCTGGGAATCTCGGGCCGTGGTCATTCACGTCTATTACATCAACAGTCACGTAATGAATCTCGAGAGGGTTTTCTAATGCAATTTTTAAATGTATTAAACACGGGGTGCTTCTTTCGCACACCTCCTCCCTATCTAATTTACCGTTCACATTCAAGACACCGTCATTCTGATTTACACTGAACATTGACTCGCCTGAAGTCGAGACGATACGAAATCCTCGCTCCTTTAGTGTTTTGTGATCAATACCCAAATCCTTTGCAACATTTCCCACAGCAGCTCCGTCATTTTGCTCTTCAGAAATCGAGTAACGTATTTGTGCCCAAACCGTTCTGCCAAAAATAATCGATACAACAATGAAGATGATTTTCACATGGCGCTCAAGGCACTGATCACGTCTTCGTCCCATTTTTGCAACGTATTGATTCCACAGCAGTTTCACAACGACTATCCAAATATTAGTCCAATGACAACACGACAGATGCCCTAACCCTCGAAAGATTTTACTAAGAAAAACAATGGACAAAAGCACCGAGCAAGCCACGCCTCTGATGAAAAAGTGATCATATACAAAATGACGACGAAAAAACGGGGAGGTACTCTGACGTTTTGAGTCTAACTTTTTAGGTTTACACTGACACCTCGCGCTATTTCGTTGGATTGCTATTCATTAAACTATGCGAATTCATAATGAAACTATCATAATGAACTAATCTTTTTTTTTTTTTAAGCTCGTCTAATAGATCTAAAATATACACAGAAAGAGAAAAAAAGAGAGAACTTTGCAGGACAGAAAGCTGCATCATATATTCAGAACCAAGGACAGCGACTAGCACGCACGGTTTCATTTACAGTTTGTTCAGCCATTAGGGCACAGCAAAACAATCCAAGAGTAATACAGAATGCACATGCGTATGTAGCTATAAAAATCAAATAAAAGTATTAAAAATATTAAAAAATAAAAATAAAAATAAAAGTACAAAGTACAAAGCTGGCAATACAGCACACCTCTAGTCCTTTTCTTACCTCTCCAGAATCTCTCCTCCTGCGGTCTGGGATCACTAGAGTATTTCCATTACTGCCCGGGACTAAAGTAGAGCCGATACTCATTCTAGGTCCAACTAACATGTACCGTTTGTCTCCAGATCTGTACTGGATGCTGTGACACATAGTCCCGTCGTAATTTGTATCCTGTAAATACTTGGATGAATAGTCTGTCGATTTAGAGCACTGCATTACAATCAACACGATGATGCTGATGACAAAAAGCACTGAAACCGAGCCCAAAGTGATGATCAAATAAAATGTCGCGTTGTTTTCCTCCTCGTCTTTTACTGCGTTTTTCACATCAGAAGCAGCAAAAGGCTCTTTGGGCTCCACAACTTTGACAATCACAGTCGCTGTTGCTGAGAGTGAAACGTTCCCATTGTCTTTGACCAGTATGAGCAGTTTATGCTGGGCCTCGTCTGTTTCTGTGAATGAGCGAAGGGTCCTTATCTGTCCTGTATAGCGGTCCAAACTAAAGAGACTGTGGTCACTAACTTCCTGCAGTGAAAATAATAACCAGCCGTTGTATCCTATATCTGCGTCATAGGCTCTGACTTTAGTCACCAAATGACCTGCGTTCACATTACGGGGAATCTCTTCCACACCCTCAGCAGAACCGTTAGCGCTGACTGGATATAAGATCACTGGAACGTTGTCGTTCTGATCCAGAATAAACACGTTCACTGTCACGTTACTGCTCAGAGACGGAGTTCCAGAATCTGTAGCAACAACATGGAACTGGAACATTTTAACAATTTCAAAGTCAAAGCTCTTAAGCGCATAAATCTCCCCATTCTCAGAATTAATGTTAATGAAAGACGTATATTTATTTTCCTCGCTACTTTCTCTCCATATTTGATAGCTGATTATAGCATTTTCGTTTGAGTCTTTGTCAGTAGCAGACACAGAAAATAAAAATTTGCCTGGGACATTATTTTCCATCACATAAAACGCATAAGGAGAAAATGAGAATTCCGGAATATTGTCATTTACATCTGATATCAGAGCTGTTATAGTTTTAATAGTAGACAACGATGGTTGTCCCGCATCTTTTGCAACTAATGTTATGTCATACTGGAATTTCGTTTCTCTGTCAAGTAATCCAGAAGTAACTAAAGAATAAATATTATCGTGTGATGACGGCATTAGTTTAAAAGGTATATCATCAGATATTGAACAGGAGATTTTTCCATTGAGCCCAGAGTCTAAATCGGTGACGCTTATCAAAGCCACTGTAGTACCAGGTCTAGAATCCTCTGGAATGGCGTTTGAAAATGATGTGACCTCTATTTCCGGTGCATTATCATTTACATCGACGATTTTTATGATTACACTTTTAACCGTTGAAATGAGGAACAATTCCTTTGTCAGTGCTTGTATGTCAATCTCTATTTATCCTTCATCTCAAAATTAAACGACGGTTAAAATATTCCCCAGTGATTGACTTAAATTCAAACAGTCTGCGTAAATTATAGTTGACCATTATTTCCAAAGCAAAAACTCCTCTCCATTTTTAACCTCGTCCAATATCAGTTGGCGATTACATGTACAATTGTGTGACCACTGGTTTTTGTTTTTTTTTTTTTTTTTTTGGGGTGGCGTTTTTTTTTCATTTAATGTAATCGTGTAGGCCTCTTTCGTAAAAACAGGTACATTATCGTTTATATCCTGTACATCAACAAATATTTCCATTGAGCCAGACTTAGGAGGTCTCCCGCCATCTAAAGCAATCAATTCTAATTTTATGTTTTTCGTCACTTCTCTGTCAAGCGGCTTGTGTAAAATCAGAATTGGAATTTTACCATCATCTCGATCTTTAATTTCAAGACGGAAATGGTCGTTGTGGCTGAGTTTGTAGGTCTGAACCGAATTGCTTCCACTGTCTGGATCACGCGCTGCCTGTAGCGGATATCGCGCGCCTGGCAGAGCAGATTCCCCAATTTCCAGCCGCTTTTCATTCTCGGGAAACAGTGGACTGTGATCATTTACATCCAATATCTCTACAATGACATAGTGGATTTCTAGTGGGTTTTCTAGAGCGATTTTCAGATTGATTAAACACGGGGTGCTCCTCTCACACACATCCTCTCTATCTATTTTCTCGTTCACATACAAGACGCCGTCATTCTGATTTAAACTGAACATTGACTCGCCTGAGGTCGAGACGATGCGAAATCCCCTCTCCTTTAGTGTACTGTGATCGATACCTAAATCCTTCGCGATATTTCCCACAGCAGCTCCATCCTTCTGCTCCTCCGAGATCGAGTACCGTATTTGTGCCCAAACTGCTCTCCCAAACAACATTGCAACAGCAATGAAAGCAAGTTTTGCATTCAGCTCCAGCTGATGAGAGCGTCTTCTTTGTTCCATTTTTCCAATATGACAAAAATCCCTTCCAACGCAATTTCAAGATCAATCTATAAATATTTGTTGTATAGTTCCATCGTTGCTCACGTTTACGCTGAAAACCAGTCAGACAATAGAAAGACGCTGTACTCAATCCTGACAAATCTTACAGCACCGGTGCTGAAAATGA
This sequence comes from Sinocyclocheilus anophthalmus, assembly GCA_018155175.1. Lineage (NCBI taxonomy): Eukaryota > Metazoa > Chordata > Actinopteri > Cypriniformes > Cyprinidae > Sinocyclocheilus > Sinocyclocheilus anophthalmus. The sequence continues at coordinate 308,901 of JADLZN010000863.1, read as the reverse complement.
GAAAACACACGAATAAACTGAGAAGGCGGAACAAAAAACCCATGAGCAACCGTTTGACGTCAAGAGTCTTTCTCCAGGTTTACACTGACATCTCGCGATCTAAAGCGTTAGTTGCATTGCAACGTTCAGAAATATTTTACTGCTGTCAAATGCATATAGTTTTATCCGTGGACTTAAAAACAATCCACACAAATTGTGATTTAAAGATGTTTAAACGACAAGATTTTATATCGTTAAAAATAATATTAATTTACATGTCAAAAAGAAATTGGCTGAAAATAATTCAGTCGTTTACAAAAAACATCTATGGACGTGCGATTTGGCATCCGTTCACAAACCAACAGTTAACTAAATAGGACAACACTCAGAGGCTGCAGGCATCACATTCAGCAAAAAAAAAATATTACTATTACAATGCAAAACTCTAGATAACTCCTGTCCAGCAGAATTAGGAGTATACAAACAAATAACTAAATAAAAAAAGCCTTGGAATTGCAGTCCACCCAGATAGTAATGATACACAGAGCTTCACCACAAAGCCCAGAACTAGATCCTATAGAGAAGTCCTTTTGTTTTACAATTGACTTTACAATGAAATCCATGTCCATCTGAACCACAGGAGAAAACCCAGATGACCAAATCAAAATAAAAAAAAACAAAGAAAAAAAAAAGCACAACATTGGACAGAAGCCTAAGCTCAAAGCAAGTTGAAATGATTTATGTCACTAAACAGAGAACATAAAAGTGCTGGAATACCTGACCACAGGATAAACCCTAAACTATATCAAGTCCTGACCATATACAGACCAAGTGAGCACAACCTCGCCATAGAGATGGACAGGCACAGACAGACCTGGCAAACTGAACACTGCACTGCACACTGAATGAAGTGGAAACATAATTGCACTGTATCAACAGGCCCCAATCTTACATATATTAAGAATCTTTCTCCATTGGCTGTATGTTTCTTTATTTAATATTGATGTGCTTTAGTAATGTGAATCCTAAATCTAATAAATCTGAACCTGAGAAAGAGGTTGACACTTAGAATGTTCCATTTAAAAGCAGCCTGACCATGTTCAGTACAACGGACAGCAGCCAGCATCTATCTTAAAATTGTTTCCTACAACTAATACACAGATGCATAAGCCATTTGCTTACCTCTCCAGAATCTCTCCTCCTGCGATCTGGTATGACTAGAGTATTTCCATTACTGCCAGGGACTAAAGTAGAGCCGATACTCATTCTAGGTCCAACTAACATGTACCGTTTGTCTCCAGATCTGTACTGGATGCTGTGACACATAGTCCCGTCGTAATTTGTGTCCTGTAAATACTTGGGCGAATAGTCTGTCGATTTAGAGCACTGCATTACAATCAACACGATGATGCTGATGACAAAAAGCACTGAAACCGAGCCCAAAGTGATGATCAAATAAAATGTCACATTGTTTTCCTCCTCATCTTTTACTGTGTTTTTCACATCAGAAGCTGCAAAAGCCTCTTTGGGCTCCACAACTTTGACAATCACAGTCGATGTTGCTGAGAGAGAAACGTTCCCATTGTCTTTCACCAGTATGAGCAGTTTATGCTGGGCCTCGTCTGTTTCTGTGAATGAGCGAAGGGTCCTTATCTGTCCTGTATAGCGGTCCAAACTAAAGAGACTGTGGTCACTAACTTCCTGCAGTGAAAATAATAACCAGCCGTTGTATCCTATATCTGCATCATAGGCTCTGACTTTAGTCACCAAATGACCTGCGTTCACATTACGGGGAATCTCTTCCACACCCTCAGCAGAACCGTTAGCGCTGACTGGATATAAGATCACTGGAACGTTGTCGTTCTGATCCAGAATAAACACGTTCACTGTCACGTTACTGCTCAGAGACGGAGTTCCAGAGTCTGTAGCAACAACATGGAACTGGAACATTTTAACAATTTCAAAGTCAAAGCTCTTAAGCGCATAAATCTCCCCATTCTCAGAATTAATGTTAATGAAAGACGTATATTTATTTTCCTCGCTACTTTCTCTCCATATTTGATAGCTGATTATAGCATTTTCGTTTGAGTCTTTGTCAGTAGCAGACACAGAAAATAAAAATTTGCCTGGGACATTATTTTCCATCACATAAAACGCATAAGGAGAAAATGAGAATTCCGGACTATTGTCATTTACATCTGATATCAGAACAGTTACAGTTTTAACAGAAGACAATGTTTGCTGTCCTGCATCTTTTGCAACTAATGTTATGTCATACTGGAATTTCGTTTCTCTGTCAAGTAATCCAGAGGTAACTAAAGAATAAATATTATCCTGTGATGACGGCATTAGTTTAAAAGGTATATCATCAGATATTGAACAGGAGATTTTTCCATTGAGCCCAGAGTCTAAATCGGTGACGCTTATCAAAGCCACTGTAGTACCAGGTCTAGAATCCTCTGGAATGGCGTTTGAAAATGATGTGACCTCTATTTCCGGTGCATTATCATTTACATCGACGATTTTTATGATTACACTTTTATCCGTCGCAAGAGGAACAATTCCTTTGTCAGATGCCTGAATGTCAATTTCATATAGATCTTTGACCTCAAAATCTAAAACACCAGTCACAATAATTTCTCCAGTGACTGGATTAACTTGAAAAAGTTCACGCAAGTTATTATTAACATTATTTCCTAATGCATAAACTACTTGTCCGTTTTGACCGTCGTCCATATCAGTGGCATTAACCTGTACAATTGTTGTGCCCACTGGTGCGTTTTCATTCAATACAACAGTGTAAGACTCTTTCGTAAAAATAGGCACATTATCGTTTATATCCAGCACATCAATCAATATTTTTATTGAGCCAGACTTAGACGGTCTCCCTCCATCAAAAGCAGTTAATACTAATTTTATGTTTTTCGTCACTTCTCTGTCAAGCGGCTTGTGTAAAATCAGAATAGGAATTTTAACATCTTCTCGGTCTTTAATTTCAAGACGGAAATGATCGTTGTGGCTGAGTTTGTATGTTTGAACCGAATTGCTTCCACTATCAGGATCACGCGCTGCCTGTAGCGGATATCGCGCGCCTGGCAGAACAGATTCCCCAATTTCCAGCCGCTTTTCATTCTCGGGAAACAGTGGACTGTAATCGTTTACATCTAATATCTCTACAATGACATAGTGGATTTCTAGTGGGTTTTCTAGAGCGATTTTCAGATTGATTAAACACTGGATGCTCCTCTCACACACCTCCTCTCTATCTATTTTCCCGTTCACATACAAGACGCCGTCATTCTGATTTAAACTGAACATTGACTCGCCTGAGGTCGAGACGATGCGAAATCCCCTCTCCTTTAGTGTTCTGTGATCGATACCTAAATCCTTCGCGATATTTCCCACAGCAGCTCCATCCTTCTGCTCCTCCGAGATCGAGTACCGTATTTGTGCCCAAACTGCTCTCCCAAACAACATTGCAACAGCAATGAAAGCGAGTTTTGCATTCAGCTCCAGCTGATGAGAGCGTCTTCTTTGTTCCATTTTTCCAATATGACAAAAATCCCTTCCAACGCAATTTCAAGATCAATCTATAAATATTTGTTGTATAGTTCCATCGTTGCTCACGTTTACGCTGAAAACCAGTCAGACAATAGAAATACGCTGTACTCAATCCTGACAAATCTTACAGCACCGGTGCTGAAAATGAGAAAACACACGAATAAACTGAGAAGGCGGAACAAAAAACCCATGAGCAACCGTTTGACGTCAAGAGTCTTTCTCCAGGTTTACACTGACATCTCGCGATCTAAAGCCTTAGTTGCATTGCAACGTTCAGAAATATTTTACTGCTGTCAAATGTATGTAATTTTATCAGTGGACTTAAAAACCATCCACACAAATTGTGATTTAAGCTATGTTTAAATACTCAACATTTTCTCATTAGACTGAACGTAATGTTTTATTAAAACAAGTAACTGAGTGAAAGTGAAAGAGAGAGGGAATACAAATATATGCCTTTAGAACAAGCTCATAAATATACATACCTTGGAATAAACATCAGTAACAAAATTATACAAGGCTGTAAACAAAGATTTTTATTATTAAAAATAATATTAATTTACATGTCAAACAGAATCTGGATAAAAATAATTAAATCAATTACAAAATACAGACACATCTATGGACGTGCGATTTGGCATCCGTTCACAAACCAACAGTTAACTAAATAGGACAAACACTGCAGGCATCAAATTCAGACACCCCAACAAATTATTACAAATGCAAAACTCAAATTGTCTCCAGATTGAACTGGAGCTGGGACACAGAGTCCCATGTAATTTGTGTCCTGTAAAATCTTGGACGAATAGTCTGCAGAGCTGAACAAGTAGGACATCAACTAATAATTAAATTAAAAGGCCTTGAAATTCCAGTCCACCCAGATCCCAGAGTGAAGTCCTTTTATTTTACAGTTGACTTGACCATGACCAAATTAGCAAATCAAAATATTTAAAACAAAAGAAATTACATATATATATATATAATATCTTATATATATATATAATATATATCTATATTATATATATATATTATATATATATATATTTCAATCCAATTGGACATTAACAGCTAAAGTAAACTGAAATGATTTCTTCCCTAAACAGTGAATATAAAATTGGTGGAGTACCTGACCACAGGACCACTAAAGCAAGTCCTGACTATATACAGACCAAGTGAATACAATCTCGCCATAGAGATGAACAGACACAGACAGACCTGGCAAATGAAAGACTGCACTGCACACTAAATGAAATGGAAACATAATTGCACTTTATTAACATGCCTCAATTATACATATTAAGAAACCATTTTTCATTACTTCACTGCCCACCATAATAACTTTAATCAGACACAGGAAAATATCCCATTTTCATTGCTAATCAGAGATGTTCAAACCTGGCTGCAAGATATGAAAGGCCTGTTATGACAAAAGAACAACAATACAACCATTGTGCAAAATGCATAAAAGGAAAACAGAATAACAAACGGCTCTATTGCTACTTATATTATTAGTACTTCCTTTTTTCCCTTTCCTCCTTCTTTGGCTATGTTTATTATATTCCTGTGCTTTGGTAATGTAAATCCTAAGTCTAAATAATAAATAAAATCTGAATCTAAGAAAGACAGACACTAATAGTGTTCCATTAGAAAAAACAGCCTGAGCAGGTTCAGTACCACAGAGAGCAGAAAACTTCTGCCTTAAGATTGTTTCCTACAACAAATACACAGACGCATAAATCATTTGCTTACCTCTCCAGAATCTCTCCTCCTGCGATCTGGTATCACTAGAGTATCTCCATTACTGCCCGGGACTAAAGTAGAGCCGATACTCATTCTGGGTCCAACTAACATGTACCGTTTGTCTCCAGATCTGTACTGGATGCTATGACACATAGTCCCGTCGTAATTTGTATCCTGTAAATACTTGGACGAATAGTCTGTCGATTTTGAGCACTGCATTACAATCAACACGATGATGCTGATGACAAAAAGCACTGAAACCGAGCCCAAAGTGATGATCAAATAAAATATCACATTGTTTTCCTCCTCGTCTTTTACTGTGTGTTTAACATCAGAAGCAGCAAAAGCCTCCTTGGGTTCCACAACTTTGAAAACCACAGTCGCTGTTGCTGAGAGTGAAACATTCCCATTGTCTTTAACCAGTATGAGCAGTTTATGCTGGGCCTCGTCTGTTTCTGTGAATGAGCGAAGGGTCCTTATCTGTCCTGTATAGCGGTCCAAACTAAAGAGACTGTGGTCACTAACTTCCTGCAGTGAAAATAATAACCAGCCGTTGTATCCTATATCTGCGTCATAGGCTCTGACTTTAGTCACCAAATGACCTGCGTTCACATTACGGGGAATCTCTTCCACACCCTCAGCAGAACCGTTAGCGCTGACTGGATATAAGATCACTGGAACGTTGTCGTTCTGATCCAGAATAAACACGTTCACTGTCACGTTACTGCTCAGAGACGGAGTTCCAGAGTCTGTAGCAACAACTTGGAACTTGAACGTTTTAACAATTTCAAAATCAAAGCTCTTAAGCGCATAAATCTCCCCATTCTCAGAATTAATGTTAATGAAAGACGTATATTTATTTTCCTCGCTACTTTCTCTCCATATTTGATAGCTGATTATAGCATTTTCGTTTGAGTCTTTGTCAGTAGCAGAAACAGAAAATAAAAATTTGCTTGGCACATTATTTTCCATCACATAAAATGCATACGGGGAAAATGAGAATTCTGGGCTATTGTCATTTATATCTGATATCAGAACAGTTACAGTTTTAACAGAAGACAATGATGGCTGTCCCATATCTTTTGCAACTAATGTGATGTCATACTGAAATTTTGTTTCCCTGTCTAAAGGTGACGTGGTAACTAATGAATATGTGCTATGTTGTGAAGAAGGTATTAGTTTGAAAGGCATGCTATCTTCTAAAAAACAAGAGATTTTGCCATTCAGCCCAGAGTCTAAATCTGTGACACTTAACAAAGCCACTGTAGTACCAGGTCTAGAATCCTCTGGAATTGCACTTGAAAATGACGTAACCTCTATTTCTGGTTCATTGTCATTTATGTCAATAATGTTTATCATTATACTCTTATCTGTTCTGTGGGGAACAGTTCCTTTGTCAGATGCTTGTATGTCAATCTCATAGCTGTCTTTGTCCTCATAATCCAAGGGCCCTTCTACAGTTATTTCACCAGTGATGGTGTTGATATCAAAAAGCTTTCGTACTTTACTGTTAACATTTTTACCAAATGAATAAACAACCTCACCATTTGAGCCTTCGTCAAAATCTGTAGCGTTAACCTGTATCACAGGTGTACCTATAGGTGCATTTTCATTCAGCATGACCGAATAAATATCTTTGGTAAAAACGGGGACGTTATCATTTATATCAATCACGTTAATAGTTATATCCATTGTCCCTGATTTGGCAGGCTTTCCTCCATCAAGAGCTGTTATGTGCAAGTTAATGGTTCGGGTTAACTCTCGGTCCAAAGGCTTTTGTAAAATCAGGACAGGAATTTTACCGTCTTCTCCACGATCTTTGACTTCAAGGCGGAAATTATCGTTATGACCGAGTTTGTACTGATGCACAGAATTACTGCCACTATCAGAATCACGCGCTGCCTGAAGTTGAAATCTCGCACCAGGAAGGGCAGATTCTCCGATCTCTAAATTCATCTGGCTTTCAGGAAAACTCGGAGCGTGGTCGTTTACATCCAAAATCTCAACAATTACATAATGAATTTCAAGTGGGTTTTCTAGAGCGAATTTTAGATTAATTAAACACGGGGTGCTCCTCTCGCACACCTCTTCTCTGTCTATTTTACCGTTCACATACAAGACACCGTCATTCTGATTCACACTGAACATAGACTCGCCTGAGGTTGAGGCGATGCGAAATCCTCGCTCTTTTAAACTTCTATGATCTATGCCCAAACCCTTCGCGATATTTCCCACAGCAGCTCCGTCCTTCTGCTCCTCCGAGATCGAGTAATGAATGTGCGCTCGTGCATCGACACCAAACAAATGCAGCAGCTCAACCGCAGCAGTACCTTTCGTGGCTCCATAAGAATTGCGGCGTATCTTCTTTGTTCCCTTTTGAGATAATACAAGCAGGTGCGACAACCAAGTCATCCGAGATCCACCCTCGCCGACTAGATTAAGATTTCTCTCACGTCTTATAAAGTTGACACACCTGCAGAAAAAAAACCCCGAACACACTCGCTTAATGACACGGAAACACGCTAAATATACCGACAGCAGGAAAAGGACAAGCAACATTTGAGAGGGCGCGGCGCGGGGGTTAATAACCCGTTATTTGAAGTCCTGAGCCCCCGTACTCTAGGATTGCACTGACACCTCGCGATCTCACAGCTGTAGTGCACAGCATTATTGCACAGTAGCTACATGCAGCGCGTCTACATAGATACACGTAAACACAGCAGCAATACAGAAAACATTATAATGTAAACAAAATAATACAAAAAAACCCAGCACCATAGGCAGTGATCCATGTCTTTCCTAAATTCAAAAACATAACTTAGTGACTGTTTTATTCCCTCTGATCTCATTATCTTACAAACTCCCTCGGGAAAGCAAAACAAACAAAAAAAAAGTTCAGCTTGAATCCTAATTTTACACAATCCAAATTAAATCGAATACTAAATGTATCCGCTACAGAAAGCCAGGGCTATAGAAAAAATACAATAATTTCTGTTATGTTCCTAAAATTCGCTTACCTCTCCAGAATCTCTCCTCCTGCGGTCTGGGATCACTATAGTATTTCCATTACTCCCCGGGACTATAGTAGAGCCGATACTCATTCTAGGTCCAACTAACATGTACCGTTTGTCTCCAGATCTGTACTGGATGCTATGACACATAGTCCCGTCGTAATTTGTGTCCTGTAAATACTTAGACGAATAGTCTGTCGATTTAGAGCACTGCATCACAATCAACACGATGATGCTGATGACAAAAAGCACCGAAACCGAGCCCAAAGTGATGATCAAATAAAATATCACATTGTTTTCCTCCTCGTCTTTTACTGCGTTTTTCACATCAGAAGCAGCAAAAGCCTCTTTGGGCTCCACAACTTTAACAATCACAGTCGCTGTTGCTAAGAGTGAAACGTTCCCATTGTCTTTGACCAGTATGAGCAGTTTATGCTGGGCCTCGTCTGTTTCTGTGAATGAGCGAAGGGTCCTTATCCGTCCTGTGTAGCGGTCCAAACCAAAGAGACTGTGGTCACTAACTTCCTGCAGTGAAAATAATAACCAGCCGTTGTATCCTATATCTGCATCATAGGCTCTGACTTTAGTCACCAAATGACCTGCGTTCACATTACGGGGAATCTCTTCCACACCCTCAGCAGAACCGTTAGCGCTGACTGGATATAAGATCACTGGAACGTTGTCGTTCTGATCCAGAATAAACACGTTCACTGTCACGTTACTGCTCAGAGATGGAGTTCCAGAGTCTGTAGCAACAACATGGAACTGGAACGTTTTAACTGCTTCGAAATCAAAAGTTTTAAGTGAATAAATAACTCCTGTTTCTGAATTTATATTCAAGAATGACGTCATGTCGTTCTGTGTCACTCCACCTCTGTTTATTTGATACGATATCAAGGCATTTTCATTCACGTCTTTATCAGATGCTCTCACTGAGAATATTGAGGCTCCAGGAGCATTATTTTCAAATATGTAGAGCTCAAGGAAATTACTAGAAAATTCAGGCTGGTTGTCATTCACATCTGCTACTTGGATGCTTAAAGTTGTGATGGATGATAAGGGCGACTGGCCTAGATCTGTTGCTGTAATTGTGATGTCATAATGGGGCACAAGTTCACGATCCAAACGCCCCTTTGTCACCAGCGAATACATATTATCTTGAAAAGAGTGTTTCAACTCGAAAGGAACATTCTTTGAGAGACTACATACAACTTTACCATTAACACCAGAGTCTTTATCTGAGACACTAATCAACGCAATTACTGTTCCAGGTTTACAGTCTTCAGCAACAATATTAGATAATGAAGTCAGCTCAATTTCAGGCATATTATCGTTTATATCTTGTATTTTTATAATAACTCGACCTTGGGCAGACAAAGGAGGCTGACCTTTATCTGAAGCCTGAACATCCAGTTTATAAACGTCTGTGTCCTCAAAGTCTATCGCGCCTTTAACCTTGATTTCGCCTGTAATGCGATCCAACTGAAATATGTCATACACTTTGCGCTTTAAAGTTTTACCAAGCGAATACTCAATTTCACTGTTTGGGCCCTCGTCGCTATCAGATGCATTTATTTTAATCACAGTCGTTCCAATTGGGGCATTTTCCTGTAAACTGACAGAATATGTGTCTTGACTGAACACGGGACGATTATCATTACTATCCAGTACAGTAACGGTTATGTTAAGGGTACCTGATTTTGGAGGGTTTCCACCATCGAGGGCTTTCAAAATTAGCAGGTGTTCTGACTTATGTTCGCGATCGAGTGGTTTTTTCAACACTAAAAAGGGGATTTTTTCCTCATCGCTGTTTCTGATGTAAATCTCGAAATTTTCATCCTGACTCAATTTATACAAACGAACAGAATATGGTGAGGCATCCTGGTCTCGTGCTGCGTGCAGCTGAAAGCTCGTTCCTAAAGGGGTGTGCTCTGCAATCTCGAAATGTTGATTCTGTTCAGAAAAACTAGGATGGTTGTCATTTATGTCTGTTACTTCAACTGCAACATAGTGAATTTCTAAAGGATTTTCGACCGCAGTTTTTAGATTTACTACACATGCACCGTTTCCATCACAAAGCTCCTCTCTGTCTATGCTTTTATGAATATACAATTCGCCATTGTTCTGATTTACTTGGAAAAACGCATCTTTAGAACCAGAGACGATACGGAACCGTCTGTCCACCAAAGTACTCACGTCAAGTCCCAGATCCTTAGCAATATTTCCCACAACAGATCCCTCTTTTATTTCCTCTGGAACAGTGTATCTTATCTGAGCTGAAACCTGCGGTCCGAAGCAGAGAAGAAAAGAGAAACACAAAGCCATCCACCAGTTCTGCCATCTGCGCCTTTGTTCATCCATCGTTAAGAATTCCTTTAAACCAGCTTAAAACAAATAACGGTTGTGTTCAGTTGAAATGGCCTATTCCCAGATGCAACAATCTTGATTAAATTACAGCGATAAAACTCTAGAACATTTATATTTCCGCTTCTCGCGATATACTCGTCAGCTGCTGTCACAGTTTAACTGAACGGAACAGCCATGCGCACCACATGTAGATAGGCAGGGCCAAAGCTCTACTTCATATCCTAATGTAACACTGACACCACATGGTACAAAAGGAGAGATAAATCTAGACTCTCACGTAAAAAACAAAAACAAAAAACAATATTTCAAAAATAAATTTTGAAATACTGTTCAACTCAAGACAATTCATAACATTTGAACAATATACATAGTGAAAAAGTATTTTTCAAACAAACTATGAAACAAAAGGATTATTACCCTACAAAGGTGAAACCTTTCAGCACCATGGACAACGAATATTTATTCCAGCGTTCAACGCTTAATTCCAAAGCAACACTGAATAAAAACAAAAAATCTTATTAGTCAGAACATAAAATATCCCACATAGTCAATTAGATCCTGAAAAAAAAGTCAAATTTGATGACAGTAAGCCTGAGAAAGTGTTGTTTAATATAATTCACATACTCTTACCTCTCCAGAATCTCTCCTCCTGCGATCTGGTATCACTAGAGTATTTCCATTACTGCCCGGGACTAAAGTAGAGCCGATACTCATTCTGGGTCCAACTAACATGTACCGTTTGTCTCCAGATCTGTACTGGATGCTATGACACATAGTCCCGTCGTAATTTGTTTCCTGTAAGTACTTGGACGAATAGTCTGTAGATTTAGAGCACTGCATTACAATTAACATGATGATGCTGATGACAAAAAGCACTGAAACCGAGCCCAAAGTGATGATCAAATAAAATGTCACATTGTTTTCCTCCTCGTCTTTTTCTGCGTTTTTCACATCAGAAGCTGCTAAAGCCTCTTTGGGCTCCACAACTTTGACAATCACAGTCGCTGTTGCTGAGAGTGAAACGTTCCCATTGTCTTTGACCAGTATGAGCAGTTTATGCTGGGCCTCGTCTGTTTCTGCGAATGAGCGAAGGGTCCTTATCTGTCCTGTATAGCGGTCCAAACTAAAGAGACTGTGGTCACTAACTTCCTGCAGTGAAAATAATAACCAGCCGTTGTATCCTATATCTGCATCATAGGCTCTGACTTTAGTCACCAAATGACCTGCTTTCACATTATGGGGAATCTCTTCCACACCCTCAGCAGAACCGATAGTGCTGACTGGATATAAGATCACTGGAACGTTGTCGTTCTGATCCAGAATAAACACGTTCACTGTCACGTTACTGCTCAGAGACGGAGTTCCAGAGTCTGTTGCAAGTATGTGGAACTGAAACTTTTTTAATAATTCAAAGTCAAAACTTCTGAGAGCACTAATTACGCCTGTTTCAGAATTTATATTAACGAATGAGGTCATGTCGCTTTGTGCCTGATCGCCTCTTATAATATGATACGTAATATGAGCATTTTCATTTTTGTCTTTGTCAGTGGCGCTCACAGAGAATATGGACTGTCCAGGTGGATTATTTTCAAACAGGTAAATCTCAAGTGGGCTGTGGGGGAATTGCGGTGTATTATCGTTGACATCGGACACCTCTATGCTCAGAGATTTTGAAGATGAAAGAGCTGGGTTGCCTAAATCAGTAGCTGTTACTGTGATGTCATAATGGGACGCAGCCTCCCGGTCCAAACTCTCTTTGGTTACTAGAGAATACATGTTCTGCTGAACATATGGTTTCAGCTCAAACGGTACATTCTTTGACAAGCTGCAAACAACTTTACCATTAATCCCTGAATCTTTGTCTGTTATGCTAATAAGAGAAATGACTGTCCCTGGCTTTGAGTCTTCAGAAACAATATTAGAAAGCGACGTTACTTCAATCTCAGGTTCATTATCATTGACGTCAATAATCTTAATTACAACTCTGCAGTCAGTGTTCGTAGGAGGGCGTCCCTTATCAGATGCTTTAATGTTTAGGCTATAAATTTCGTTCTTTTCAAAATCTATTTTGCCTTTGACACGTATTTCACCTGTCACTTTATCCAGATCAAAAATATCATGTACTTCTCGCTGCACGTTTCTACCGTAAGTATATTCAACTTCTCCATTAACGCCCTCATCTGGGTCAGTTGCATTTACAAATGTTACAGTAAAACCGGGAGAGGCGTTTTCTTTCAAAGAAATAGTGTATGTGTCTCTGTTGCATACTGGACGGTTGTCGTTAACATCGAGGACCGAGACAGTTATATTTAAAGAGCCTGATTTTGGTGGATTTCCACCATCGATGGCAGTAAATGTTAAGACGTGTTTCTCTTGACTTTCCCGGTCTAAGGGTTTTTGTAAAAGCAGAAAAGGACTTTTATCTCCGTATTCACTGTCTCTTACCTCTATCTCAAAATGATCATTTTGTCCGAGCCGATAGGACCGAACAGAATTAACCCCAACATCTAAATCTCTTGCGGTTGGAAGATCGAAGCGAGAACCTTTTACAGTATTTTCTGCAATTTCTACGTGAACGTCTTTTTCGTGGAAGGCGGGGAAGTGATCATTAACATCTGTTATTTCAACCTCAACATAGTGAACTTCGAGTGGATTTTCAACTGCAATCTTTAAGTTTAGCAAACATGCGCCATTGCCATCACAAATCTCCTCTCTGTCGATTTTCTTATGAACGTACAAGATGCCATTGTTCTGATTTACCTGGAAAAAGCTGTCCTTAGATCCAGAAACAATACGGAATCGTCTGTGCTCTAACGAACTGATATCAAGACCGAGGTCTTTAGCGATATTTCCCACTTGTGATCCCACTTTCACTTCCTCCGGAATAGAATATCTGATCTGTGCTGAAACAGGCTGTTCACAATGCATCATCAAACACAAAGCAATCCAGCAGTATCCCCACATGCGCCTTTGTCCATCCTTATCCATCGCGAGTGATTACAGCAAGAGCATTCCAGAACCAGATATGTATTATCCGTGATTATTCTCAACAGGATAAGCCGTGTAGTACCAGAAATCAGGAAATAGTTCAAATTATGTCTTATGTCGCATCGTCAGCCCACCGTAAGCACTATAGTTTTCTTCGGCTCACAGTGGCTCCTGAAATGTACAGAACAATGTAGCAATGCGCATGTCACCATCTAGGGCAGGGCATAATTTCTCCATCATATCATAGAGCAATACTGACACCAAGCGGTCTACTGTTCATTTCAAACAACTAATCTCTTTAAATATAATGTTAAATATAACGAATTATTCTGGAGGGTTTAGCAACTCTGTATCGTGCACAATAAAGCGTTACATCCCCTGTCGAACCCATTACAAGAGTCACTTAAGTGAAAATACCATTATAAAATTGAATATCACTATAACTAAAAACGTAGCAATTTAAACGGATCATGAACATAAATAAATTTAAAGTACTCATATAGCTAAGACAAAAATGCGTGATTTCGTAAGAATGCCCATACAAATAAGATAAAATAATCAGTATAAAATACACCTCTGAAAAAAAGCACACAAAAAAATAAATAATGAGATTTGAGTTTACATGTATATTTTCAGTAATTTGCTACCAATTACATTTTTAATGCCTTCATAAAAATAAAAATAAAATAATTTCATCAGGAACGAAATGAACAGCTCCCTGCAATACGATCAGACAGTAAAAGCTGTCAAACAAAGTAGGCTACTGAACAAGATTTTGTGCTGTGAAATCATAACTAATTAAAGACATAACATATTCCATAAATTAAAACTATAATGCATAACAATATCAAAGCAAAATGGTAGCTGTAATTAGTATGAACCTGCTATTCTTACCTCTCCAGAATCTCTCCTCCTGCGGTCTGGGATCACTAGAGTATTTCCATTACTGCCCGGGACTAAAGTAGAGCCGATACTCATTCTGGGTCCAACTAACATGTACCGTTTGTCTCCAGATCTGTACTGGATGCTGTGACACATAGTCCCGTCGTAATTTGTATCCTGTAAATACTTGGATGAATAGTCTGTCGATTTAGAGCACTGCATTGCAATCAACACGATGATGCTGATGACAAAAAGCACTGAAACCGAGCCCAAAGTGATGATCAAATAAAATGTCGCGTTGTTTTCCTCCTCGTCTTTTACTGCGTTTTTCACATCAGAAGCTGCAAAAGCCTCTTTGGGCTCCACAACTTTGACAATCACAGTCGCTGTTGCTGAGAGTGAAACGTTCCCATTGTCTTTGACCAGTATGAGCAGTTTATGCTGGGCCTCGTCTGTTTCTGTGAATGAGCGAAGGGTCCTTATCTGTCCTGTATAGCGGTCCAAACTAAAGAGACTGTGGTCACTAACTTCCTGCAGTGAAAATAATAACCAGCCGTTGTATCCTATATCTGCGTCATAGGCTCTGACTTTAGTCACCAAATGACCTGCGTTCACATTACGGGGAATCTCTTCCACACCCTCAGCAGAACCGTTAGCGCTGACTGGATATAAGATCACTGGAACGTTGTCGTTCTGATCCAGAATAAACACGTTCACTGTCACGTTACTGCTCAGAGACGGAGTTCCAGAGTCTGTAGCAACAACATGGAACTGGAATGTTTTAACAGTTTCAAAGTCAAAGCTCTTTAGCGTGTGAATAACACCAGTCTCAGAATGTATATTAATGGCAGATGCCATATCGTTCTGTGTCCGACCACCTCTGATGATATGATAAGTTATGGCAGCATTTTCATTAATATCTCTGTCTGATGCACTGACAGAAAATATAGAAGCGCCTAGAGGGTTATTTTCAGTTAAATAAAGCTCTAGAGAATTTGACGAAAATTCTGGGATATTATCATTTACATCTGACACCTGTAAAAATATAGTTTTATACGCTGCCAGAGAAGGGTTACCTAAATCTGTTGCTGTTATTTTGATATTGTATTCAGACACTAACTCTCGGTCTAAACGTTCTTTTGTTACTAGGGAATACATGTTATCTTGAACAGACGGTTTTAATTCAAATGGCACACTGTCAGAAAGGCAACACACAACTTTTCCATTGATCCCAGAATCTTTATCACTTACACTTATGAGAGAAATAACAGTTCCAATTTTTGTGTCCTCCGAAACTACATTTGAAAGAGATGTTACTTGTATTTCTGGTTTATTGTCATTTACATCTTCGACTTTAATGATGAGCTGGCAATCCGTGTTAGTAGGAGGAATCCCTTTGTCTGATGCCCTTACTATCAAACTGTAGATTTCATTTTCTTCAAAGTCAATTAAGCCTCTAACTCGTATTTCGCCAGTCGTCCGATCTAATTGAAATATTTCACGTATTTTTGGTTTCATGTTTCTACCGTATGTATATTCTACTTCACCATTTAGACCACTATCCGCATCACTTGCATTTATAAATATCACTACAGTGTCAATAATTGCATTTTCACGCAGTGTTATCGTTAAGGTATCGCTATTGCATATGGGTCGGTTATCATTTACATCCAGAACAAAGACAGTGATATTAAGAGTGCCTGATTTTGGTGGATTTCCGCCATCTACTGCAGTTAGTAGCAACTTGTGTATTTCAGTGATTTCCCTGTCTAATGGTTTCTGTAATATTAAGAAAGGTGTTTTATCTCCGTATACACTATCTTTAATTTCCAAATCAAAATGCGCATTCTTACTCAGCTGGTAATGTCGAACTGAATTAACTCCCACATCCAGATCTCGAGCAGTTTGAAGTTCAAATCGTGTTCCAGTAACGGTGTTTTCCCAAATCTCTAGATAGAAGTCTTTATCGTGGAAAGAAGGAGAGTGATCATTTACATCTGTGATTTCAACCTCCACATAATGAACCTCGAGGGGTTTTTCGACAACTATTTTCAAATTAATCAAGCAGGCGCTATTTCCATTACACACCTCTTCTCTGTCAATGTGCTTATCCACATACAAGATGCCATTGTTCTGATTTACCTGGAAAAGAGCGTCATTAGATCCAGACACAATACGAAACCGTCTGTCCGCCAATGTACTGACATCAAGACCCAAATCATTAGCACAATTTCCGACGACAGATCCCACTTTCACCTCTTCTGGAACGGAATATCTAATCTCCGCTGAAACCTGCTGTCCAAAGCACACAAGCAAAGAGAAACACAGACAAATCCACCAGCGCTCCCATCCGCGCCTTTGTCCTCTGGCTTCCATTGCGACCGTTCACCGCAACGTTATTCCAAAGATCAGTATATTCTGGATGATTAGATGCCACAATATAATGTTAGATACATCATGCGAAACAAAATGAATTCCCTGTTAATACAGTTAGCACAGCCTGTTACCGTTATACTGTTCATCAGCTCGCAAATGTTTCCTCACAAATGTGAGGAACAATACAGCCCGTTTCGCATCATCATCCAGGGCTGGACGTAATCTCCTATACAAATACTGGAGTAACAGTGACATCGGGTGGTCTACATGAAGACAAATCCTCAAAAGTTTTTCATTGAGCACATAATGTATAAAACCACGTAAAATAATTGCATTCAGTGTCCCACTTACCTACGTGCTACATAATGTCATAAAGTGCATAGATATCACCCAAAAAACTCGTGCAGTCGTGTGTGACAGCACAATAAAGCCACGTTTAATTCACTAGAAATCCAGTCGACTCTTAAGAAAACCGCAACTAATTGCAGCACCAGCGCAGCGGACAGCTCCCTCTACGCTGTCGCTACTTGGAACAACAGCAAACATTTAGACATCTGGTAAAGCATGCACATTGTACTTTTTTGCAAAGCAAAACAATTGTCAGAAATCCTTAACTTGCAGTTAGCTCATCAATTTTATGAGAAACATATTTTGTCGTCTGTCTGTGAAGCTGTACGAGTTAGTAATTGCATACAAAGAAAAAAAAAAACGTAATTCTTACCTCACCAGAAACTCTCCTCCTGCGATCTGGGATCACTAGAGTATTTCCATTACTGCCCGGGACTATAGTAGAGCCGATACTCATTCTGGGTCCAACTAACATGTACCGTTTGTCTCCAGATCTGTACTGGATGCTGTGACACATAGTCCCGTCGTAATTTGTATCCTGTAAATACTTGGACGAATAGTCTGTCGATTTAGAGCACTGCATTACAATCAACACGATGATGCTGATGACAAAAAGCACTGAAACCGAGCCCAAAGTGATGATCAAATAAAATGTCACGTTGTTTTCCTCCTCGTCTTTTACTGCGTTTTTCACATCAGAAGCAGCAAAAGCCTCTTTGGGCTCCACAACTTTGACAATCACAGTCGCTGTTGCTGAGAGTGAAACGTTCCCATTGTCTTTGACCAGTATGAGCAGTTTATGCTGGGCCTCGTCTGTTTCTGTGAATGAGCGAAGGGTCCTTATCTGTCCTGTATAGCGGTCCAAACTAAAGAGACTGTGGTCACTAACTTCCTGCAGTGAAAATAATAACCAGCCGTTGTATCCTATATCTGCATCATAGGCTCTGACTTTATCCCAAATGACCTGCGTTCACCTTAACGGGAATCTCTCCCACACCCTCAGCAGAACCGTTTGCGCTGACTGATCTAAGATCCACTGGAACGTTGTCGTCATGATCCAGAATACACGTTCACTGCACGTCTGCCAGAGTACGTAGTTCAGAATCTGAGAAAAAAAAAAAAAAAACAAAAAAAAAAAAAAAAAAACAAAACTTGGAAATTAAAAGTTTTGGTGGTTTCAAAATCAAAACTTTTCAGCGCATAAATAATCCCAGTTTCTGAATTGATGTTTAGAAAAGATGTCAAATCACCTTGATTTAGGTTATATCCTATTGCAGCATTTCCGTTTAAGTCTCTGTCAAAGGCAGTAACAGAGAATATAGAAGCACCAGGGACATTGTTTTCAGATAAATAAAGCTCATATGAATTCTGGGGAAACTCTGGTGCATTATCATTTACATCAGACACCTGTATATATAATATTTTAAAAGAAGACAAAGGTGGCTTTCCTAAGTCAGTGGCTGTTACAGTGATTTCATACCTTGACGTAACTTCTCTATCTAAACGCCCCTTTGTCACTAATGAATACATATTCTCTTTAAATGATGATTTCAGCTCAAATGGCATATTTTCAGGTAATGTACAAATTACTCTGCCATTGACACCCGAGTCCTTGTCTGAAACGCTGATTAAGGCTATGGCCGTTCCAGGCTTCACATTTTCAGATATAACGCTAGAAAGAGATGTTATCTCAATTTCAGGGGAGTTATCATTAACATCTGTGACTTTAATGCTAAGTTCTGCTTCAGCTATCAGAGGAGGCTGGCCTTTATCAGATGCCTGCACATCTAATTTAAAGACATCCGTTTCCTCAAAGTCTATTTTCCCTTTAACTTGTAATTCGCCTGTGCTCTTGTCAAGCGTAAACAGGTCGTGTATTTTTCCTTCTAAATTTTCGCCTAATGAGAACTCGATTTCACCGTTCAGTCCATCATCTAAATCAGTTGCGTTTATTTTAATTACGACAGCGCCCGGAGCTGCATTTTCCAGGATTGTTGCAGTATATGAGTCGCGGCTGAAGACGGGCCGATTGTCATTTGTATCCAGAACAATAACAGTGATGTTAAGAGTCCCTGATTTTGGTGGGTTTCCACCATCTATGGCTGTCAGAATGAGTCTATGTTTGCCTTGCCTTTCTCTGTCCAGCGCTTTCTTTAAAACTAAAAATGGTATTTTTGTGTCATGCCTTTCCCGAACGTCGATATCAAACAGCTCATTCTGACTTAATTTATAGTGTCGAACCGTATTCAATCCCAGATCAGGATCTCTGGCAGTTTGTACTTGAAAACGTGTTCCCAAAAGCGTATGCTCGGCTATTTCAAATTGCTGCTCAGATCTCGGGAAAATGGGTGTATTATCGTTTACATCTGTAATTTCAATTTCTATGTAATGCACCTCTAAGGGGTCTTCAATAACGCATTTCAAACTTATCGAACAAACAGCGTTTCCATCGCACAGCTTCTCCCTGTCGATTCTCTTATTGACATACAGTTCCCCATTGTTCTGATTTACCTGGAAAAGCGCGTCGTCAGGTCCAGAAACAATACGAAACCGACGGTGTGCCAAATTACTGACATCAAGGCTTAAATCCTTTGCAATATTTCCAACAACAGATCCTTCTTTCACTTCCTCTGGGACATTGTATTTTACGTGTGCACTAACCAGATTCCCGACGCACAACAGCAAAGAAAGAGTAATCCACCGGCATGGCAGTATGCTCCATTGTCCTCCGACATCCATCGCAAATAAAGATAATTGAATAACTTCAGATTACAGATGCTCTTCTCATGAAACACTGTCTTTTCCTTTTGTAATTTCTGATATCAGGTACATGATCGAAAAAGGAAGTACGATGGAATCATCAGTCACCACTGCTTCAAACGCAGGGCAACACTGCTCCGCTTCTCTGCACAAAACAGTGTTCTGTTTCTCATTAAATATGACGCCTGATGGGGTAGGGCTTGCAACAGAACAGTGCCCTAGAGTAACACTGACACCACATGGAGTGGATTTGTTTTTGACAAAAACACCTACATCAAGAAAATATATTCTGTTGGACCACGGAGATAATATGTATTATCTCTGTATTGGTTCAATTTAACTCTGAAGTCCAGCATGACGTGAGCAACAAAAAACAGCCCAAACCTTTAAGTCTAGAAATTATAACGATGAACAGCCATGCTAAAACAAATGAAAGCATGAAAAGACAACAAAAGCTAAAAAAAAGAAGCAGCAAGCCAATAAAATAATATACATTTAAATATAAATGATGAATCCAAATCAAAGACTGCAATTAGATTTAATAAACCATTCTTACCTCTCCAGAATCTCTCCTCCTGCGGTCTGGGATCACTAGAGTATTTCCATTACTGCCCGGGACTAAAGTAGAGCCGATACTCATTCTGGGTCCAACTAACATGTACCGTTTGTCTCCAGATCTGTACTGGATGCTATGACACATAGTCCCGTCGTAATTTGTGTCCTGTAAATACTTGGACGAATAGTCTGTCGATTTAGAGCACTGCATTACAATCAACACGATGATGCTGATGACAAAAAGCACTGAAACCGAGCCCAAAGTGATGATCAAATAAAATGTCACATTGTTTTCCTCCTCGTCTTTTACTGCGTTTTGCACATCAGAAGCTGCAAAAGCCTCTTTGGGCTCCACAACTTTGACAATCACAGTCGCTGTTGCTGAGAGTGAAACGTTCCCATTGTCTTTGACCAGTATGAGCAGTTTATGCTGGGCCTCGTCTGTTTCTGTGAATGAGCGAAGGGTCCTTATCTGTCCTGTATAGCGGTCCAAACTAAAGAGACTGTGGTCACTAACTTCCTGCAGTGAAAATAATAACCAGCCGTTGTATCCTATATCTGCATCATAGGCTCTGACTTTAGTCACCAAATGACCTGCGTTCACAATACGGGGAATCTCTTCCACACCCTCAGCAGAACCGTTAGCGCTGACTGGATATAAGATCACTGGAACGTTGTCGTTCTGATCCAGAATAAACACGTTCACTGTCACGTTACTGCTCAGAGATGGAGTTCCAGAGTCTGTAGCAACAACATGGAACTGGAACGTTTTTACAGTTTCAAAGTCGAAGCTTTTAAGCGCATTTATATGTCCGTTGTCTGAATTTACATTAAGGAAAGACGACATATGACTTTTTGCTCTATCTTCCCAAATTATTTGATAGGTTATTGCAGCATTTTCATTCAGGTCTTTGTCGAAGGCGCTAACAGAGTATACGGAGGCTCCTGGTGGGTTATTTTCCATCAAGTAAAGTTCTAACGGTTTGTGAAGGAATTCTGGAGCATTATCGTTCACGTCTGATATCTGCACTTTCAATGTTTTGACTGAGGAAAGAGGGGGCTGACCAATATCTGTGGCTGTTATTGTGACATCATATTTTGACACTGCTTCTCTATCTAACTTAGCATTCGTCACAAGAGAGTACATATTTTCTTTAAATGACGACTTCAGTTCAAAAGGCACATTGTCAGATATTTTACAAACAACTTTGCCATTGACGCCTGAATCTTTATCAGTAATACTAACAAGTGAAATAACTGTTCCTGGTTTTGAATCTTCGGGAACTACATCAGACAGTGAGGTAACTTCTATCTCTGGTCCATTATCATTTTCGTCAGTCACTTTAATGATAATTCGACAGTTGCTTGTCTTCGGTGGTTGGCCTTTATCTGACGCCATAACACCGACTCTATAAACATTATTTTTCTCAAAATCCAAATCACCTTTTACCCTAATCTCACCTGTTTGGTCCAAATCAAAGGTGGCGTAAATATGTTTTTCGATATTTTTCAGGAATGCATAAACTATTTCTCCATTCTGACCTTCATCTAAATCAGTGGCGTTCAATTTAATGACAAGAGTACCAACAGGAGCGTTTTCTTGCAATGTGACAGAATAAAACTCTTGGCTGAATTTTGGCCTGTTATCATTATCATCCAGCACCGTGACATTAATAATGATACTCCCTGATCTTGGTGGATTCCCACCATCAACAGCAGTCAGTATTAGACTGTGAGTGACCTGATGCTCCCTGTCAAGCAATTTACGTAATTTCAAGACGGGGACCTTTTTCTCTCCCCCATTTTCGCGAAGCTCAAGTTCAAAATACTCGGTTTGGCTCAGTTTATAAAAACGAACAGAATTTATGCCTGAATCAGGGTCCTTTGCTTCCTGCAATTGAAAGTCCTCACCCGGTAGGGTTGATTCTGCGATTTCTAACAGGACGTCTTTATAAGCAAAATTGGGTGCATGGTCATTTACATCGGTAACTTCTATTTCTACATAATGAATTTCAAGAGGATTTTCAACAACAGTTTTCAGACTTATCAAGCAAGCAACATTTTCAACGCACAGCGCCTCTCTGTCGATATGCTTTTCCACATACAAGATGCCATTGTTCTGATTTACCTGAAAAAGGCCCTCATTTGATCCAGAAACAATACGAAAACGTCTGTCCACCAATGTACTGACATCAAGACCCAAATCCTTTGCAATATTTCCCACAACATATCCTTCTTTTACCTCCTCTGGAATAGTGTATTTTAGCTGCGCTGACTGATGTGATGAACTGAAACCGCTGTCAGAACCCGAAAGCCACGGTGCAAGTAGCAAGTAGAAACACAGAGAAATCCACCAGTACTCCCATCTGCGCCTTTGTTTCCCAGCATCCATGCTGAAAACCGTCGTCTGTGGAACAAGTGTAAACTGATTCTCCTCACAGTTACCGCATGGATTTTTTCAAATGATTCGGGGTCGAATATTAAAACATATTTTGCTCGAAAATCACGGAACCAACTCTTGTGTGTATATGCTCCGACTGAAAAAAAGCTCGTCAGCAAAAGTTCGAGAGTCCAGACCACATCCGTGCGCTCTAGCTTGGGTTAGTGGGATGAAAACTAGATCCCTGCCCCCCCCCCCCAAAAAAAACGTTTTCTTGTGTAATACTGACATCATGAGGTCCACTACAGCATGTCAAGACTTTACATATAATTCTATGCACTTAAACTATAATATATTTGATCTTTGTATGATGCATATGGAGAGCAAATATTCGATCCATATACAGATATGGCTTTTTAAATAAACATCAATATATAGCACATAGGCTATGCCTGTTTGACATTTAGCTACAAAATATATAGCCTGATAAACATAAACCGCAAAACCTTACAATCCAATATGTCACAGCAAATTGCAGTACCACTGACATATTTCCGCGCAAGAAGTAGCAAGCAGGTCGTATCATTATTAATTCAAAATAAAAATACAGTTTATTTAATTTTTTATACGTCTCCATACTGCTATGAACTCATGAACTAATTAATTCTGTCACCTATAAGAACAACTTTTGATACGTTTTTCCATAAAATTTAAAATGGTGACACAAAATAAATTAGTTCACGAAATACACAGTCGTGAGCCGAAAAAAACTATATTTTTGTATAAGAACAAATTAGGCAAATGATGATAATACCGTATAATGTGATGCAATTTTTTCCCTATAAGAGCGAATACATGCCATTTGTCACTTGAGCCTCACGCATAAATGTCGCAGAGAGATGGTAAATAAACAGGGCAGATCTTACAAAGCATTATACAAAATCATTTAAAAAAAAACACAAACAGATTAGCTCTCCACCACCTCTACATTGTATCACTAAAGTATTTCCATTGATGTCCGAGACAAATTCATGTAAAGAAATCGCCACATACATATTTCCAATAGTTATGCTGGGTCCAACTAACATATAGGCTACCATTTGCTGTGACACAGAGTCCTACTGAAACAAATAAACATCATTCTTAATATTGTATTAATGATTAGAAGAGAAAATAGTTTTATTAGACAATATACAGCAGATTCGCACAGCAAAAGACAATACCTGTCACAAATCTACCTTAAAAACAGCCCAAACAACGTCAAAAGACAAATTTAAATCAAACAGTGCAACAATCATGAATAATCCATTCTTACCTCTCCAGAATCTCTCCTCCAGCGGTCTGGGATCACTAGAGTATTTCCATTACTGCCCGGGACTAAAGTAGAGCCGATACTCATTCTGGGTCCAACTAACATGTACCGTTTGTCTCCAGATCTGTACTGGATGCTGTGACACATAGTCCCGTCGTAATTTGTGTCCTGTAAATACTTGGACGAATAGTCTGTCGATTTAGAGCACTGCATTACAATCAACACGATGATGCTGATGACAAAAAGCACTGAAACCGAGCCCAAAGTGATGATCAAATAAAATGTCACGTTGTTTTCCTCCTCGTCTTTTACTACGTTTTTCACATCAGAAGCAGCAAAAGCCTCTTTGGGCTCCACAACTTTGACAATCACAGTCGCTGTTGCTGAGAGTGAAACGTTCCCATTGTCTTTGACCAGTATGAGCAGTTTATGCTGGGCCTCGTCTGTTTCTGTGAATGAGCGAAGGGTCCTTATCTGTCCTGTATAGCGGTCCAAACTAAAGAGACTGTGGTCACTAACTTCCTGCAGTGAAAATAATAACCAGCCGTTGTATCCTATATCTGCGTCATAGGCTCTGACTTTAGTCACCAAATGACCTGCGTTCACATTACGGGGAATCTCTTCCACACCCTCAGCAGAACCGTTAGCGCTGACTGGATATAAGATCACTGGAACGTTGTCGTTCTGATCCAGAATAAACACGTTCACTGTCACATTACTGCTCAGAGATGGAGTTCCAGAGTCTGTAGCGAGCGCGTAAAATTGAAAGGTTTTGAAAGTCTCAAAATCAAAACTTTTAAGTGCATAAATTGCGCCTGTTTCAGAATTAATATTTAGAAAAGATGTCATGTCCCTTTGTGTCCCATTTCCTTTAATAATCTGATATGAAATCACAGAGTTTTCATTTAGGTCTTTGTCAAAAGCACTCAGCGTGAGAATGGGCGCGCCTGCAGCGTTGTTTTCAATTATATATAATTCGATGGGATTTAGGCTAAATTTAGGCGGGTTGTCATTAACATCTGACACCTGCACGCTCAGAGTTTTATATGAGGACAGTGGAGGCTGACCTAAGTCGCTCGCTGTTATTGTAATGTCATAATGTGATACAGTTTCACGGTCCAGGCTCCCTTTAGTCACTAACGAGTACATGTTTTCTTGAACTGATTGTTTTAATTCAAATGGAACGTTTTCTGAGAGAGAGCACATAACTTTTCCATTAACACCAGTGTCTCTGTCAGTAACACTAATGAGTGAGATTACAGTACCAGGCTTGGAGTCTTCAGACACCATTTTCGACAGTGACGTTACATCGATCTCGGGTGTGTTATCGTTTGTGTCTAAAATTTTGATGACAACTCTACAATCTGTCTTCATAGGGGGCTGGCCATTATCAGATGCTTGAACATCAAGTTTGTAAATGGATTTCTCCTCAAAGTCTACATCGCCTTTCACGCGAATGTCACCTGTCAGTTTATCCAAACTAAATATTTCATACACCTTTGGGTTCTGATCGCTGCCAAACGCGTAGGTAACCTCTCCATTTGAGCCATGATCTGCATCACTTGCTTGAACCTGTATGACTAGCGTTCCAACTTGTATATTTTCTTTTAAATTTGTTGAATATATATCTTGGCTAAAAACAGGTCTGTTGTCATTGTTATCAAGAACAACAACTGTAACATTTAGAGTTCCTGATCTTTGTGGATTTCCTCCATCAACTGCTGTTAAAACTAAATGATATTCATCATTGATCTCGCGGTCAAGAGATTTTTGTAAAATTAAAAATGGCAGTTTATCTTCTCCCTGATCTCTGACTTCCAGATCAAAGTGTTCATTTTGGGTTAATTTGTATGTACGAATAGAATTTACCCCTGCATCCGGGTCACGCGCGGCTTTAAGCTGAAAACGCATCCCTCGAGCAGTCGATTCTGAAATCTCCAATCGTTTCTCGTGTTCACTAAAACTGGGCGAATTGTCATTTACATCGGTCACCTCCACTGCAATATAATGTATTTCAAGAGGATTTTCTACAACAATCTTCAGATT
Organism: Sinocyclocheilus anophthalmus; assembly: GCA_018155175.1. Classification (NCBI taxonomy): domain Eukaryota; kingdom Metazoa; phylum Chordata; class Actinopteri; order Cypriniformes; family Cyprinidae; genus Sinocyclocheilus; species Sinocyclocheilus anophthalmus. The sequence goes on along the minus strand of JADLZN010000863.1, from coordinate 282,596 downwards.
TATGAAGCATGCGCTATGACTATCACACAGCGCCTCTCGGTCGATTTTCTTATGAACGTGCAAGACGCCGTTCTGATTTACCTGAAAAAAATCATCATTGGATCCAGATACAATACGGAACCGCCTGTCCGCCAAAGCACCGACATCTAGGCCCAAATCCTTCGCAATATTTCCAACGACGGTTCCATCTTTTACCTCCTCTGGAATAGAGTATCTTATTTGAGCTGAAACATGCTCTCCGAAGTACAGCAGAAAAGAGAAACACAAAGCGATCCACCAGCACTCCCATCTGCTCCTTTGTCCTTCGTGTTCCATCATGATTCAAACGCTTATCAAAAAACAAATTATTGTTGCTCTTGTGATTTCTTCATGAGCGAAATCTCCGAGATGTTATAAAATGTCAATTTTTTTTCAAACAATTCACTATAATCCACGCAGACAACAAGGTATCCTAGGTTTCAATAACAACAGAATTGCGCTTTTTGTGGAAAGGAACAACGGTGTGACGTCTCGAAGAGGAGGGACAGTATTTAAAAAGGTTTCCTTGTATAATACTGACACCATGAGGCTAACTGAGAATATATCCGATAATAAAGAAATTCAGGGATAGGAAACATTAGAATCCACCTGTCAATGCATGTATCAGACTTCACTCACTTTAAAGCAAATCATAATACAACTAACCAGGGCTGCGTTTCTCAAAAGCATCGTAAGCCTAAGTAGATCGTAAAAACGATCGTATGACTGATTTTAGTATAACTGTCTGTTTCCTAAAAGCATCGTAACTTAAGTTGCACTTGAAAATCATCCCAGAGCTACGAGTGCTCTGGAGTAATCGTAAAGCCCCCGAAGTGCATCTTAAGAAGACAAAAGTTATGAGGTCACCTGCAGGACAACCGGCATCAGTTTCACCTGCCATCTCCCTGCACCAACCATCTCCTAGTACTCCAAACAACCCTCTCAGGTCTCAGCCTCCATCTTCAGTTGTCCAGACCGCAGCCACAACACCTCAGCAGTTTGAGAATGTCTGTGGTTGTAGCCTAGTCAGTGCAGCTGGAGACATATCTTGACAGACATTAGACAATGTCTTAAAGAGGCCAATAAGAGGAACAAAAAATTTCAACAGCAGCTCATTGACTCAAATCAATAAAACCATGTTGATTCAAAGTTTTTGATGGCCATGTGTTTGTTGAACCACCCAAGGCTTAAGGCCCTATGAAATACTATAAGAATACTTATGAGTTCTTCCAAGTGTTTCTGAAGTGAATGACTAATGGTTGATATATATTTTCAAACATAAACATGTAAGTTTAGATATTATTAATATATAAAGTGTATACATTAAGGGTGATAGTAGCACACATTTTTTTACTTGATCTAGCCAATACATTTATATAGGTACAGACAAAAAAAAAGTGTATTGCAGACATGTTTTATCAGCACTGTTCTATGTATACATATTTATGTATATTTTATTTTTTTAATTTTCTTTCCTTTTCGTTTTAATTATTTCATTTTTAAATTCATTTAAACAATAAAAGAGTAATAAAGAGAAGTACAATCAAAATCTTATATGCACTTGAATAAAGTTAAAGGTGCAATCTGCCGATTGTCCTGCAGGTAACCTCATAACTGTCTTCTTACGATGCACTTCGGGCTTTACGATTACTACAGAGCACTCGTAGATGAGCGTGTATTAAGACATGCATTAAGAAAGTGATATCAAAAGGACCAAATCCATACACGCAAGAAGACGAGTTGAAGGAGTAGAACCCCACAACACGCGCCCCGGCGGATAGGGACTTAAAGATTGTGAGAGACGACTGAAGGTGGTGTCACTTCTTGTAACTGCGACCAATGCAGTTAGATCGTGGGAACCACACGTATATTACGGTTAAGGTTAAATGTATATCATGAGTGACCACTTTTCAAAACTGGGAGGACTCAAAGTAGGGAACGTGGAATGTGGGTATGATTTGTCTACGGCAAGGGCAGAGGATCAGAGAAAAACGGCTACGGATTTGCGGGGTACTTGGTCTTTTTCTCCTACACGTGACTTGCAGTAGGCCTACCCTGCACGTCAGGGTTCCTCAATTAGTTTCGCAGAAAGGCAGGCCCCGAGGACGAATTCTGCCAACAAATCCCAAGCAAGGGCTACAACTGGAAACGTGTCGCGCAGCATCAAAGACCAGCATCACGATGATTATAACGAGTTCTGTATTTTATTGCCAACGCGCCGCGCCGCTCGCGTCTGGTGAAGACACGGTGTAAGTTAAAGTAGCTTTCTGATGCTGCGTTTGAATGTTCATGCCACATTATTTGAAATTAGTGCAAGCCAAACTTTTTTGTACCTGCTGTACGTTATGTTACTAATTTAGTTTTAATCATTTAACCAGCACAGCGTCTCGTCTCCATTGGAAAAACGCACCATTGGTGTCGATTGCAAGTGAATTAGTAGCAGGTGGCGATTGCAAAATTACATGTAATTTTGTTTACTTTATCCTTGGTCGCACCCACCTAGCTACTGTTGTAAAATTATGAGAGATTCAATAAATAAAAGAAATTAAATTAAAATTATAAAAAAAGATTCTGTCAAGTGACGTCAATTGTGGAAGCCGCACAAATGACGGTAGGTGTAGGGTGCCCAGACGCGGCCATTTACTGGCCGCGTCCTTGCTAGGATTTGCTATATTGCTAAAATATCCAAGTTTTGGCTGTTTGCACTAGATTGATCATTGTATGACATTATTTCACGCGAGCTATAGAGAGCAGAGCAGACGGCTCCTTATGCTTTCGAAACGCTCTCGCGGTACTTTGGTGTCATTCAATAATCGGTGCGCAGCGACGCTTCAAGTCAAACAAATGGACAAACACACGCGCGTATTTGCATTGCTTTGATCTTTCTCTGTAGATCTCACCTTATCACGCGCCACGATTGGTCGATTATATACAATAGCTGCATGTTATTGGTCAAACTACTTTGGATGTTTTAGGCAATATAACAATCCTGGCCAGGACGTGTCCCGTATAGTGGAATGAACTGCCTTGAGCCACTCTCCTGAGGAGCAAGGGCTATCTGCAATGCAAAAATTCTGGAGATTCAATAAAACATAAATAAAGTTAAAAATTATAATTTTTTTTAAATTGCAAGTGACGTCACTTGCGGAAGCGCAGGTGTCTGAGAGTACAAGTGCATGTCTGCAGCCAAAGTGTTGCAACTCTTAAATTGCATTATAGCCATTTTGGCCTTACGTGTCAGCAGATTTCCACAACAATGGATAAACGTATTTGCGCTCAGCTGAATGTGGTTTCACTGCTGATGTGGTTTTAAATAATGATGCCAGTGGTTTATGCCATGATTTATTTTATTTTTTTACTTTTTCTTAAATATACAACAGATGCTAAATATTACATTTGTTTTTCCATTTTCAAATCATGTTTTAAACTGGAACAGGTCCATTTGTAACCAAGCTCATATTCACATTCAGTTCCATGAACCACAAATTATTTCTAAAAAAAATCTTCAACCACTCTGGTCACAGTGTCATTTATTTTAATACCTTCTGGTTTTCCATCACTGCTAAAATAGCAGTTTATGTTCTTGAGAAGAAAAAAAGTTATATTGTGAGACGAAACGTTATCAGGGAAGCAGTTCGTGAGAATGCATGGATTCGAATTTCAGCACCAAGGACAGCTCTTCGAAAGGCGTACACACACGTGCAAACATATCAAAATAGTGTTATTGAAGATGAATCTTACCTCTCCAGAATCTCTCCTCCTGCGATCTGGGATCACTAGAGTATTTCCATTACTTCCCGGGACTAAGGTAGAGCCGACACTCATTCTGGGTCCAACTAACATGTACCGTTTGTCTCCAGATCTGTACTGGATGCTGTGACACATAGTCCCGTCGTAATTTGTATCCTGTAAATACTTGGACGAATAGTCTGTCGATTTAGAGCACTGCATTACAATCAACACGATGATGCTGATGACAAAAAGCACTGAAACCGAGCCCAAAGTGATGATCAAATAAAATGTCACGTTGTTTTCCTCCTCGTCTTTTACTGCGTTTTTCACATCAGAAGCTGCAAAAGCCTCTTTGGGCTCCACAACTTTGACAATCACAGTCGCTGTTGCTGAGAGTGAAACGTTCCCATTGTCTTTGACCAGTATGAGCAGTTTATGCTGGGCCTCGTCTGTTTCTGTGAATGAGCGAAGGGTCCTTATCTGTCCTGTATAGCGGTCCAAGCTAAAGAGACTGTGGTCACTCACTTCCTGCAGTGAAAATAATAACCAGCCGTTGTATCCTATATCTGCATCATAGGCTCTGACTTTAGTCACCAAATGACCTGCGTTCACATTACGGGGAATCTCTTCCACACCCTCAGCAGAACCGTTAGCGCTGACTGGATATAAGATCACTGGAACGTTGTCGTTCTGATCCAGAATAAACACGTTCACTGTCACGTTACTGCTCAGAGATGGAGTTCCAGAGTCTTTGGCCACAACAAAGAATTGAAATGTTTTTAAAGATTCAAAGTCAAAGCTCCTCAGTGAGTAAACGGTACCATTCGCCTCGTTAATACTGACGAAAGATGTCATGCTTTGGTCTGAATTCATTCGATCAATTGAATACGATACACGTGCGTTTTCACCTTCATCTATATCAACTGCACTTAATGAGAAAACGGCAATTCCTGGTTTGTTGTTTTCAGCCACGTAGAATGTATATGGGCTTTGAGCAAATGTGGGGCTGTTGTCGTTAACATCAGTGACATCGACGTGAATGGATCTTGTCGATGTTAACGACGGAGTTCCTAAATCTTTGGCTGTTATAGTGATATCATAAGACGATTTCGATTCTTTGTCAATGTATTCTTTAGTTACCAAAGAATAAAAGTTTCCATCAGGCGACGGCTTGAGGTCAAAAGGAATATCCTTAGGCAGAGAGAAAACCATCTTTCCGTTCATACCTGAATCCAGGTCTGTAACTCCCATCAAAGCCACTACAGTCCCGGGAGGCGCATCCTCCGAAATGTGGCTGGACACTGACGTGACGTCAATCTCAGGCCGGTTGTCGTTGACATCCTCAACATTTACAAGCACATTACACTGTGTTGACAAAGACACGGTCCCCTTATCCGCAGCCAGTATCTTTAGCTCATAAACCTGCCTTTCCTCAAAATTTAGCCCACTTTTTATCTTTAATTCCCCCGTCAAACTATCCAAATCAAAAACCTCAGATGCTCCGTTCCTGAACTTGTTCCGTAAAGAGTATTCAATTTCTCCATTCAGTCCTTCATCTGAATCCGAAGCATTAACGCGCAGCAGAAATGTACCTTCAGGGGCATTTTCTTTTACTGTTACTGTGTATTTTTGCTTATCACAAACTGGGGCATTATCATTAATGTCCGACACAACAATAGTAATATTTACAGTAGTTGATTTCTGTGGCTTGCCACCGTCCGTCGCAGTTAATATTAGGTTATGTCTTGCGATTTTCTCTCTGTCAAGAGGTTTTTGTAAAATGAGAACAGGAATCTTACCTTCGTCTCCCATGTCTTCCGTTTCTAAACGAAAATAAAGATTTTGGCTCAGTTTATATGATTGCAAGTCGTTTGAGCCTATATCCGGGTCGTGCGCAGTTTCTAACTGAAATCGTGCCCCTGTCATTGCAGATTCAAGTATTTCCAATTTATGGTTTTCGTCTAAAAAACTCGGTGGATTGTCATTGACATCGTTAATGTCAACTGATATCTGGTGCATTTCGAGTGGGTTTTCTATCACTGCTTTGAGATGAATAAGACATGGGTTGGTTTTAGCGCACTGCTCTTCTCTGTCTATTCTCTGGTTCACAAACAAAGCGCCGTCTTCATGATTTATCCGAAAGAGCTCTTGCTTTGTTCCCGCAACGATACGTAAATTCCTGTTTTCCAGTAAAGCCGGGTCAATCCCTAAATCCTTTGCAATGTTCCCCACAATGACTCCAGTTTTTGATTCTTCTCGAAGGGAATAATTTATCTGGGTAGCATTTCTTCCGGAATTGAACAGCAAACATATCAGATAAAAAATCTTGCTCATCCATATTATTTTATTTTCTCTTGCCATGCTTCCTCTGAACACCAATGAAAATAGTTTTAAGCAAATGCGGTCAACTCATGTATGCTATTCCAAATTACAAATTAACAGACAGATCTAAAATCGTCGTGGTTGTTCATTGTTCAAAGCCAGAATAATGTCTGATACGCCAGCCCACGAAGTGAACCTGCTCAACAGGACTGTAAGCGATGATTAGTATTGTAGCGCCACTCACAGCGATTTTGCAGAACTGCAACTTCCATCTTCTAGTGATGTTTATGAGTACCACCAACCACCCAACAATAAATAATATAATAAGACCATTGCTGCTACTACTACTACTACTACTAATAATAATAATAATATTTTTTATTGATATATTATTAAAATAATATATAAAGTGACAATTTTTTTAAAATTGAGGCATCACAACACCAAATGTACTAAAAGAGAACGAAATATCTCATTAGTTAAAAAAAAAAAAAAAAACTTTTGTTTATTTTTCCTTTCTTGAAATCCGCATTTAAATCATGCTTTATCATGCTTTAAAAGAATAAATGAGCTAGAATTTGTAAGTATGCAGTGTTCTAGTGTCTAACTGCTTGGTGAGCAGTGACACCTTGTGGTTCAGTTACACGGATCACGTGACAAACTCGGCCCCACCCGCGTCTTTTGTTCTGTGATCCCTCCCACCTCAGCTGCTTACGTATGAGCATTCCCATATCTGCGCTGGTCTGTGAAATCCAAACCACATATCAGACAAAAGACACCAGAGGGCAGAGCGAAGTGATTCACATCACATGCTCTTGTGAAATGAAGATCAAATATACATATCAATCACATGTTCATCAATACTTCTCCTATATCATAAAAAGGCAGTCATAGATTATTATACATTTCTGCGTTATACAGTGTGTTTGTTTAACATAGACTGCACAGCTATACGAGATACCCGGATCTGGCGTGCTGAGCCTCACGTCTGTGCATCAAATTACAGGCTGCAGCATCATGCACCCATCCCCGCCCGCAGTCCGTTACCGTGGCAACGGGCATTTGGATAGGTGGGTCGCTGTCCGTGGTGCTGAACATTGCGGTCTCCTGAGGAAAGAGTGAATGAAGGGAGGGGGTTTGGGAAGAACATAAGGAAGATCAAATAAATTAATCGCTCACGAAAGAAATCTCAGTAACAACACCGTAGTTTTTTTTATTAATTATTTTTACATATATTACATTTTTTATAATTCCTTGTAAAATTATTCTCTCCTCTTTAACCCATGCTCCACCATCTATCTTTTACTCAGTCGCTATAGAGACAGGCCCCCGTTGCCTAGAAACCAGCAGTCTGCTGGATTGCTCAGATTGAAGCCTTTTTTCTCTGCAGTTTTTCAGGAAAGCATGGTTGTTTTGATGGTGACACAGTTAGCTGAACTGTAGTTTAGAGAAGGCCTGGCAATAGCAATTTTTGTGTGTGTGTGGACCTTCGTGATAAAATTCTGAGGATAAATGTATATGACAAATGAAAACTGTGTGTGTGTGTGTGTGTGTATACATGTTTTTCTATACTGGTGGGGACTTACACCTGAAAACACACCAACTCATGGGGACCTAAATTGAGTGAATCATACAGAATGTTTTTTTAATTTTTTTGGAGATTGTAAAAATGCACAAAGTTTTCTGTGAGGGGTAGGTTTAGGTGTAGGGCGATATAAATTACAGTTTGTATAGTATAAAAACCAATTCACCTATGGGGAGTCCCCACAAGGATAGTGAACCAGACTCTCTCTCTCTCTCTCTCTCTCTGTGTGTCTGCTGCAGCAGTTTTTAATGGTGCTGCAGTCTCTCTCTGTGTGCAGGCAGAGAGAAATCTGGGTCAGGAGGAAAAGAGAAGCAAAGAGTGGTTACTCTTTTTTTCTATTTGTTCTGACCCACATCACAGAATCAGAACAAGGCAATAAGCCAGTCAGGGCAGTGGTTAATGCTTTATTATTTCTATTTACCATTTGTCAGAATTAACAGGAAAAAAAGAGTTTGTGATGATAATCCTAGTGTGGTTACATCTAAATGAAAAAGCTGATATGAAATGTGATCTGTCTGATTATCTTCAATGCATTACATCATCTGCAGTGATGACCTCATCTTTACCCACCCAAACAAAAGCACACTCACCACCCCATACAGATCAAAAACATGCAAAGTTTTCACAATAGGTCACTTTGATTATATCACTGATTATCAGAAGTCAGATAAGTTCATAAACACTGTTTTTCTCTTCCATGATTATAAGATAATCATAATGGTATACTGTACAAACATGTTTTTTTGTTGTTGTTGTTGTTGTTTTTTTACTCCAGTGCATGTGTTCAGTTGGGCTACAGGCAGATTGCTACTCACATACTGAGAAGTCATTTAAAACCTAAAAACATATTACTAATGCAATGTCCCATCACATCTTATGTACTTCTGGATTACATGGAGAATGACAGAAATCACATTAAGTTTTTATCTATTGTAAATATGCAGTACAAAAATATCAGCAGATAAGCATGAGCAAAGAGGGTCTGGTGAGTTTCTCCGAGGCAGATCATGGATGTGTACAGCTTTAGGAAAGCAGTAGAAAATGAATTCGAAAAACACATTTGCAAAACTGGATTAAGCTTAATTGGACAGAAGGGGAAATGAAGAAGAAACATATGGTACTACAGGGCATAAGACAGGCCAGTGCTGTTTATAGGTAGTCCATTTTTATACCACAAAATGAGGCTTTTGGGTAAATGAATTCTAGCCAGTGAGAGACGAGTGACCTACTTATAGCTGTTCACACAGGCAGTCAATAAATCAAAGAAAAACACCTTAATATTTTGTCATTCTACAAAAAATGTATTTCTTTTTTCCCCTCTGATTGCCTCAATGTTATTTTACAACACTGTCCATGTCTGAACATTAGCCAATCCTCTGAGACAGCCAGTTTAGAGCCTTGAAATGATTACTTCCTGTTTAAAATACCACATGTAAACATCCAGCATTTGTTCCTCCAAAACAGAAAATCTAATGCAAATGTATTATGTAATAGTGCATTGCTTTGACAAGACACACATGCTGTGCATTCCAGTCATTGAACTGACCCCATGACACCCTGACCTCTTGACCTGCCTGGGAAAACGGCCATACCCTCAGGAAGCTAGGAATAAATTACATTTCAGAAAGCCTGGAGACTATCAGAAAAACAACAATACCATACTGTTCACTGAAATAAAATATTGATGTCCATATATTGCACAACTGATATAGCCAGCAAATACAAAATATCAATAAAAAAGCAACAATATGAAAGTTTATATTAATGCATTAATATTAATACATAATTTTAACACCAGAAAAAAAAATGAAGAAAAAAAATAATATTTGGCTAGTGCATTTCAATGCAACGCAGTGTATTTTCACTTGGCTTAATTGTCTTTTTTTCAAAGCATTTCCATGAATATTAAACACATTTCATAACATCAGATAATTATACAGTTGATAAGTAAAGATTAGCAGTTCTCATCTTTTCTTGTTTTAAAGCAAGTAAAAGTCACCCACCACCTTGAGTGCTCTTTATATTTGGCCTTATTTCAAAGATTTAGTGAAGTTTGATGGTCTTTATCTCTGAAATAGTGTGGTGTTTTTATAAAGGACAACAAGAAGGAACTCATTCTTTAACAGTCTCTATTAGAAGTCAGTGGGTTTTTTATCTGAGACAGAAATCTTGAGCATCAGGAAGTGGCTACTTAATGAATCTCCTAAACTCTTAGAAACCACTGTGACCATCAAATGTCCGCACTATGACATCACTGTGCTGTGTCTGCATTTGTGCATTCATGAATGTCACCAGTCACCACAGAACTACAACAATACTCCGCTCTTTCTGTGTCAGATCAGTGCTTAGATTTAACTTGATTCTTTACATACTGAAACGCAAAAATACTGACACAAACAGTAACACAGACATAATACAACACTACAGAGAAGAGACTACAGACTATACGGCACAACAAATCGAATTTGCTGTGACCTCTTCTGAATACACTGGATAACACTTGCATTATTCTGATCTTCTAATCAGTCTAGTCTTTATGAGATCCAAGAAAACACATAAGAAAGGTTTTATACATCTGTTGCAGGGAAAGAGAAGCTTTCAACGTCCAAATTCAGTCTAGCAAAAGCTCCGCACTCCATCTCTCAACATGGCAGAATCATTTAATCCTCTTTGTGTTTGTTTAATATCATCCACATTGCAAAAAAAGCCCATTTGTCATTAGTATCTCTATATTTTCTAGTAAAAATATCTAAACATGCTTGAAACCAGATATATTTACATGAGTAGCAAAATACAAAGATATTAGTGTTTTCAGAGCATGAATGAGGGACTTGATTTTCAGATTTTAGTTTAGTTGAGGTTTACACAATGTTTGCTTGTGTTGTAAATTAATCTTATTGCAAGCATTTTTAGATAATTTTACCAGAAAATGAGACAAAACCACCGATTAAGAATTATTATTTTTTTTTTTGCAATTCAGTGTCCACGTCAGTTCATGTGAGAATATTCTGTTAATAATTTATCTCCCCAATGTCTTTACCAGTCACTAAATATAACGAAGATCTAACATGGCGCTTTAACCATGCAAACATAAGCATACTGGATTTGCAGAAAAGTTTATTTGATAAAGACATGAGCTGTGTTGTTTGAAGATATTAATTTGTGTGTGTGTGTGTGTGTGTGTGTGTGTGTGTGTGTGTGTGTGCTCACAGATCCAGTCCAAGTCCAATCCTGACCGGTCAGGTGTAAGAGTGTCTCTTAGTATCATAGGCAAAAGATCTTCCGTCATTCCTCTGGTCAGATCAACAATGAGCTTGTTAGGGGAAAGTGAGGGCACACTCTCCGAACATTGACATGAAGCTGTAGGCATCACTCAGGGTTGGTTTCATCTCTGTAGGATGGTGCAGGTGAATATGATGGATCCAGGTGAACAGACATGCTGATTGGTTGATGGAACGTTTTTCATACTTTGCTCTGGCAATACGGTTGGAAGGATCCTTAGCTGGAACTGCTGCTGGTGGTGGTGGACGCCTGTCAACGAGAAAGAAAAACTGGACGTAAGAACCTAAACTTCAAACATTATTCACTTAGTGATAGGCCAGAATCTGAACACATCTCATGCAACCAAGGCCTGTCACTTAAAGGCTTCAGGCAAAACAAAAGGTGGAACCTTGGTTTGATTGACAGGTGACGGAGGGGTGGGTTGATCAATGAGAACCATGCTCAGATATCAGGTGAGGGTGGTTGGGGTGACGGAAGGGCAGCGAGCTGAAAACTGGGTGGTTGTAATTTGTTTTGCATCATTCTGATTCATTTGTGAAGAAAAATTCAACAGAACCAGTATGTGAAATTGGAATCCACCAGTCAATTCACCATCCATTCAAACACACAAGTAGACAAACCATTCAACAAACAGGCTGAGGAGCTCATAATGATGTTTAGTAGATGAACAATCAGTACATATATCATTAAAACCCACATCATGCACTAGAGCCATATTTGCTAAAAACACTCTTCCTAAATATGTAATTCTGCCATTTACTAACCCGTCTGTCATTTAAAAACATACTTTTTCGCCTGTGGAACACAAAAAGAAAAAATGTCCTGGATGCTTTTTTTCAGACTATGAAAGTGAATGAAAACAGATGGTGTCAAGAAAATGTGAAGACAAGAATCAGTTGGTTTTTAATATTTTTTCGGAAATTTACAGCTTCCATTCCTTGTCACTTTCATTGTAGAGAAAAAGAGCAGCATAAACATTCTTCCACGAAACAAAGAAAATCATTCAAATTTGGAAAGACATGAGGGTGAGTAAATTATCCATTTTTACTTCTGGGTGAACTTTCTTTAACCGATTAAGGAATGCATTTGAGCAACATTTTCACCCCCAGCCACTGTCAATCAAACCACAGACAATCAGAGTTATCATTAGCATTTCTGCTGGTCACAGGTGTCTATAAAAGTTGGGTTTTGTGAGGCTGCATAACATAATTTGTAGTGAAGAATAAAAAACTGCAGGTTTCAGTTTTGAGTTCCACAAGTGGGGAAAAAAATACACACGTTGTGTTCATAAATGCTGCAAAGTTTAAACCTGTACATCTACAAAGCTCAGAAGACCAAGTGAAATGTCGAACTGAGTGTTGATGTTGACCTGTTGAAGCATTTATCTGCATCTAAACTGAATAAAACTGATTTGACTTCAGTTGAATAAATAGGTTCATTGGCTCCTCCTACAACAGGACAAGGCAAACTCCACTGACAAAAATCACCAACCACAAAGAGAAACACACAGAGTCACATATATTTCAGTAAAGGTCAGTGGGCCCTGGGATCAGGCGCTCCAGAAATCGAGAGAATGGTGAAGTCAGGACTGCATACCTCCAGCGGGAGAGGGGACCTCATTCATTTTGAGTACTTTAAAACGGAAACAAAAGCAGAGACATACATTTCAATATTTAGCTTTCAGCACAATCATTTTGATGAATTTCACTGAACACTTTTCTGTCAACAAAACCTCAATCCACATTGATTTTAACTTATCTATATCAGTCTAAGCATGGTGTAAAAGATCTATGGTGCATTAACAAATAAAATCAAGAAAATGGGTTGTTGTCCTCTCCTTGTTGTCTGAATTATCGGGGACTCCAGGTAACCTGAGATACAATGTGAGAAATGTTAAAGCATAACAAATGAAGGAAAACAAACTACATTATGCAATTCACTAAGAAGCACTAAGAATGAGAGACTGAGAGGAGAGACAGATTAAAATACATTGTTTACATGAAAAAAAGACTGCACAAAAATAATAGGAAAAGTTAAAAACTTTCTAATTTTGTCTTTCAAATAACTTACCTGTCCGTCAGGTAACACTCTCTAACAAAAGAGAACAAGTTAAAAAAATGCTACAGAAAAAATATATATCATAATCATACAAATAAACAAGACTTGATGCATATTTAAAAATAGCAAGTGCTTAAATTCAAATGTATCATGTTCAGTAAAGAAAACATTATTTATACATATTTAATACATTTATGGAAAAGAAATAAAAAATAAAAGAAAAATTGTACGTCGCTTGTGAAGTGTTACTGTAAGTGATTTGTGCCAATGCTAAGAAACACAGTGGACCCAAACGTTTTTGTATAATTAAGCCACACTTTTAAATTTTACAAAATAATACTTTATTTATGCAATAAAACTCAAAAATGGTATGAGCTATCTACTTAAAAAATTATGGTAGCAATATTACACATACTATTTTTGAGTAGCTTTTAAGACTATTAAAATCTCCTAAATTATTTCATCTATGGCACAATGATTTTAATGTTATTAATTCTCAAAAGTCCATGATTTTGAGTAAGGCCTGTTTGTATTTGACTTTTTGAGTTATTTTGTATAATTAAAATACTGTATACAGCCAAACAGCTCAAGTAGGGAAAAACTTCACTGCAGCAACATTAGCAAAGCTGATCGAACAAAGCATCATGCTCCACATTGTTAGTACATGCAGTTATCCATAACCATAAGCTCTACTCTTCTGCACAATGGTAACGACAGAAACTTCAACTTAGAAATTCTTTCAAATGTCAAACATAGCTGAACAATAAACATTAATAGATGTTTCGCTTTACTCAAAAACAAATGAAGTAGCACTTAATTTCAATATTTACTCTCCATATCTAGCCAAATGCAAAGCATGCTGGGAACTAACAATCACAGCCAAAATAAAACTGCAAAATAGAGCTAATTCTCTTGAAATAAATAGATACATTCTTTCCTTTTTTTTTTTTTTTTTTTTTAAGTTTAATCAATTTTTCAATTCAAGCCTCAAAACTGCTTAAGTTTCCTTAAAAAAATATGAGGAAAACATAATCTCTTGGTTTTATTACTGAAAAGTTCTCAGAATTTTCTATACAACACTAAACCACAATTTCTTTAATAAAATATACACACTATTTTTAATTATCACCTTATTTTTTTAAATGAAAATTACAAAACCCATGATTAATTTTTTACAGTGAAGTAGCAACTGCCAATGTGTGATTTAACTATCTAAATATTCGTGGGGCCACTGTTGTTTGCTTTTGTGTCTGTGTATGTGTATGTGGAGTGGGGTAGTGGTGTTGTGTGTGTGGGTGGTGGGGTGTGAGTGTGTGTGTGTGGTTTGTGTGTGTGTGTGCGTGTGCTTAAAAAAAAATTGGAACATGAGAGACAAAGTTATATGATATGATATGATATGATATAATATAATATACTATAATATAATATAATAAGAGATTTAAGCACAAATTTATCACAAACACCTTGTGAAACATCAGAAATGCAAGCTGAAATGGCAACAGCAGGTGTCAGAAAAGTAGGTCAACCAGCTCTGAGAGAGAAGCAACAGGTCACAACACACTTGCACAAATTTACACTTCATACATACACACACACACACACACACACACACAGACAGACAGACACTCTCTTTTTCTCTGTGGCAGCAGCTCAGCTAGAAGGAAGTTGAGAGTATATGTACAACAGGTAAGATTTATGCGGTTGTAGAATTGTAGAATCAGAATAAACAGCAAAAACACACATAAACATTTGCAAGAAGGCAATGCTCACTTCTGTCATTTTGTCTGAACAAATATAAGCATAAATATTTGCATAAATATGCAAATATGTGTATGTGAACTTTTAAGACAAGAAAATTAAGTTTAACTGATTGTAAATAAAAAGAACAGTACTGGATTGAGTCAAACAGAAATTTTACAAAGAGAAAAAGAAAAAAAATGCATATACAAACTCCTAAACTACAATAGAAGATGTGCTAAGAACGACTGAAACACTCCCAGTTCAACTTCAGCATAACTTCACAAGAGAAGTTGGAAAATATGATGTGAATGTGTACTTGAAAGGCAGAAGCTGAAAATAAGAATAATATTCTCAGAGAGAATAATGTGGGCTTACAAAGTGTTTGGCTAAAGGTTGAAAAGTCAAACTGTATACCGTTGTCTGGCTTCTTTGAAGAAGTAGTTCACCTGTTGACGGTATGTAAGCCTACCTGTAGTGTAGATGCAGCTGAGTCGCTGGTCTCGGTCAGTCCTGTGCTCCTCGGTAAACTGGACACGATGTATCTCGCTCCCTTTGGCACAGGCTGTCTGACCACCAGCTTTCCTTTCCTCGTCTCTGCTAGAAATAAACTGTACCAGTAGGCATCGTTGGAGACCAGAGTGGAATCCGCGATGGTCGAGTTTCTCTCGCTGATCACACTGTTCCTGCACGGAGGAGCCGCTTTGCTGGGCTGCGTTTTCTGACACTTCAGCACGATGGTGACCAATATAGTGATGAGTAAAAGAAATGAAACAGAGCCCAGTCCGATCACCAGATACAGGTTTAAATCGGAGAAGATGTCATATGCCAAAGGCACCTCAGTCATGTCAGCATAGGTTTTAAGGGCGGTCTCCACCGTGGACAGTTTGATGGTGACTGTAGCAGAGAGCGCGGGCTCTCCGTTGTCCTTGGCGATCACAACCAGCTGCTGGTGGCGCGAGTCTCTGTAACTGAACATTCTCGTGGTCCGGATCTCTCCGTTATATTGATCCAAGCTGAATAATGTGGCGTCAGTGTTGTGGAGGAACTGGTACGTGATTCGAGAGTTGTGCACTGAATCAGAGTCTATGGCGATGACTTTGGCTATCAGAGTTCCTTTATCGGTGGATCTCGGGATCTTTTCCTCCACCACCGAGCCGTGCGCGCGCCATGGAGACACTATAAGCGGCGTGTTGTCGTTCTGATCCATGATAATAATGTGAACGGTCACGTTACTGCTGAGCGGAGGAACACCAGAGTCTCTGGCCTCGATGTGGAAAAGGAACTCCTTCTCTATCTCATAGTCAAACGTCTTTAGCGCGTAAAGATTCCCGTTCTCTGGGTTAATAGAGAACAGCATGGACATGGAGGTGTTCACTATTTCCTTCTCTATTATAAAATAAACTAAATACTGATTTTCATGGAGATCTGGATCAATGGCAGTTAACGAGCTCAGTAACGCTCCAGGCGCGTTATTCTCCATAACAGGTATCGTGTAGAATGTCTGTGGGAACTGAGGAACATTGTCGTTAATGTCCAGCAGCTCTAAAGTTATTGTTTCATTATCAGATAACGGCGGGTTGCCCCTGTCAGTCACGGTAATAGTGATGTCATATTCTGGAACCTTTTCACGGTCTAACGGTTCTGAAACTAATAATTCATAATAATTAGCAGATGATTCTTTGAGCGTAAAAGGTAAATCGTCAGAAATATGAATATCTACCTGTCCATTTTCTCCTGAGTCTTTATCACTCACACTAACAACTGCGATTACTGTATTAACAGGTACATCCTCTTTCATTGGACTTGAGAATGATTTTATAGAAATTTCAGGATGATTGTCGTTCATATCATTTATCAATATAGTCAGTTTACATTGTCCAGATAAGGGATTTCCCCCCTTATCGGTAGCAATGACCTCCATATCATAAATCTTAAAATCCTCATAGCTAACAATTTCTTTGACTCTAATTTCACCATTTTCAGGATTTAAACTAAATGTGTGTTGTGTTTTTTCAGAGGTATACAGGCTGAATGCATAAGCTATATCTGAATTTGATCCCTCGTCTAAGTCTGATGCGTTTAATTTCAATACAAGACTTCCAATCGGAGAGTTTTCTGTAAGGTTAATAGTATAACTGTCTTTATCAAATTTTGGGGCGTTGTCATTCACATCTAACACGCGCACAATAATACTTGCCGTTCCAGAACGTGTGGGGACTCCTCCATCTACAGCAGTGAGTATCATATTATGCGTTGCCTGTTTCTCGCGGTCTAATGGCTTTTTTAAGACTAAATTTGTAAATTTCGACCCGTCCCTTCCAGACTGTATGTCAATATCAAAATGCTCGCTTTCAGTTAGATAGTATGTTTTGATTGAATTTGAGCCAAAGTCTGGATCTACAGCGTTATTCAGAGAGAATCGTTCGCCAACTGGGGTAGATTCAGAAATATCAAGGTGCATTGTATCCCTCCTGAAGTGCGGTGCATTGTCATTGATATCCAGTATTTCAAGCTCAATATTAAATATTCTCTCAGGGTTATCGACTGTCACATCCATCTTTAAAAAACAGGACGATGTCTTGAAGTTGCACAGATATTCTCGATCTATTTTCTCCGCTATATAAAGATCTCCGGTTTCTTTGTTAATGTCCAGGTATTTTCTGTTACTAATGACATCTAATCGTATTCGCCGTTTGGTTAAAGTTTTTAAATCTAACCCCAAATCTGTGGCTAGATTAGCCACAACGGATCCAGCTACCATTTCTTCAGGAATAGAGTAATGTGTGACGGCAGACGTAATGCCAAAGATCGCAGGGAACAGAAGGAAGATGAACACGTACCTCTTATCATCAGCGATCACAGCAGCGCGTCTCTTCATAGTGACTCGGGTTAACACAGCTACAATTACATAAAATTACGAGACGAGAGTGAACGGCTGATTATTTCCAGGCCATAGACTCAACTGACCACAAACGTGAATCGTATTCTCGCACAGCACGAACTACAACAGGATCACCTCCCTCAAGACTAAAATGAAACGCACTCGCCTGCTGATTATGCGTCATGGCGGCTGAAAAATGTACCACTTAACATTGGTTTTTGTTGGTGAACAGCGACACATGGCGCCAAGTTTGTACATCCTGTATGATTGTGCTTTTAGCAGCAAAAAATGCTTATTTTAAGATAACTGCTTTGTTGTTATTTTTGTTTTTATTAGACTGCAAACGAAGATGAAAGAAAATTACGAATGCCCCAAATACGCTGAACTAAAAAAATTAAATAAAGAAAGATACATAATTTGTATTAAGGTTCATAAGGATGCGTTTCTTACCTGTAGTGTAGATGCAGCTGAGTCGCTGGTCTCGGTCAGTCCTGTGCTTCTCGGTAAACTGGACACGATGTATCTCGCTCCCTTTGGCACAGGCTGTCTGACCACCAGCTTTCCTTTCCTCGTCTCTGCTAGAAATAAACTGTACCAGTAGGCATCGTTGGAGACCAGAGTGGAATCCGCGATGGTCGAGTTCCTCTCGCTGATCACACTGTTCCTGCACGGAGGAGCCGCTTTGCTGGGCTGCGTTTTCTGACACTTCAGCACGATGGTGACCAATATAGTGATGAGTAAAAGAAATGAAACAGAGCCCAGTCCGATCACCAGATACAGGTTTAAATCGGAGAAGATGTCATATCCCAAAGGCACCTCAGTCATGTCAGCATAGGTTTTAAGGGCGGTCTCCACCGTGGACAGTTTGATGGTGACTGTAGCAGAGAGCGCGGACTCTCCGTTGTCCTTGGCGATCACAACAAGCTGCTGGTGGCGCGAGTCTCTGTAACTGAACATTCTCGTGGTCCGGATCTCTCCGTTATATTGATCCAAGCTGAATAATGTGGCGTCAGTGTTGTGGAGGAACTGGTACGTGATTCGAGAGTTGTGCACTGAATCAGAGTCTATGGCGATGACTTTGGCTATCAGAGTTCCTTTATCGGTGGATCTCGGGATCTTTTCCTCCACCACCGATCCATGCGCGCGCCATGGAGACACTATAAGCGGCGTGTTGTCGTTCTGATCCATGATAATAATGTGAACGGTCACGTTACTGCTGAGCGGAGGAACACCAGAGTCTCTGGCCTCGATGTGGAAAAGGAACTCCTTCTCTATCTCATAGTCAAACGTCTTTAGCGCGTAAAGATTCCCGTTCTCTGGGTTAATAGAGAACAGCATGGACATGGAGGTGTTCACTATTTCCTTCTCTATTATAAAATAAACTAAATACTGATTTTCATGGAGATCTGGATCAATGGCAGTTAACGAGCTCAGTAAAGCTCCAGGCGCGTTATTCTCCATAACAGGTATCGTGTAGAATGTCTGTGGGAACTGAGGAACATTGTCGTTAATGTCCAGTAGCTCTAAAGTTATTGTTTCATTATCAGATAACGGCGGGTTGCCCCTGTCAGTCACGGTAATAGTGATGTCATATTCTGGAACCTTTTCACGGTCTAACGGTTCTGAAACTAATAATTCATAATAATTATCAGATGATTCTTTGAGCGTAAAAGGTAAATAATCAGAAATATGAATATCTACCTGTCCATTTTCTCCTGAGTCTTTATCACTCACACTAACAACTGCGATTACTGTATTTACAGGTACATCCTCTTTAACTGGACTTGAGAATGATTTTATGGAAATTTCAGGATGATTGTCATTCATATCTGTCAGTAAAATCTTTACTTTACACTTTCCAGAAAGACTATTAGACCCTTTATCTGTTGCTATAATTTCCATATCGTAGATCCTGAAATCCTCATAATTAATCATTTCTTTTACTCTGATTTCTCCATTGTCAGGATTCAGACTGAATGTCTGCTGCGTTTTCTCTGAGGTATACAAACTATAGGAGTAAATTATATCTGAATTTGAGCCTTCATCTTTATCTGTCGCGTTTAATTTCACTACAAGGCTTCCAACAGGTGCGTTTTCTGTTAGATTTATAGTGTAATTTTCTTTGTCGAATTGAGGGGCGTTGTCATTCGTGTCCAGAACGCGCACAATAATGCTAGCAGTGCCAGAGCGCGCGGGGACTCCTCCATCCACAGCAGTGAGTATCAGATTATGTGAAGCTTGTTTTTCTCTGTCTAAAGGATTTTTAAGAATTAAATCAACAAATTTTGACCCGTCCCTTCCTGTTTGTATTTCAATGTCAAAATTATAATTCTCACTCAAATAATACGTTTTAATCGAATTCGAGCCAGTATCAGGATCCACCGCATTACTGAGCGAGAATCTCTCTCCGGCTGCTGTAGATTCTGATATATCCAAATGGATCGCATCTCTCCGAAACTGGGGAGCATTATCGTTAATGTCAACAATTTCAATTTCAATGTTAAATATTCGAACAGGATTTTCGAGTATCACTTCCATTTTGATAAAACAGGTTGATGTTTTAACACTGCAGAGGAACTCTCGATCCATCATTTCTAATATATAGAGCTCTCCTGTCTCTTTATTGACATCCAGATATTTCTTGTTAGATATAATGTCGAGTCGCATTTTTCGTCTGCTCAGTGTTTTCACATCCAGTCCCAAATCTGACGCCAAATTAGCAACAACAGAGCCTTCCTCCATTTCCTCTGGAATAGAATAGTGTGTAACAGAGGACACTGTGTCCAAAATAGCGGAGAAAAACAGAAAGACCGTTACATACCTCCAAAACTGTGACTTTACGCATCCCTCCATTTTGCAGCGTTTGAGATATGTGTACTCCTCGCGGTCATGAAATGGTCAGAGAAACGAATAGGACACTCAGCGAAGCACTTGTCATGGCGCGATCCTTTGTGCGCTTTCCTCCTGAAATCTGTCATGGCGACTGAGACGATGACCAAAAGCGTTTTCTTAGAGGATAGCGACGCTCAGTGAGTACAGCATGAACATACACAACTTGAAGAGAACAGCCTTACTTACAATAGGTATTTTTTCTATTTACCGCATTAGTTGATTTTTTTTTGTCCAGCGCTCCAACCCCAGCAATTCAGTGCTTGTTGCTGCGCTCAAATTGAGAAAATTAGATTTAAATGTGAAGATTCAAAATAGCACATGTAAAGACAAACAATAAACAGCCCTTGCAAAAAATATTGATAAATATGAAGACACTAAAACAATACAACTCTAAGAGGTAGAATGCCATTTTCTAAAACTGGGAAACACTTGTGTTGCTTATTATACAAAGGCGCACGAAATGATTCTTCGCTTAGAAATTGTGCGTAAAACGTCAAGTAAATCTCTGTTTAATTATTGATTTGGATTGTCTTACCTGTAGTGTAGATGCAGCTGAGTCGCTGGTCTCGGTCAGTCCTGTGCTCCTCGGTAAACTGGACACGATGTATCTCGCTCCCTTTGGCACAGGCTGTCTGACCACCAGCTTTCCTTTCCTCGTCTCTGCTAGAAATAAACTGTACCAGTAGGCATCGTTGGAGACCAGAGTGGAATCCGCGATGGTCGAGTTCCTCTCGCTGATCACACTGTTCCTGCACGGAGGAGCCGCTTTGCTGGGCTGCGTTTTCTGACACTTCAGCACGATGGTGACCAATATAGTGATGAGTAAAAGAAATGAAACAGAGCCCAGTCCGATCACCAGATACAGGTTTAAATCGGAGAAGATGTCATATGCCAAAGGCACCTCAGTCATGTCAGCATAGGTTTTAAGGGCGGTCTCCACCGTGGACAGTTTGATGGTGACTGTAGCAGAGAGCGCGGGCTCTCCGTTGTCCTTGGCGATCACAACCAGCTGCTGGTGGCGCGAGTCTCTGTAACTGAACATTCTCGTGGTCCGGATCTCTCCGTTATATTGATCCAAGCTGAACAATGTGGCGTCAGTGTTGTGGAGGAACTGGTACGTGATTCGAGAGTTGTGCACTGAATCAGAGTCTATGGCGATGACTTTGGCTATCAGTGTTCCTTTATCGGTGGATCTCGGGACCTTTTCCTCCACCACCGATCCATGCGCGCGCCATGGAGACACTATAAGCGGCGTGTTGTCGTTCTGATCCATGATAATAATGTGAACGGTCACGTTACTGCTGAGCGGAGGAACACCAGAGTCTCTGGCCTCGATGTGGAAAAGGAACTCCTTCTCTATCTCATAGTCAAACGTCTTTAGCGCGTAAAGATTCCCGTTCTCTGGATTAATGGAGAACAGCATGGACATGGAGGTGTTCACTATTTCCTTCTCTATGATAAAATAGACTAGATACTGATTTTCATGGAGATCTGGGTCTATAGCAGTTAAAGAGCTCAGTAAAGCTCCAGGCGCGTTATTCTCCATAACAGGTATCGTGTAGAAT
The DNA here is from genome assembly GCA_018155175.1 of Sinocyclocheilus anophthalmus. NCBI lineage: Eukaryota > Metazoa > Chordata > Actinopteri > Cypriniformes > Cyprinidae > Sinocyclocheilus > Sinocyclocheilus anophthalmus. The sequence continues at coordinate 260,521 of JADLZN010000863.1, read as the reverse complement.
GTCTGTGGGAACTGAGGAACATTGTCGTTAATGTCCAGTAGCTCTAAAGTTATTGTTTCATTATCAGATAACGGCGGGTTGCCCCTGTCAGTCACGGTAATAGTGATGTCATATTCCGGAACCTTTTCACGGTCTAACGGTTCTGAAACTAATAATTCATAATAATTATCAGATGATTCTTTGAGTGCAAAAGGTAAATAATCAGAAATATGAATATCTACCTGTCCATTTTCTCCTGAGTCTTTATCACTCACACTAACAACTGCGATTACTGTATTTACAGGTACATCCTCTTTCACTGGACTCTGAAATGACTTAATTGAAATTTCTGGGTGATTGTCATTCATGTCGGTAATTATAATGGATAATTTACATTGACCGGATAATGGATGAGTTCCTTTATCTGATGCTATAACCTCCATATCGTAAATTTTAAAATCTTCATAATTAACCATCTCCTTAATTCTAATATCACCACTGTCAGGGTTTAAACTGAAAGCTTTCTGTGTCTTCTCTGATGTATACAGACTAAATGAATACACAAGGTCGGCATTAGAACCCTCATCTAGATCTGTTGCATTTAATTTAACAAGCAGGCTGCCTATGGGTGAGTTTTCAGTTAAACTGATGGTGAAGCTCTCCTGATCAAATTTAGGGGCGTTGTCATTTGCATCCAACACACGAACGACGATACTGGCCGTTCCTGAACGCGGAGGAACTCCGCCATCCACTGCTGTCAGTATCAGATTATGAACTGGTTGGGTTTCACGATCTAGTGCCTTTTTTAAAATTAAATCAGCAAATTTGGAGCCGTCCCTCCCAGACTGAATTTCAATATCAAAGTGCTCCTTCTGGCTCAGATAATACGTTTTAACCGAGTTGGAACCGACATCAGAATCCACTGCATTACTGACAGAAAATCGCTCACCCGCAGGTGTAGATTCAGTGATATCTAAATTGATTGTGTCTCGTCGAAATTGAGGGTTATTGTCATTGATATCTGTGATTTCCAGTTCTATGTAAAATATTCGCTCAGGGTTCTCCACTATAACTTCCATTTTTAAAAAGCAAGTGGTTTTGGCAGGACACAGATATTCACGATCAATCTTCTCTAGTATGTACAGCTCGCCCCTGTCTTTGTTTATGGCGAGATATTTCTTGCTAGCAATAACATCTAAACGGATGTTTCGTTTAATCAAAGTCTGTACATCAAGTCCCAAATCAGTGGCTAAATTTGCCACGACAGATCCCACTTCCATCTCCTCTGGAATAGAATAGTGAGTAACAGCCAGAGCTGATTGATAAAATACTGATAAAAGTAAAAACAGCGCAACATACCTTCCCCTTGACCGGGTGTTCAAATCAGAATCCATTGTCTGATCAAATGCTTTTGATGCAGTGACAACGCAGTTCATGGAGCAACAAAGCATTGGATATGACTCCAAAATGAGATGCAAAAAGAACTGTTAGTGAAGGGATAAAATATTAAATGTTTCCTCGACGTAAATCGCAATATTTTGTCTAAAGCCAGAGTCGCAGAAAACAAGGGTTCATTGCAAAATGGCTAAATGTGATAATGACGTTGAAATTACGCTCGCAGTGATGTGCAATTTGTGAGACTACAGCGCCACTTGGCGCACACAATGAGGTGCCTTAAAACTTGTACACGTTATGTTACAATATGCACTTACCCGCACAATTTATTATTCAACTTTTTTATTTTTTTATTTTTTAAATTGACTAAAAAACAAGTACCATTATTGAAATATTCTTACCTCAGATTGGGTGTTTCATAAGTCATAATACATGTGCACAAAAGAATAAAAAGGTAGACTATAAAATGTGATCTTACCTGTAGTGTAGATGCAGCTGAGTCGCTGGTCTCGGTCAGTCCTGTGCTCCTCGGTAAACTGGACACGATGTATCTCGCTCCCTTTGGCACAGGCTGTCTGACCACCAGCTTTCCTTTCCTCGTCTCTGCTAGAAATAAACTGTACCAGTAGGCATCGTTGGAGACCAGAGTGGAATCCGCGATGGTCGAGTTCCTCTCGCTGATCACACTGTTCCTGCACGGAGGAGCCGCTTTGCTGGGCTGCGTTTTCTGACACTTCAGCACGATGGTGACCAATATAGTGATGAGTAAAAGAAATGAAACAGAGCCCAGTCCGATCACCAGATACAGGTTTAAATCGGAGAAGATGTCATATCCCAAAGGCACTTCAGTCATGTCAGCATAGGTTTTAAGGGCGGTCTCCACCGTGGACAGTTTGATGGTGACTGAAGCAGAGAGCGCGGGCTCTCCGTTGTCCTTGGCGATCACAACCAGCTGCTGGTGGCGCGAGTCTCTGTAACTGAACATTCTCGTGGTCCGGATCTCTCCGTTATATTGATCCAAGCTGAATAATGTGGCGTCAGTGTTGTGGAGGAACTGGTACGTGATTCGAGAGTTGTGCACTGAATCAGAGTCTATGGCGATGACTTTGGCTATCAGAGTTCCTTTATCGGTGGATCTCGGGATCTTTTCCTCAACCACCGAGCCGTGCGCGCGCCATGGAGACACTATAATCGGCGTGTTGTCGTTCTGATCCATGATAATAATGTGAACGGTCACGTTACTGCTGAGCGGAGGAACACCAGAGTCTCTGGCCTCGATGTGGAAAAGGAACTCCTTCTCTATCTCATAGTCAAACGTCTTTAGCGCGTAAAGATTCCCGTTCTCTGGGTTAATAGAGAACAGCATGGACATGGAGGTGTTCACTATTTCCTTCTCTATTATAAAATAAACTAAATACTGATTTTCATGGAGATCTGGGTCTATAGCAGTTAAAGAGCTCAGTAAAGCTCCAGGCGCGTTATTCTCCATAACAGGTATCGTGTAGAATGTCTGTGGGAACTGAGGAACATTGTCGTTAATGTCCAGTAGCTCTAAAGTTATTGTTTCATTATCAGATAACGGCGGGTTGCCCCTGTCAGTCACGGTAATAGTGATGTCATATTCTGGAACCTTTTCACGGTCTAACGGTTCTGAAACTAATAATTCATAATAATTATCAGATGATTCTTTGAGCGTAAAAGGTAAATCGTCAGAAATATGAATATCTACCTGTCCATTTTCTCCTGAGTCTTTATCACTCACACTAACAACTGCGATTACTGTATTAACAGGCACATCCTCTTTCATAGGACTTGAGAATGATTTTATGGAAATTTCAGGATGATTGTCATTCATATCTGTGACTAAAATCTTTACTTTACACTTTCCAGAAAGACTATTAGACCCTTTATCTGTTGCTATAATTTCCATATCGTAGATCCTGAAATCCTCATAATTAATCATTTCTTTTACTCTGATTTCTCCATTGTCAGGATTCAGACTGAATGTCTGCTGCGTTTTCTCTGAGGTATACAAACTATAGGAGTAAATTATATCTGAATTGAAGCCTTCATCTTTATCTGTGGCGTTTAGTTTCACTACAAGGCTACCAATAGGTGCGTTTTCTGTTAGATTTATAGTGTAACTGTCTTTGTCGAATTGAGGGGCGTTGTCATTCGTGTCCAGAACGCGCACAATAATGCTAGCAGTGCCAGAGCGCGCGGGGACTCCTCCATCCACAGCAGTGAGTATCAGATTATGTGAAGCTTGTTTTTCTCTGTCTAAAGGCATTTTAAGAATTAAATCAGCAAATTTTGAACCGTCCCTTCCTGTTTGTATTTCAATGTCAAAATGTTCGCTCTCACTCAAATAATACGTTTTAATCGAATTCGAGCCAGTATCAGGATCCACCGCATTACTGAGCGAGAATCTCTCTCCGGCTGCTGTAGATTCTGATATATCCAGGTGGATGGTATCTCTCCGAAACTGGGGAGCATTATCATTTATGTCTACAATTTCAATTTCAAAGTTAAATATGCGCACAGGTTTCTCGAGTGTCACTTCCATTTTTATAAAGCATGTTGTCGCCGTTTTAGATGAACAAAGATATTCTCGATCCATCATTTCTAATATATAGAGCTCTCCTGTCTCTTTATTGACATCCAGATATTTTTTGTTAGATATAATGTCGAGACGCATTTTTCGTCTGCTCAGTGTTTTCACATCCAGTCCCAAATCTGACGCCAAATTAGCAACAACAGAGCCTTCCTCCATTTCCTCTGGAATAGAATAGTGTGTAACAGAGGACGAGGTGTCTAAAATAGCGAAGAAAAACATGAGGGCCTTTACATACCTCCAGAACTGTGACTTCACGTATCCTTCCATTCTGCAACGTTTGAGATATTTGTATTCCTCGAGATCACGAAATTAGTTGAGAAGTGAATGGGGCACACAGCGAATCTCTTGTCATGGCGCGCTCTTTGTGCTCTTTCCTTCTATAGGAAATCTCTCATGGTGACTGTGATTATGACCAAAAGCGTTTTTTAGAGAACAGCGACGCTCAGTGAGTTTAGTCTGGACATACACAATAAGAAGAGAACAGCCTCGCTTGGAATAGGTATTCTTCTTTTTTACTATGTATGTGTTTGTTTGTTTTTACTCGATGCAAAGGAATAATGTGCTAATAGATGAAGAGCCTCAAAATAACAAGTGGAAAGAACAAAAACACAAGTTGTTTAAAAAATATATGGAACGAAATTATTGAGAAGAAATTAAACTAATTAAAATATGAAAGGAAAAAATCTCATATTTTCTCAACCTGAGAAACACTGAGTGGCTATATTAGGGTAGGGCGCACACACCACCTCTTCTCTTACAATCTGAAAGGAAATTGTGCGTGAAACGTTTTGTAAATCTTTCTTTGATAATTGATTTGGATTGTCTTACCTGTAGTGTAGATGCAGTTGAGTCGCTGGTCTCGGTCAGTCCTGTGCTTCTCGGTAAACTGGACACGATGTATCTCGCTCCCTTTGGCACAGGCTGTCTGACCACCAGCTTTCCTTTCCTCGTCTCTGCTAGAAATAAACTGTACCAGTAGGCATCGTTGGAGACCAGAGTGGAATCCGCGATGGTCGAGTTCCTCTCGCTGATCACACTGTTCCTGCACGGAGGAGCCGCTTTGCTGGGCTGCGTTTTCTGACACTTCAGCACGATGGTGACCAATATAGTGATGAGTAAAAGAAATGAAACAGAGCCCAGTCCGATCACCAGATACAGGTTTAAATCGGAGAAGATGTCATATCCCAAAGGCACCTCAGTCATGTCAGCATAGGTTTTAAGGGCGGTCTCCACCGTGGACAGTTTGATGGTGACTGTAGCAGAGAGCGCGGGCTCTCCGTTGTCCTTGGCGATCACAACCAGCTGCTGGTGGCGCGAGTCTCTGTAACTGAACATTCTCGTGGTCCGGATCTCTCCGTTATATTGATCCAAGCTGAATAATGTGGCGTCAGTGTTGTGGAGGAACTGGTACGTGATTCGAGAGTTGTGCACTGAATCAGAGTCTATGGCGATGACTTTGGCTATCAGTGTTCCTTTATCGGTGGATCTCGGGATCTTTTCCTCAACCACCGAGCCGTGCGCGCGCCATGGAGACACTATAAGCGGCGTGTTGTCGTTCTGATCCATGATAATAATGTGAACGGTCACGTTACTGCTGAGCGGAGGAACACCAGAGTCTCTGGCCTCGATGTGGAAAAGGAACTCCTTCTCTATCTCATAGTCAAACGTCTTTAGCGCGTAAAGATTCCCGTTCTCTGGGTTAATAGAGAACAGCATGGACATGGAGGTGTTCACTATTTCCTTCTCTATGATAAAATAGACTAGATACTGATTTTCATGAAGATCTGGATCTATAGCAGTTAAAGAGCTCAGTAAAGCTCCAGGCGCGTTATTCTCCATAACAGGTATCGTGTAGAATGTCTGTGGGAACTGAGGTGCGTTATCGTTGACATCTAGCAAATGGACACTTATAGTTTCGTTATCAGATAAGGGAGGACTTCCTTCATCCGTCACAACCAACGTGATCTCATATTCTGGGACAATTTCACGATCTAACGGTTCCGACACCAATAACTCATAGAGGTAGTCAGAGGTTTTGTTTAAAAGAAACGGTAAGGACTTGTTCATTGTCAGATTTACCTTACCGTTATTCCCCGTGTCTCTGTCACTAACACCCACTAGAGCTATAACAGACCCGACTGGGACGTTTTCATCCACTGTGTTCTTAAGAGATTTTATGGTTATCTCGGGATAGTTATCGTTCATATCCTTAACATACACAGTCACTCTGCATTGACCGGAGAGTGGAACCGGACCATTGTCTTTAGCTTCAACGAACATCTCAAATATTTTCATATCTTCATAATCAATGGTGCCCTTAACTGCAATTTCGCCCGTTTTTGAATTCAGCGAGAACATCTCCTGTGTTTTCTCAGAAGTGTAAAGCGTAAATGAGTATGTAAGATCTGCGTTTGGGCCTTCATCAGCATCAGTAGCCTTTAATTTAATAACAACAGTACCAGTCGGAGAATTCTCGCTCATATTCAGAGAATAAATTGCCTGATCAAACTGAGGGGCGTTGTCATTTGTATCTTGGACGCGCACAATAATACTAGCCGTGCCAGAGCGCGCAGGGACGCCGCCATCAATTGCAGTGAGTATCAGATTATGAACAGCCTTTTCTTCCCTGTCTAAAGCCTTCACGAGAACCAAATCGACATATTTTGTTCCATCACTACCAGAATGTATATCAACAGAAAAATGTTCACTTTCACTTAATTTATAGGTCTTGACTGTATTGGCACCAACGTCCGGGTCAAAAGCATTGGGCAAAGAAAATCGTTCTCCCGGTGTTGCGGACTCTGAGACATCCAATTCAATTTTATCTCGCCGGAAATGAGGAGCATTATCGTTAATGTCTGTGATGCCCAATTCAATATTGAAAATGCGCAAGGGGCTTTCAATTATTAAATCTAATTTTAGAAAACAGGTTGTCGTGGTTTTCGTAGGACACAGATTTTCCCTATCCATTTTCTCAACAATAAATAACTCGCCAGTAATTTTATTAATATCTAGATATTTGTTGTTATGGAAAATATCAAGTTTTACCTCTCGCTGTGCTAGTCCACTAACATCTAGCTCTAAATCAGCGGCTAGATTTGCAACAACCGACCCGCGCTCCATCTCCTCTGGTATGGAATATCGCGTCACAGACAAAGCTGTTTCCCATGTTGCCCACAGTACAAAGAAAAACGGAACCCACCGTCCAACTGGCTTCATCATCAATTCCAGCAGAAGACACAACATCACTAAGAAAAGATCAGTCAGATGGAGTTACTAGTCGTGTTGCTTCTTGAAATTTCCCTTGTGTTCAGTCTTCCTTGTAAAAATATTCCTGTAATGATTTAAAAACGCTGCTGAAAAGGATGCTGTTCTCAGGACCACCAAGCCTCTGGTATATGACAACGTCCCTTTAAATGAAGCCTGTTTGTCATTTACTGGCCAACAGCGACGCGCTGAGACAGAAACACAAACTGTATATTTACTGGATTAAAGTAATGAACTGAAGATATATGGTCTTGATAATCGTTTTATAGTAATAATAATAATAATAAAAAAAATGTGTAAAAAAAATCATGAGGGAAAATGATCTCAGCCTTTTTGTCTGTATTAAACGTACATCAATGAAGTTCTCTGTGTAGGCTATGTGTGCTACTCTTTAATCATTATCGTGTCACTTCAGACAATGTTATGAAAGGCTTTGCATACTTGGAATTTGGTACCGGTTTTATGATTATTATATTAGTATACATTTTCTAATTTTTACATTTAATTTATTTTTTGACAGGGATGTTGTTCAATATAAATGTAATGGATTTGATTGCTGATTGGAAAGTCTGGCTTCAGACAGTGACTAAGACAGTCATACTTGCAGTAACCAATTAATTAAACTGTGAACCTACACAAAAAAAAAACTTTTTGGCACAAAAGAAAAAACATAAATATGTTCAGGAATCCTCACGTGCCTTTAGCATTTGCTAAATTTAACTTTCGCTAAGTACAAGGTGTGAGAATATAACAGCTGGGCTGCCATGCACAGTATCCCATGTTGTTGTAATCTTTACAGCATGTTGGACTTACTCTCTTTCTGTGAACTTGGCTATTTCGACCATCTCTTTCTTTCTCTTCCAGAATGGATGGAGTCAGATGACTTCATGCTTCCTTGAAGATTTGAAGATTTAACACATGGAACAGAAGATCGTCATTAGGAATTAAATTATGTAATAATAGTTTTCCCCTGTGGCACTTCAGCCCCCCCGTTCCCTCTTCAAATAATACATACTAATAATTGTAATAATAATAAATAAATAATAATAAAAAAATCATTTGTAAAAAAAAAAATCATTTTACAAATCATTGTAAAAAAAAATGTCAGTGTATCTCTTAAAAGTAAAATGTCACTGTAACTGCAATTCAGTTCAAAGTCAGTCCACTGATAGTAATACTCTAAAATAAATGTTATGGTTAAATCTCTGTCTAATCATTTATATTATGTAAAGACTGAAAGCACAGAAATATCACCACAAATTTAAATTTGCATGGGTTGTGGATTTATTTATTTGTTTGTATTTTATTTAACATGTTAATGAAATATGCCAGCAACTGTAATCTCTGCAATGTTGTGCCTGTTGACATGTGATGCAGGCGACCTCTAGTGGTGTTTTCTGAGACTGATTTCCCAAACTGCAGCTGCATATTCATGCAGAAAATATCAGGTCATCATTATTTTTTTGTTTCTTAGATAACGTTTCTTTAAAATGGAATGTTTGAAGAAACAATAAACAAACCATAAAGAACAGATTTATGGCTAATACTGAAACTTATTTTTTCTGAAGTCATTTGCTAAAAAAGTTGGAGACCACTTGCAGAAATGCAGCTTTTCTGACCTGACTCTGTATTTATATTTACCAAAATGTATTTGTATATTGTGTGTGCAGTATGTGTATATATACATACACACGCAATTCATATGCACATTTGATATTTAATAACAATTCATATTATCCTTATCAATTCATTTTCATTTGCAAAAAAACAAATATTTTCACTGGACAGCTGCAGGTCAAGATGTAGGAGAGTGAAATATCAGTTTTTATGACAAGTCAGAGTAAATATTAATCTACAAAGCATATGTTTAAGGGGGTAAAAACACATCACTGTCCATTAAACTTCATTATGCAACACTAAAACTCCAAGACAACAGCATGTGTAATGGCAGACTATTACATCATAATATCAGACAGAGCAGCTCTGCTACTGGTTTAGAACCAAACAGGATGGAACAAAGAGAGGGAGTTCTGACTGGTGTTGTCATAGAAACAGCTAGAGCTAAAACATTCTGGCTAGGTCCAGGCGAAGGTCAAAGTGTAGAAGCACTTACTTGCTAGAAGTCAAAGGTGAAGGGCTAAACCGGGTAAATCACAAATACAGATATTAAATATTACCACTTCATCTTTATAGTTCAGTTGTGTTTGAACCTTTAAGGCAAGGAACTTCAAAGTAATGACCAATAAAATTTGTGTTGCCTAATATAAGCATTAGACCCCTAAACATCATAGCTTCAACATACGGTTATTTAACATTGCGAAATTCACCTTCAAGTTAAACTACACATAACAAATTAATTATAATCATTAATAAAAAAAAAAAAAACATTTACAGTATATGAGCAACTATACATTATGCTTAGCACAGTCTATCTTTCAGCCAATCAGCTAGGACTACTGTCTAGTCACTTAATTAATATTCATGAGTGAAGTTTTCTTTGCGCAGATTGTTCCTATACTCTTAAAAATAAAGGTGCTTCACGATGCCATAGAAGAACCTTTTTGTCTAAATGGTTCCATAAAGAACCTTTAACATCTGAAGAACCTTTCTGTTTCACAAAAGGTTCTTTGTGGTGAAAAAAGGTTCTTCAGATTATAAAAAGGTAAGAAAGAGATGGTTCTTTAAAGAACCTTTGACTGAATGGTTCTTTGTGGAACCAAAAATGGTTCTTCTATGGCATCGCTGTGAAGAACCTTTTGAAGCACCTTTATTTTTAAGAGTGTACTTGTCAAAAGGATGTCATTGTTTGAATGTGACTCTGTGCTGCAAAAGCAGAGCTCTTCTAATTCCTGATTTGTAGTCTAGAGAGGGACATGACTAAATTGCTCATCTCCTCACCTCCGGTTCATGGGCCCTCAGAGAGATGAACTTCGATTTAGAGAAGTGTGTTAGCACCATGGAGACCGTTTCTTCATTAACGTTTGTAATCTGAAAGGACACACGGCAAACCTAATTGCCCCTCTCAACTGGGCGATACACGTCTATTGACATTCCGAACTCATGTCTCCGGGAAATTAAAATGTAAAAGGCTCGGGAGAGATTGTGTCCAGGTGTGGCATTTTCAGGGGGAGCCTGATTCCCCCCACGGGCCCGTCTGTTTCCCCGTCTTTAATTAAAATGATATTTAGATGATGGAGTTTTGTGTTTGTTTAGTTAATGAACCAAGTCTATTCTCTGTGGGAGGAAAAAGGAAGCTCATTAGCATATGTTAGCATTTGCAATGTTTACTTAGTGCATGAGAGTGGCCTGGGTCATTTTATTTTCTTTGTGCTTAGAAACTATGTAAAGAACTGAGAATTAATTGTTCAGTTTCTAGTCCTAAAACCTGGAAGAGATTTGGCATTTTTGAACCATGGGGAATTTCCTGTGTTCACACCTGAGATTTGACTGTGCATAATTTATGTTGCTTTAAAAAATAAAACAGTAAAGTCTCTTCAAGTAATGTTAACCACAGACCTACTTTTATCCACAAACCAAAAAGGCTGAACACAAAAGTAATATATTCCTACTATCGCACAGAAATAAAAGAGATTCAAAGTTTGGACCTTGAAACTGAACAGAGATGATATATTGAAAATAGCTCATTTTAGTAACCTGCGATTTTTAACATCTGTAATTTTACTCAGGCTGCAAAACTGAATTAAAAACAGAAAAACAATATATTTCCAGAATATCTGGATGCCACTCCCATGAAAGTTCATGTGATAACAATGCAGAAAATGAATACTTACATTTACCAGACACAAGTGACTTCCAGTGCATTTAGGCTACACATTTTTTTATTTTGAACAGTATGTGTGTTATCTGGGAATTGAACCCATGACCTTTTGCACTGCTAACACTATGCTCTACCACTGAGCCACAGGAAAACAGTATTCTGTAAGCAATCACAATTAATTAATCACAACACCACAGTTTTATTGCAGAAAAAAATATTTAATTCTCATATTTTTTATGTACATATTTGGAATAAATGGACTTTCACATCCTGTTCACTTGTATGAGGCAGTAATGCGTGTCTAAAGTCATTCCTACACGAGTTATCATATTGAATTAAGCAGTTACATTTGGTGAGCATCCACCTTCTCCTGGCCCATAATTCTTCCACATCATAACCACTGTATTGATTTATATGCTCACACCGTGTGCAAAAGGTGGACAATAATCACATTTAGGCTGAAATGATTGTCAAAGTAACAGTAGGAAAATATAAAAATAATAATGATATTCAGTATTGTATTAAATCTCAGGCTTCTCACTGCTGCTCAAGTGGTAATGACCTTTGACCTTTAGGCCTGGTGTGGTCAAACTAACCAAGCAGATGCAATTACAAATAATAATAATAATAATACAGATTAAGTTTTATTCAGTCCCTCATTTAACAGGACAAGCAAGTTTCATTGGGATCATAAGATCTCGACTCTCCCTTTAACTAATTCAAGTTCTTTTAAAACAGCCAGACTCTCCTATCCTGAGGAACAGAGCCTCTGTAGTTAAGTACAATAGGCTCCAATGACAGGACAGACCGAATGTCTTACGAGCAGGTCTGAATGCTGTACCACAAACACACACAATGTGCATGAAAAGTGCATGTTCGAGTGAGTGTGAGCACAGAGCGTTGACAGACAGAACCATCATAGCATAGCGGCACTGTGACATCATTAAGGTTTTGGTCACATGACAAGTAGCCTCAGACTTGCAGCATAATGTTGGTTTGCTGCTCATTCTACCTGACTGACATGTAAAGCAACAAAACACTTTTTACATGCCATTTAGGTGTGGGTTATCTGAAGTAGAGTGCAACAGTCGGGTTCCGGAAGTAAAAGCTCCATTTATTATCTCCACAGGGAAAGTGTGTTCAACTTTATGTTAAAATAGTGCTGTCAAATCGATTAAAAGTTTATTGTATGTAAACACATATTGTTTACATAATATAGGTGTGTGTACTGTGTATTTTGATATGTATATATAAATACACACATACATGTATGTATTTAAGAAATATACGTTATGTGTGTGTGTGCAAATATTTCTTAAATATATACATGTATGTGTATTTATATACAGTATACATTAAATATATACAGTACACACACCTATATTATGTAAACAAACTTATTTTGGATGCAAATCGCAATTAATCGATATGACAGCACTATGAAAAACCCATAATTACACAGAGAAATCTTTAAATATAAATGTAACATCTTTAAATCAATAGTTTCTCCATCATTTTTAGGAGGTTTTGGGAGGTTTATTTTTAGACTTTGTGATAAGAGTTTATATCCTGCTAAACAAGTTCACAGACAGAAAACAAAGTGGGATAAACAGTTCCGCTCCTGAATAACTTTCAAAGATTTCAAGCACGATCCAGGCAAACTATGGCAAAACCATTAAAAACAATATCAACCTTGTATTATTTTAAAACAATTTTCTTCCCCAAATCAACGGAAGTTGCATTGAATGTGCAATATGCATCAGATGGTCAATGAATGGACGGTGTCGCTCCATCTGAGGCTGAGACTACATAATGAGTTCTATGCTTTGGTAACAAGTCACTCTTTTTGTTCATCATCACAACATAGGTCCTTTTGTCTTATTTTATTCATTATATAAGTCATTGTTGATGACCTCTGCCCCCGTGTCGTCATGCGGGTCGTAGCTGCTGGGAGAGATGAACCTACGTTTCTTGCCGAAGGTGGAGAATGAGTTGTGAACGTCGAGCTCACTGCGGTAGCTGGGCCGCAGGGTGCAGAAGCCGGACGGTGTGCCGGGGATGTAGACGTTGTGCTGGTAGTCCGGCGGAGGGTGCGGGCGGACCTGTGCAGTGGGCTGCTGCTGCTGCAGGTGGTGTGTGGGGTTGTGTTGGGGTGTGTAGTGAGGAGTCCAGGCCCTCTGAGAAACACTACCTGCTGGAGAATGCATCTGGTACTCTGAAAGGGTAAAAAAAAAAAGTACTTAAATTAAATAAGATCCTTTAATGTTTTTGAAAAAAAAGCTGCATTTATTTGATCATAATACAGTAAAACAGTAATATTGTGAAATGTTATTACATGTATAAAACTATTGTGAATGCAAATATATTTAAAATTTAGTTTTTTCCTGTGCTGCAGCATCATTATTCCAGTAATCAGTGTCACATGATCCTTCAAAAATGATTCTAATATGCTGATTTGCTGTTCAAGAAACATATTTTATTATTATCACTGTTGAAAACAGATGTGCCTAATCTAAGGTGTCATTGCCAAATTATTATTTTATATTTTTATTATGCTCACCCCAAACTTTTGAATGGTATGTATCATGGTTTCCACCAAAATGTGAACCAGAACAACTGTTTTCAACATTGATAATAATCAGAAATGTTTCCTGAGCAGCAAATAAGCATATTAGAATGATTTCTGACGAATTATGTGACATTGAAGACTGGTTTAATGATGCTGAAAATTCAGCTTTATCACCACAGGAATAAATTACATTTTAAAATATATTACAATAGAAAATAGTTATTTTACATTTTAATCATATTTCACAATATTACTGTTTTTACTGTATTTTTGATCAAATGCATGTAGCTTTAGTGAGCATAAAAGTCTATTTTGAAAAACATTTGTATAAAATCTTAATCTTTTCAAACGTTTGACTCTAAATTGGATCACATTGGAAGTACTAATGTGAATAATTTATGTTGCCAAACAAATCATGAAAGTCTCTTCAAGTAATGTCTCATTTACCAGAGGACAAAGTAATAGATTCCTCACTATTGCACAGAAATAAAATACATTCAGTTTGGACCTTGAATCTGAACATAAATTATATATTGACAATTGCTAATTTTCTGTAGTAGGGCTTAATATCACCTGTGGTTTTTAACGTCTGAAATTTGACTCATTTGGGCTGCAAAAATGAATTCAACATGACAACCACAAAACAACCACATTTCCAATGTGATAAGGCAAGGAGATATGGCCATGTGCAGGTTTTTAGGCTTTCATGGCAGCAATGCCTTTAGTAATTCCCGCTCCATCACTTTTTCCTTGTTGAATATCATGTTTCACTTGAAATATGAAATATGTCAGATCATTTCAAGTATAGTTGTACCTCTCGAGCGTGTCCCCCAGGTCCAGTACTGTCCGGTAGCCATTTGACCCATATAATTCTCTGGTTCTGCCTGCATGGCCTTACGCATCAGAGTGCCATCCATGTTTATAGAGTTACAACTGCAAACAGATGATGGGAAATTAGGCCAGTCTGAGATGTAAGGAGATATTTTGATACTCCAGATTTCATGCATGAAAGATCATTGCCTGCCTGCTCTAAATTACAAAACTTCATTTTGAGTCTTCTTTAAAAGTACAATTCATATGTTTTTAATACTTCTTTTCCCCCTAAAATGTAAAAGTTATTTTTTTAAGAATTTGACTTCTAGCGTTTACATTTATGCATATGAAATGTTACTCATGACACTGTTAGAACCATGTGCAATTTTTTGAGCTACAGAAACACTTCGATTTTCTCTGTAGTGCAACAGTTTGTAATATGTTGTGTTACTATTAAATAGAAACACAAAGTGTATAGTGTATGCCCATTCAGAGACGAGTAAACCTGTGTTTTACCTTTTTAGAGAGGAGGTTTGATTTTTGGTGAGGGCCCAGTCAGTGTTTGCTTGTTTCAACTGCGACACACAGAACAATAAAAAAAAAATTAGATCTTAAAATAAATAACTGATTATAACATATGTAGAATACATGTTTATATATCTTTTTCGAAGCTCTTCAGTGTATACAATTGCTACAGATGTCCACAGACACTCTGAAAGATATTCCTCAGGCATTAAAGGAATCTTGCATGCCTCCTTGTGGCCAAAAGTGTGAATCGCACGTAATTACTTTCCGAGCTGTGGAGCCTTGAGCAATGACTGTAGTGTCACGGTCTTCTCTTTCATCCTCAGAGATGCAGCGGGGGTGGAGGAGGTGGAGGAGGAGAATGGGGGTGTTATTTATTCCATGTCAAAGAGAGAGAGAAAGCATGAATTCCACGCTCTATTAATTCGCTTAGAGACTTTCATAAGGAGAGCGCCATGTACGCTTATTATTCAACCCGTTCTTCAAAATACCTTCCGTAGATAATTAGAACACCGACATACGATATTCATCTTCAAAGGAAACCGCAGCGGGCAGGAAATTAATTTCGAAAACGCATTTAACTGTCCGACGAATTCAATTGAGTTTAATTTCTCGTTTTAATTGAGAAACTCCCGTGCGTTTGCATTCTCCGCTGCAGCTCTGGTGAATTTATACAGAATTTTCCAGCTTTAATATATTCCCAGAAGAAATCCTGCAAGTAGCTCTGACTGCACGCAGGAGTTCTACACATGTTTGAGGTTTTTTTTTATGCCCTTAAGGACAGAATGTTTCATGAATATTCTATAGGAGACCTAAAGGCCACATAGTCCAACATTGCAGGTTGCAGTTCCCTCAATGGACGAGTTTATTCTTCACAAGCTATAAGATGTTCACTGACCTAAGGCAAGGTCACACCTGGCTCTCCAACTCACCCTGACAAATGAATAATAACGGAAGCGAGCACGTTTACATTTTACAGCCTGACGTTTCCACCTAGTGGATATTAACAGGACACCACACACACACACACACACACACACACATACACAGTTTCTCCCTAGCTCTCCAGTTCTCGTTCTATGAGGGCAAAGTGGCAGAATCTACAGGCGCGACACGTCTCCGTCGGCTCCAGCTCGCTCCCTAATGCTTTCATTTCCCCAGCCCCATTATGGAAGAAACCAGTCCGCGCCCGTGTGCCATTGTGTATTGGATAATTAGCATGTGTATGTGCGTGCCCTTGATATACAGTTGACAAAGAATGTGCCTAAATGCAATAGAAGAGAACTACACAGCGTCTCCTGTTCAAGGTTAGAGACAGACCACGATCATTTTTAAGCTGACCACATTAACAACAAAGAAGCATAAAAAACATTTAATGTTCTTTAAGGTTTTGCAACATTTTAGAGAGATTAATATATAGAAGAGAGAGGAGAGAGAGACAGAGAGAGAGAGAGACGGAGAGAGAGAAAGAGAGAGAGAGAGAGAGAGAGAGAGAGAGAGAGAGAGCACATAAACAAAGGAAAAACTGGATAGAGTGCTAAAAGACGCGCATTGACCTCGGGTTCTCTGGAAGATGCTGCTGTCTAGAGACGCTCGTTCACTCTCAATCAAGGTCATTGATTGACTTCAGAGGTATTAAATATTTATTGTCAAATAATTAGCGCCTAGTTTTTCTTTTGTGCATTTATAATCGATAGCCAATTCATCTCGTTCACCAACATATGTGCACAAATGATGCCCTTCACAAAAGTGACTCAAAAATAAAGATCACTTGACAAACTCAACGAGCAAGTTAATGTTTAAGACTGAAGATGAATGCAGTTTTACCTCATTCGGTGTAGTCGCTCCGTTGTTCACGGACGAGCAGCGGCTCTGTGAGCTCAGCGCCAGGTTATCCGCTCCTCTCGCCGCGTTATTTCTCGGTGTGCCGGGACTGCAAGGCTTGAGAAACATAAAATCGCTCTTTGCCGATTCGGGCGTCAAACACACTTTGTAGCAGTAAGCTTGAGAGAGATTTCCAGGATTGCTGTTTACCTCCACGCAGTTCGTGGGCACTTTGGCGCCGGTGGCGATCTGCAGGTTGAGATTAGACTTTTTGAATACCTCGGCGGGTGGCTCCGGTTCAAAGCTGCAGCAAGCGGTACCGAGCGAGGAGAGCGCGTAACTGCCGAGGGAGTCACGGTCTTTGTAACACTTCACGGCCGCCAGGACGATGATGGCCACGAGAAAGATGAGCGAGATGGTGCTCAGTGACACGATTAAATAGAGCGCGAGGTTAGACGGGGGCTGGGGGCTGAGCGAGAGGTCACCGAAGTTGGACAGAGACTCCGGCACGCTGTCCACCACTGACAGAATGATGGACACGGTGGCCGAGAGCGGCGGCTGCCCGTTGTCCTTGACAAGTATGACGAGTCTTTGCCTGATGGCATCTTTGTCTAAAAAGCGGCGGATCGTCCTGATCTCCCCGGTGTATAAAGCCACGCTGAACAGCCCGGGATCCGTCGCCTGCAGCATCTGATATGACAGGCGAGAGTTTTGCCCCGCGTCCGCGTCAAGCGCCGTGATTTTAGCCACAAGGTACCCAGCGTCAACCGACCTGGGCACCATTTCAGTAGCAACAGTGCCGTTTCTGGGCAGTGGGGACAGGATGACCGGCGCGTTGTCATTCTGATCCAAAACGAACACATTGACGGTCACGTTGCTGCTGAGCGGCGGGAAACCTGCGTCCTGCGCCTGGACGCGGATCTGAAAGTTCCGGAGCTGCTCGTAATCGAAAGAGCGCAGCGCGTAGATGTTGCCGTTATCAGAATTGATTGAGACATAAGTGGACAACGGCATGCCCTGGATCTGACCCTCCAGGATGGAGTAGGACAAATACGCGTTCTGATTAGAGTCCGGATCGAATGCGGTCAGCGAGCAAATGGAAGCCCCCGGGGCGTTATTCTCGGTCACATATACAGTGTACGAGGGCTGAATGAAGCGCGGCGGGTTGTCGTTAATGTCAGACACTTGAACCAGAATCGTCTTCCTGGTGGACAGCGGAGGCGAGCCAAGATCTCGCGCCGTGAGGGTGATGTTATACTCCGAGACAGACTCTCTGTCGAGAAACTCGCTGGTCACGAGTGTGTAATAGTTTTTAAAAGAGGAGTGTAACTGGAACGGCACATTTCCGGGGATCTGGCAATCCACAGCTCCGTTCTCTCCGGAGTCGCCGTCCATTACACTGATCACGGCTATCACCGTGCCCGGAGGCGCGTCCTCCTGAACAGGTGTTGACACAGAGGTTAATATGACCTCGGGCGCATTGTCGTTCACGTCCAGAATATCGACCAGCACTTTACAATGCACGGCCACGGCTGAGGGACCCTTGTCTTTCGCCTGCACGTAGAGCTCGTACACGCTGGCCTTCTCGTAGTCCACGATTCCCTTCACCCGGATCTCGCCCGAGTGAGAATCCACGCTGAACAGCTCGCGCACCTTCAGAGGCGCATGCCCGCTGAACGAATAGGTGATCTCGCCGTTTGCGCCTTCATCCAGGTCCGTGGCGTTTAGTTTGAGCACGAGCGTGCCTCTAGGCGCGTTCTCCACCAAGCTGACCCGGTATACGGAGCGGTCGAACACCGGCACGTTGTCATTCGCGTCCAGCACAGTTACCGTGATCTGTGCCGTGCCTGAGCGCAACGGGGAGCCACCGTCCACGGCCGTGAGCACCATCTCGTGCGTCTTCTGCTGCTCTCGGTCCAACGGCGACTGCAAAACGAGTTCTGCAAACTTGCTGCCGTCGTTACGTGTCTGAATGTCCAGCACAAAGTGTTGATTGGCGCTCAGTAAGTACGAACGGAGAGAGTTCGAGCCCACATCCAGATCCTGCGCGCTCTCCAGGGGGAACCGGGAGCCCGGCGCAGCAGACTCTGTGATCTCCAGATTAAACTCGCTCCACGGAAAACTGGGAGCGTTATCATTCACGTCCAAGATCTCCACTTCTACCCGGTACAGTTCCAAAGGGCTCTCAATGACCACCTGCAAATGCAAGAAACAAACGGGACTTTGTTCACACAGCTCCTCGCGGTCGATCTTCTCGTTCACAAATATAATTCCGTTCTCCAAATTCACTTCTAAATATTGTTTTCTAGCCCCGGATACAATCCGGAATCTCCGTGAAGACAATTTGGCCACGTCCAAGCCCAAGTCCTCTGCGATATTTCCAACGAAAGCCCCGTGCTCCAACTCCTCGGGAACTGAATAGCGAATCTGCGCCAAAACCCGGTCCAGTGCGCACGCACACAGGAGCAGACACACAACCTGTCCTGCCAACGTCCATCGCCTCCTCGGAAGCCTCCGGTCCATCTTCCTAAAAATCAAATATTTTCAGCTGCTTTCACAGAGAATACTTATGTTCAGTTGTGAAAGATTCAAACCGTTTTTGGAAAACTAATTAGGTACACAAGACACACTTGAATTGTTATCCAAAGTGGGAAAAAATTATAATCTAAAAAGTGCATATGTCGATTAACAACAGAGTGGAAATTCGCTGCAAACTTGGAGACTCTCTTGGGTTGTGCGCTTTGCGCGCAGCGCAGGCAGTGTGTGAGCAGGAGCGGCGAGCGCTTTGATTTTTCCAGTGTGTTAGATGCTTTGAGGAGTGTGCGTCTCTCTCTCTCTCTCTCTCTGTGTGTGTGTGTTGGGGAGAAATCGTATTGGCGGACGGCGACTTGAGAGCACGGAGCATAATCACCGTTCCGATACGTTTAACTCGCGAACTATCGGGCGCGCGTAATCACCCTGAAATAAGCGAGACAGTTAATCAACGAATTAATACTTCATTTCGATCGACCTTCTTCAGAGGAGTCATGCAGAGGGGGTTATAGTTATTTACAGGTGGATTTTGAACGCAAACAAACAAACAAATAAATAAACGCTTCCTTGTTGATTAAGTTGACAGATTCCCGACCTTTTCCATTTCTTAAAGAACACGGTTAGGATACTTGACCTGATAGTCTTGTAAATTCTTGTAAGCAGCAGCTAGCTATATTAATACTGACATATTTTCGCATATGATATGCAACAAATCAGATTGCTGATTTATAAGATTATGGATTGTGGAAGCTATTGTTTTGATGGGACAAATCCGAATCGTGTCTTCAGGAAGAGTGACACATGTTCGCCCAAATCTAATCTTAATGTTCATGGATAATCCTCACCAGTCGATGATGCGCGCTCCACGAGCACCCTCAGAGGAATGTTCTAATTGAGAACGTGCACGACTCTCTCTCTCTCTCTCTCTCTCTCTCTCTGTGATACAGTCTATCTCCCCCTCATAGCAGGCCTACACCCAAACACAAACACACACACACAGACATTCTTGGAGTTTGCAGTTTACTATAGGCACACCTTTGAGTGAAGAGGGAAGAACCCTGCTGAGGGAAATAGGGGGAAAAAAACAACTTAAACCAGCCTAAGGTGATTTGCTGGTTTTACATGGCCATCAGGTTTGTCAGACTAGACCAGCTGAACACCACCTTGACCAGGCCATCATAAACTTGTTGACACCAGCAAACCACTTAAATCTTTTTTTCATCTTAAATCTTACATTTTCTGACATTTCGGCCTCCTCTGACCCTTATCTCTGCAGGGAGGTGAAATCCTCCACCCAGGTTTAAATAACCGCGGAATCCAATCTGCTGTCAGACTTAACCTCCAGCAGATGGTAAAGCTCCAGAAGAAATGATTACATTTGAAAAAAACAGGAGTTCCTCCCGCTCTCGACTTCTTTTTAATTAACGGAGAGACGGATTAGTGCTCGGCTATCCGGGATCAGCCGTTCTTCAACAGAAGAATACAAATGTTTTTGGATAAATAATCCCCGGCGCATTTCACGGTGCCCGTCACATTAACATGCATTACGCGAGCCCTTAAGCCCCGTTTCATCAGCAGGCTTATTGTCCACGGGGCGCGAGAGTGCCATTACTTTCACCACAAGCTCCATTTAAACTCACTCACGGTAACCTTGCAAAACCCCTGCCTGTCTCTATTGAATACTTTTCCTTAAAGGAAAGAGAGATAGAGGAAAAGAAGTGACGAGAGAGTAAGAGATGGCCTTACATAGGCCTACAGAGAATAAAGAACACAGGGACTGAAAAGGATGAAAATCACATATACAAAAACATCAGAAAGTCAAATCTAGACACATCCACACTGTTGTTATGAGATTTCACCCATTCAGTCTACTTTATATAACAAATGTAATGATAAATAAATAACGGATAAACGAAGCGGTATAATAGACAGCCAGTAAAATATTAAAAAATGTATAATCATCCTTTGTGCTATTCGGTTGTTTAGTTTAAAAAATGATCTTTGAGCGCCATCTGTTGTTCATATAGGGGTCTTACAACAACGAGGAGTGAAACATTTTAATGAAAGGGAATTAAATCGAATTTGTATTGCTTTCTTAAAATAAATATAAAAATGGCATATTCGTTTATGTCTTACATCTTAATTTTACTCGATTTTATAACTTAAAAACTAAAAATGTAGGCATACGTTTTCAAAAAGTGAATACATAGCCTACTTTTACGTTTACGGATACCATAGGAATGCATGAGAAGCGCCGTTAGATTCATACCGAACCAGCCTACCAAAATGATTACAAATCATTGACTGAGAAAAGAGCAAGATCTCATGGCATCAAAAATGAAAACGTTGGACTGTGCCCGAGGTTAGATGCCCGACCACCGGTTTCCCGGCAGTCATGAGACTGAGATGTGGTAACAATCAGAAGCAACCACTGAGCTAAACCAACGAGAGAGCGCCGTTGCTGAATATCAACTATAACTAAATAATAGCCTAATTAATATATTATAATATTAATTTATTGTAATTAATGCATTTAATAGTTTTTAACATTTAAAACACGGCAGCTTGCACTCATGACATGTATGCTATTAGGTTGTTTGGAGTTTCAAAAATGATCTTTGAGTCCCATCTGCTGTTCATCTCAAAATGTTACAACAACGAGGAGTGAAACTTCTTTTGAAATTAAATCTAATTTGCATTGCGCCCCCCCCCCCATGTTCCAATTTTTCAAGCAAAAAGTAAAAATGTAGACCTCTTTTTTTTTCGTAATTGCGCAAGAAGTGAAGACATACTGATATTTAAGTATCATACCGTGCCCTTATTGCAGAGTTATTAAAAAGTATTGACTGACAATAGAGCAAGATCTCATGGCATTACACATATAAACGTCGGACAGCGCGCGAGGTACGATCTCCGGTTCCCCGACGGACATGAGACGGTGATCTGGTCAATCAGAAGTAACCGCTGAGCCAAACCAACGCGACAGCAAAACGACTGAAACGCAGTTAGCTCACAGGGGGAACCCACATGTAACATACTTCTGGGGCTACAATTAAATCAGTAACACCTTTGCTATTTCATGAATTAGGCTATTTTAAAAGAAACATAAAATATCGAGCCAACATATATCGTAATTAATAAGTTTTGTAGTTTTTTAGTTTTAACATTTAAAAAACGACAGCTAGCTTGCCCAGCCCTGACATTTAAAAATATACAAATATACATTTGTGTAACGGGATTTTTTACTTAAAATCTAGTTACTGAGATACAGACATTGGGACAACCCCAATCTGACCTACAGTAGATATAACACGGACTTTAAAAGAAAGAAAAAAATCAGCACGACAAGTTTACAGCTGGTAACAGGTAACAGCTGCAATGGGAAGCTGTCAAATAACGAAACACATCAGCAACAATCATGTGAGATGTGACCAGCAGTTTCATAGTCCATATAACCTACTGCATGTAATTGACCCCTCCGTGCGGTCAAAAACATTTAAAGTCAGTGAACAGATGATTAAGATTTGAACGGCACCAAAAAGTGCAAAACGCTGGACAGAGCCCGTGGTTAGATCTCTGGCCACCGGCGAACCGTCGACCATGAGTTACTGTTTGTGAGTAGAAGTAACCACTGAGCTACACCAGCGCGAAAGACACAGCACTGAGCAGGTCCTTTAACTAGAATCACTGTAAACACGGAAGTCCAACGCTTAAACAACAGAAAGCGAAACTGCGAAACTGAAGACGATGGGCCTATTACAATAAAACAACAACACCCATCAAAACGCACGGTAATAACTCAGATGATTATAAACCTAGCAAGGTTTTAATAAAACTTCTGTTTCAATACGATGGACGCTTACAGGGTGATTTACACGTGCGTGTCGGTGATTGGAAAGGTGACTCCAAGTCCTAAGTGGACTGTAGTGATTGTTTTCCAGTTTTGTATTGGTTTATGATTATTTATGTTTTTAGCAACAAAACAAAGAGAGCAAAGAATAACGGACAAGATTCCTAACGTAGGTATCAGAAATGTCTTCAAAGTATCACGTAGAAACAAATCTCTCGAAGTACATTGATAGGCCGCGCCAGCAATTCGGTGAAACTGAAGACTGTCGTTCAGATGTTGAAGTATACGCAAGGTGTCTAGTGCTGCTCGTGACACACAACAACGCGGAATGTTCCCCGCATCATTACTCCAGGTCGTAGTCAAGTGACACCACCCCCCGTCGCTTGTACACGGCCAAACTTGGATGGGATATGCTGCCATATTGCGCTCAAAATAGGGCACACGCGTCGGTCTCGCTTCGTCTCAGCACTGGTGCTGCGAGCGCAAGATACGGTCGTCCGACCTGGCGTTCGAGTCGCCTTCCGCTTCGAGCAGCTGATGCGGACGGGCCACCTCGGATGGCGGTGACCGACCTCACTTTCAGATCCGGCAGGATTCTTTGAGGTCTGAACTACGAGCAGTTGCATTTGGTGTAAGTAGAGAGGTCTTTTAGGTGGCTCCGAAATGGTGACGCCATTGCGGTAACCACGGTAGAGCCCAGTACGTGGAATCGCCCGGTGTACGTATCGTTACATCGATGAGTTAACCGAACAATGTTTGCGTTGGTACATTTACATTTTGTCACTAAAGACTTTTAGAGAAGAGAGAAAAGCTTGTGCAGCATTTAACACTTTATATTATGTTATCATATGCAAAGCCATTCATGCATTTTAAAGTGTGATTTAAATATGCAAATACTTTCTGGGGCCACTTTATGTCATAGCACTACAGTATCACCATCTAATACTGTATTTGTAAGGCTAGACAGGAAAGTTGATATTTAACTTAATATATATCACTATCCAAAAGAGGGCAGCAAAGACCACAGAATATCACCTGCACAATAGAGGTTGCTATTACAGATGCCGAGTTTCCTGTTTGGAGTTGTTTTTCCACACACCTATATGAAATACATCACATCAGTCTTCAGACAGCTGATGTGGTTGACACTCTCAGTTTATTGTCAGGTCTTTGAGAATGAGACAGATTCCACACAGACCCGAGCTTTGTAAAAGAACATTAATAAATGCTTCTAACCTAAATGACTTGCACCATATTCAAGATTGTTCATGCATTCTCAGGGAGCCAAACCTGACCTTGGTGTTGCAAACATTATGCTCTTCAACTTGAGCTACTGAAACTCCCACAACCTAGAAGAAAATGTTAAATTTTAAGCATCATTTTCTTTCCTTAAACGAAAAATACATTTATCTTAAAGAGAAACAGACACGTATTAGTTGAAAGTAACAGTATAGAGGCATACAGTACGATTTTGATTATTATATTTGAGTTTCCATTGAGATCTCTGATTTTTGATTGCAGACTTTAGTATCTAGTTAAATCTGAGCACAGTTTGAGTTTTACTGAAGAGAAACATAAGCAGGAGAGTGCAGAAAAAGTCTCCATTAAATCTAATTTCTGCTTAGAAGAAACAACTGAGATATTAAAGAGATCTCATTTGTGATTTTTCTTTCCTACGGGTACATGAACCAGAAAGTGGCCTGTGTGTGTGTGTGTGTGCGCGCGAACACCCCCTGTGGGGTGATAACCTGTAATTACTGCACCAGATGTGAATGAAAAATGGGGAGAGACAGAAAGAGAAAGAGAGAGACTATAAAATATCGCAAAGATGGAAAGTGAAAGACTGTTCCAAAACCTAGTTGTCTTGCTCTCTACTGCTACACAGGTAGTTTTAGCATGTTGCTAAATTAATGATATTCTAATAAGTATAAAAAAAAATTAAAAAAAAATCTTTTAGACTGAACTACTATTTTTTCTCCCACTGAGCTCATTGCAACGCATTGAAATTCACGAGTTTGCACTTACATGTAAGAGTGAGGAGTTGGGTGGGGAAGGATGCCGGAAAAACTGTTGTGGGAAGAGGGAGTTGACTGATAGATATATATTTGTATATATAATATATATTATATATATATATATCTATATATATATATATATATATATAGTGGGTACGGAAAGTACTCAGACCCCTTTAAATTTTTCACGCTTTGTTATATTGCAGCCATTTGCTAAAAAAATTTTTTCCTCATTAATGTACACACAACACCCAATATTGACAGAAAAACACAGAATTGTGACATTTTTGCAGATTTATTAAAAAGAAAAACTGAAATAGCTAGTTAAAGGCACAATATGTAATTTTCACCGCTAGAGGGCGCGTATTCAAAATAAACAAATAGACAAAGACTAGTTTGATGACGCCGTGACTGAGTGTGGAATCATGGGAGTTGTCGTCTTCATCCAAACAGCCGATGCAATCCGACGGGACTCAAAAATCATGTTCATGGAAGAGCTAATGATTTGTTAACGTAGTAGAATGAAGCAGGGTGAGGCTGAAAGCCGTCGAAGCTAAACGAGGCCGCTGAACGAGCGCAACACACGGCTCGAAAGCAGCTGAGCTTTTATTATGCCACAGTCGACCGCTTTCGCTCCTTCCAGTCGTGCGTATGTGGGGTAAAGCAGAGCTGTTTTATCATACTAGATACGTTTGAAAGTTCTGTTATAATGCTACTCTGTGCGGTCGTCACCGGTCTAATAAAACGCACAACATATTAAAGCGTCTTTGGTGTTTCTATATTTTCTAAAAAACAAAACCGGAAATCGAGGGGTTATGACATCATTGGCAGGGGACACAATGACACTATGGACACGCTCCGTGTCACTAGTTAAAATTGCTTATTTCTCTGGATTTAAACATTCTTCAAAACATTTGGGATAATGTAAGTACACAAGTCAGCAAAATATATAACACCATTCAAGTGGTTTTTGGATATTTTAATAAAAAAATCTTACATATTGTGCCTTTAAGTTGATTATCTAGGCGAGCTCCACCTGTGCTGAATTGATTGATTATCTGAACGTGCTCCTCCCGAACCTTGTTAATAAAATTAGAAATAGACTGAAATAAGGTAAAAGGCAGTGTATTAATGCTTCTTCACACTGTAAAATATGACTTTCAGTGAGGTCAGAAAAATAATAAATTTTTCCATTTGAATTTGAATTCTATTTGTACTCTATTGTTATAAGTTAAGCATAAGCATATTGTTTAAGTTTTAAGCATAACCTTCACTTCATGTTTTTTTTTCCTTTCCCTGAAAAATCAAGACTTCACATCATTTTGCTTCCTACATGTATCATGTACATGTATCTTTAATTAAGAATTTTTAGAAATTTTGCACTGGAAAACAAGACAAAATTTGTTGCAGTGCACCTATGATGTCTTAAAATACTGCCTATGTAGGTAGAGCTCAGGGATTTGGAACCGAACCAAAGACTGGATGGGGAGGAAAATGGGGGAAATACTCTTTATGAGAGTAAGAATTTGACAGCAAGACAAGCTTAAGACAGAGAGAGAGAGAAAGAAAGAGAAAGAGTAAATGAATTCATGACAAACAGACAAAGAAAAGAGTGGAAATGGAAATGCTGGGTGTGGTGAGACGAGAGGTGTTTCTGTCTGGGAGAGGGTTAGATGGAAGAATAAAGACAGAGAGAAAGAAGAAGAGAGTTTCTTACACATGTTATTCAGCTGTGTAAACGGGCGTAAGGCGGGTCTGGGGTCTCGGGTTGCCAGTGAAAAGGGCTCATATTTATAAGAGACTGGCAGCCCGACACCTCTTACACACACGTTAATATTATTATTATTACTGAGCACTCAAAAATGGAAAATGGCAGCAACCTGAGAGGCCTGGAGAGGAGCGCATGTGTGTTCGTGAGAAAACGCAAGTATGTCTGTGAGAATATGTATACATAAGAGACAGAAAAAGAAAGGGATATAAAGAGTCCCACTGGAAAAAAGGGGCAGAGAAAGAAAAAGAAAGGTTGCAGAAAGAGAAGTTTGGCATGAGGAAATGTATAGGGAGAAAGTGTAACGTGATCTACTGAACATATTGGTGCTGTCAAAGAGGGGAATGAGAAAAAAGGGTGTCAGATGCGAGTATGTATTCCAGGACAAGATTATAAAATTCTCGCAACAACGGCATAGACATGTTGGAACAGACAGACACACACACACGCATTGAGCAAAGTAAATTCTTAACAGGTGGGTGGGGCCACTCATATCAATGACAGATCCGTAATTTCCCTCAGGGTCATGTTTAACCAATCACAGATCTGGTTACATAACCAGATCACAGGGCTGTCCAACTGTGTCACTGAATACGAAGTTCACGAGGTCCAATGTAACATTCCCAGATTTCCTACGAACAGAAAGAACCATGACCGGTACATCAGTGAGGCTTGTACAACACAATTTGTGTGTTGTAATGAAATGCTGGCAATGTTCAGAAGGGAATACTAGTGCTTGCTGCATTCTGCAAACTATATACTGTATACTGCATTTTATGTTTTTAAATAATATTTTAAAACTGGATGCAGTATGCAATAATAAGCAGTAGTATGATACATTAGGGATACCATACACCCTTTTTCCCAGACATATATCGATTTCTAAATCGCCTAAAATATCCGGGTTTTGGATCTGTATTATAATATATATATAATATATATATTTATTATATATATAATTATACATAATCATATATACATATATAATCCCATACATACTGTGGCGGAGTATCCCGAGGCCGATTAGCGTCGCCCTGGAAACGACGCTGCTCCCGGACACACCGACGCACAACACATGTGCGTGTGATGGCGCACCTGGAGCTCGTCAGCTGGCCTAAAAGCCCGAGAAGGAGAACAGCGGGGAGAACCCCAGGGCTCCCAGGCGGCATGAATGATTGTTTCCCTTATTTCACAGACTCTTGAGGGAACCAGGGAGAGGGCATCTGCACCACGGCAACTAACCCCACGCAGCACCCAGTGTGAGACGGGCACGAGCACATCCTCAATGGCACGTGTGATCAGTGTGTGGGCCAAATAAATCACCATCCGGGGCTCTTTGACCAGCTAATGAGTCTGTGTTCTCATTCACCCCGCGACATATAGTGGAGAATGCGGGCAGAGCAGGTGAATTGAGACACAGACTGGTAACGCCAGGTGGCTATAACGATATCTGTGCTTCTTCTAGGAGAAACCACTCTCTTCCCCCGGACACATGGAAGAGGTCATCCATCGCCTAAAGGAGCTCTCGGCCCGCCAGCAGCAGTTTACAGAGCGACTGACCGCCCGGCAGGAATAGACTGACCGGGTCGTGGAACAGCTGCAGGCAAGCGTGGCGGGGCGCCTGCCCCTCCCAGAAGCGCCGGTCAGAGCGCACCAATACCTCATCCGGCTGACCGAGAACGACAACATCGAGGCTTACCTCCACACGTTTGAGGTCATCGCAGCCCGGGAGGGGTGGGTCCAGGAAGAATGGGCTCGCATCATCGCCCCCTTCCTAACCGGAGAAGCGCAGCGGGCCTATTATGACCTGAGGGCACCCCGGAATGAACAGTATAACGAGCTCAAAGCCGAAATCCTAGCCCAGGTGAGCCTATCGCCCATGGGGGCGGCGCAACAGTTCTATCAATAGACCTATGATGAACGGCAGCCAGTGAGAGCGCAAGCCGCGCAACTGGCCCGATTGACTCACTTGTGGCTTCTCGCGGGGTCTCCGACCCCAGATCAGGTGGCTGAGAAAGTACACATCGACCGACTGCTACGGGCCCTGCCCCACCCTCTGAGGCGCCCGGTCAGTATGCGAAACCCCCAGGAAGTCCACAGTCTGGTAGAGGCGGTCGAGCAGGCGGTGGCAACGAACGCCCGCGAGGCAGGGGAGAAAGCGGGCCTGGCGCCCCGCAGGGTGATAGAGCGGCGTCCGCTCGAAGGTGCACCACGACCAGGCAGCAGACCGGCAGTCCCCGACTTTGCGGATGAACCAATGCCCACAGAACTTCCGGCCCCGACGGCCCGGGCCTGGATGGCAGGGTGTTTCCTGCACCAGGACGGACTTTCCCCGGGCCCAGCAGGATGGTAAAACTGGAAGGGAAACCCGTCCAGGCCTTCTTGGACTCCGGCAGTTCAGTCACACTCGTGCAACCGTCCCTGGTACGACCCAGACCCGAGCAGAAATTCCAGTTGCCGCTGACGTGTGTGCACGGAGACACCCGCTTGGTAGCGGCCCGGACGGTGCGGATCTCAGCGGAGCCCGGGACCTGGGATATCGAGGTGGGCATTATGCCGGATCTCCCCGTACCTCTGCTCCTGGGACGGGACTGGCCGGGGTTCCAGAAGCTCCTCCTCGGATCCAGGACGCCACGGCGACCCCGTCAGGGACCTCCCAGCCCCAGGCCGGTCTACCTAGCGACAGACAGTGAGAGGGAGGGTGAGTGTCAGCCTCCTAATCTGCCGTCTGTCTACCTTGATGTGTTTTCACAGGTCACGACCGGGGGCTCGTTTGGAAGGGAACAACGCGAGGACGACCGCCTTCGGAACTGCTGGGATCAAGTGCGCCGAATTGATGAGGTAGACAGGCTCCCGGGGCCTAACCCCCTCCCTCATTTTGAAATACGCAATGGTCTGCTGTACTGTGTCGCCCACAGGCGGGGGAGGACAAATTCCTCCTGGTAGTGCATACCACCAAGACGGAGACTGTCATGGAGCTGGCACACAGCCACCCAATGGCGGGACACCTAGGAGCCGACAATACCGTCCAGCGCATCCGGGACGTTTTCACTGGCCCGGACTAGAGGCGGAGGTGAAAGGGTTCTGCCGTAGCTGTCCCACCTGCCAGCAGACGTCTCCGTGCCGTCCTCCCCCAGCCCGCTCATTCCACTACCGGTCATCAATGTGCCCTTCGAGCGGATCGGGATGAATCTGGTGGGACCGCTGCCGAAGTCTGCTCGGGGACATGAGCACATCCTAGTCATCCTGGACTATGCCACCCGGTACCCGGAAGCCATTCCACTGCGAGCGGCCAACGCCAAGAACATTGCCCGCGCACTGTTTCTGCTGGCCAGCAGCCGGCGAGATTCCAGAGCTGGATAGGCATCAGAGAGAGGCCAAGCTGACACAGCTCAGCGGGGAGCAATGTTCTGGTTGGAAGCTTCCGCTCTCATGTAGTGTCTGTCCTTCCGGCTGTTAATTTCAGACGCTATTGGTAATAGTCTCTTCTTCCCTCTTCCGTCAATACCCACCTCCTTCCTTAAATCTTTTCGCGTCCTGCATGCAAAATTATTCCTCCCCCCTGTTATGGCCCCCGATCGCCCCTACGGTTTCTAACTCAACATTTTAGTCGCTTCACGACGGTTCATGTGCCGGATGGAGCGATTCAACAGAAAGTCAACACGGGATTGCAGGATGAGTGGGTGGTGGCCGTGGATGGGCGCGACTGGGACCTCATGATCCCGTAAGTGCTCTTTGGAGTCCGGGAAGTACCACAGGCCTCCACGGGCTTCACCCCCTTCGAACTGCTGTTGGGGAGACAGCCCAGTGGCATTCTAGACGTGGCTTCGGGCAGACTGGGAGAAAACAAACCGCCCCCCTTCGTAGCCTCGTCGAGCACGTGCGGGAGATGAGGGAGAGGATAGACCGGGTCATGCCGCTGGTTAAGGAACATCTCGTGACCGCCCAGCGCTCCCAGTAACGGCTGTACGACCGGCCCGCCCAGGCAGTTCTAGTTCCAGCCAGGCGATCGAGTGGTGGTACTGGTCCCGACAGCTGCGGGCAAGTTTCTGGCGACCTGGCAGGGTCCCTAAACCGTAGTGGAACGGATGGGACCGGTGACGTACCGGGTGCGGCAACCGGGCCGCCGACGGATGGAGCAAATCTACCACGTCAACTTGTTAAAAAAGTGGGTTCCCCGGCCCATACCGGGCCCCCAGTAGTGGACATAGAACCGCAGCTGTCGGCGACCCAGAAAACAGAGCTCGAGGCCCTGGTCAGTCAGTTCCGGGATGTGATCAGTGAGACCCCGGGCAGAACTACCGTGATCAAGCACGAGGTCCGCACACCACCCGGAGTCGTAGTCCGGCAGCGGCCCTACCGGATACCAGAAGCTCGCCGGCCGGCTATAGAGGAGGAAGTAAAGAAGATGCTCCAACTCGGAATCATCGAGCCCTCCCGTAGCCCGTGGGCCAGCCCCATCGTGATGGTACCAAAACCGGACAACACCCTCCGGTTCTGTAACGACTTCCGGAAGGTCAACCAAGTCTCGGTCTTTGACAGCTATCCCATGCCGCGGGTGGATGAGCTCCTGGACCGGCTGGGCAAGGCTCGCTACATCAGCACCCTAGACCTCACCAAAGGCTACTGGCAGGTGCCCTGTCCCCCGAGTCCCGGGAGAAGACAGCCTTTAGCACTCCCAATGGCCACTGGCATTACCGGGTGCTACCCTTCGGCCTACACGGGGCGCCCGCCACGTTCCAGCGGTTGATGGACATCTTGCTCCGGCCCCACCAAGCCTATGCCGCGGCTTACTTGGATGATGTCGTCATTCACTCCGAGGGTTGGGAGACTCACCTAGAGCGTCTACGGAGGGTGTTGATGGAGCTCCGGCGGGCTGGCCTGACGGCCAACCCCAAGAAGTGCCACCTCGGCCTCACCGAAGCGAAATACCTGGGGTACAGAATTGGAAAAGGGCTCATCATGCCCCAGGACAAAAAAGTCGAGGCGGTAAAGGAGTTCCCGCGTCCCACCAACAAGACCCAGGTACGGGCCTTTTTGGGGTTGGCGGGCTACTACCGATGTTTCATTCCGAACTTCTCCTCTATAGCCTGCTCCCTGTCAGACCTGACCAAGAAGGGGCAGCCGGAGAACATAGACTGGACTCCCGAGACCGAAGCCGCCTTCCAGGCCCTCAAGACGGCCCTGACGTCCTCCCCGGTCCTGCATGCCCCAGACTTCGGCTGCCCCTTCACCCTATATACGGACGCCTCCGGCACCGGTTTAGGGGCAATCCTCTCCCAGCTCCGGGAGGGAGAGGAACACCCAATAGTCTACATCAACCGGAAACTCTCCCCCGCGGAGACCAGATACGCCACCCTGGAGAAAGAGGCCCTAGCCATAAAGTGGGCAGTCCTGGAGTTGAAATATTACCTGTGGGGCCGCCGGTTCACCCTCGTCACTGACCATGCGCCCCTGCAGTGGATGTCCCGGGCGAAGGACACAAACGCCCGGGTGACACGGTGGTTCCTCGCACTCCAGGACTTCTGCTTCCAAGTACAACATCGGGCCGGGGCCGATCATGGGAATGCGGACGGTCTCTCCCGGGGTTGGTCCGGTTGGGCAGGTCTGGCAGGTAACTTAAAATCCCACCCCCGTAATACCCCCACAACGAGTTTGGGGTTTACCACACAGGGACAAGGGCGACGCCTAGGGGGGGGGGAAATGTGGCGAGTATCCAGAGGGCAGATTAGCGTCGCCCCCGGAAACTCCGTGCTCCACTGATCACCGACGCACAACACCTGTGTGTGATGAGTGGCGCACCTGGAGCTCGTTCCCGCTGGCTTTAAAAGCCAGGAGAAGAGACACCAGCAGGAGAGCACCCCAGAGCTCCAGGCGGGATTAACGATTGTTCTCCTTATTTCACAGAGTCTGAAGGCACCCTGGGAGAGGGATCTGTACCACGGCACTTCACCCCACGAGCACTACGCTGAGACGGGCACCGAGCACCATTTATCAGAGCACGTGTGATCAGTGTGTGTGTAATAAATCACCCTCCGGGGCTCTTTCGACCCCCCCCCACGTACTGATCTGTGGTTCCATTCACCCGCGACACATAACATTACATAAATACATACATACATACATCATACATATATATATTATATATACAGTGGGTACGGAGAGTATTCAGACCCCCTTATATTTTTCTCTCTTTGTTATATTTCAGCCATTTGCTAAAATAATTTAAGTAATTTTTTTTCCTCAATGTACACACAGCCCCCCATATTGAAAGAAAAACACAGAATTGTTGACATTTTTTGCAGATTTAAAAAAGAAAAACTGAAATATCACATGGTCAAGTATTCAGACCCTTTGCTCAGTATTTACTGTGACACTCATATATTTAACTCAGGTGCTGTCCATTTCTTATGATATCTTGAGATGGTTCTACACCTTCATTTGAGTCTAGCTGTGTTTGATTATACTGATTGGATTGATTAGGAAAGCCACACACCTGTCTATATAGACCTTACAGCTCACACAGTGCATGTCAGAGCAAATGAGAATCATTGAGGTCAAAGGAACTGCCTGAAGAGCTCAGAGACAGAATTGTGGCAAGGAACAGATCTGGCCAAGGTTACAAAAAAATTCTGCTACACTTAAGGTTCCTAAGAGCACAGTGGGCCTCCAAATCCTTAAATGGAAGACGTTGGACGACAAACCCGTTGTCATAGGCTGGCAGTCAGGGCTAACTGAGTAGTCGGGGGAGAAGCAAGAGCGCCTGGTCCGAGAGAGGTAAAGACGCTCGAACACAAAAGAGTCACTGTGGCTGAGCTCCAGAGAAGGCAGGGGAGAGATGGGAGAAAGTTGGAAATGTTATGCGGATAAGTCAACCATCACTGCCAGCCCCCCCTCCCCACCCCACAGTCGGTGCTTTCCCCCTCCCCCCTTCGGCCCTTTATGGCCAAGCGCCAGGGCCAAGAAACGGAACGCCTCGCCGCAGTGCAAGTTCACACATGAACGGTTTTGATACCTAACAAACTCTACAACCTGACAGGGAATCCAAGATCGGTTGAGAACCATCACAGCATTCTATGCGTCCGATTGTGCGAACGCTTTGGCCTTATTCTCAAGGCGGTAGGTTGGACCCCTCCCCCCCCCCCGAAAACAAGGGCAACTGCTCCATCACATGTCCAATACAGTAAAAAAAGTGAAGCATGGTGGTGGCAAGCATAATGATGGGGGGGGTTTTTCAGCTGCAGGGGGTACAGGACGAGCTGGTGCATCGATGGGACAGATGAATGCGGCCAAGCGTACAGGGATATTCCTGGACGAAAACCTTCTCAGGAGCTCAGGACCTCAGACTGGGCCAGAAGGTTTACCTTCCAACAACGGACAATGACCCTAAAGCACCCACAGCTAAAATAACGACTAGGAGGGCCCCTCCCGCCCCCCCCTCATTCCAACAACTCTGTGGACTGTTCTGAATGGCCCGCCAGGAGCCACCCTGACCTTAAACCCAACTTGCGCATCTCCTGGGGGGAGAGACCTAAAAATGGCTGTTCACCAACGTTTACTATCCAACCTGACAGAAATGGAGAGGATCTGCAAGGAGGAATGGCAGCGGATCCCCAAATCCAGGTGTCAAAAACTTGTTGCATCTTTCCCAAAAAAAAACTCATGGCTGTATTAGATCAAAAGGGTCCGTCTACTAAATACTGAGCAAAGGGTCTGAATACTTGGGACCATGTGATATTTAAATTTTTCTTTTTTAATAAATCTGCAAAAAAAAATTCTGTGTTTTTCTGTCAATATGGGTGTGCTGTGTGTACATTAATGATTTTTGGAAACAAATTAACTTAAATGATTTTTATCAAAGGCGGCAACTATAGCAAAAGAGTGAAATAATGTCTAAGTGGGGTCTGAATAATTTCCGTACCCACTGTATATATATACATACATATGCTGAAGGTAATGATTGAAAAGTAGTTTGCAGGCACTGTACATAATCGACGAATCAGAAGGTGGGATCTACAGAGAATGGTCAAAGTGATGCAAATACATGTACATATGATGTATGAGGACTGTAGAGAGCACGTCAATAGGAAAACAAAGCCAAAACCTGGATATTTTAGGCAATTTAGAAATCCTGGCAAGGACATGTCCAGGGGAAAAAATGTATGGTCATCCTATGAAACTTTGTTGGCGCATGCAACATTAAATGGCATGGCTTCCAGGTATAATCTGGAAAGCAAATACAGTTAGTTTGCATTTCAAATTTGTGTAAAAATAAAGCTGCAGTGTGTAAATTGTAAACTAAAACTTAACTTAAACTTAATGTTTTGAGATACAGCGTTAAACTCTTCAGAAAGTAAAACTATTGTACTTAAACATACTTAAAATGACACTGAAGTGAGAAACTGCAAAATTACACACTTCAGCTTAATCTTTTTTTTTCTATGTAGTGTGCTCTAATTGTATACTGCATATCTGGCCTATTGTAACTGGTCATTCGGGCATTCCATGCATACAGAAAACACATGCACAGTACGTACGTATAATGCATAAATCATATGAGTAGTATGCCATTCTGAGCATAACTGTTGACAGAATCCTGTAGTACTGCTGCTTCCCTGAAGGAGGCAGCACACTCTGGTGATCTCTTCACTTGAAGTTGATTTGTATCATCAGCCTCTTCGTCCTCATCATCCTCACCAGCACAGCACATTCACCAATGAGAAATGAGCACAAGGGCTGATGAACAGAGAAAGGGAGACGAGGAGAGATGGGAAAGTTATCTGACCTGTGTGTGTGTGTGTGTGTGTGTGACTCCCTGTGTGTGTGNTTTACAAAGTCTTGATTTTGTTTTGGGGGTGTACTAGAACAGGCTCTCATACTAGGTTGTTCGAAAAACACATTATTTTTCATTATTACAACACCTCTCTCCTCAGTCTCGCATGAAAGGCTCGGGGAAAAAAAAAAAAAATAGTTACAGCTCAAATGAAGGCCCGCCTTCGGAATCCGAAGTGCTGTGATTGGTTAGCTGTGCCAGTGTGTGTTGTGATTGGCACCACACGACTCCTGGTTGGGAAATGTCATGCCTCTTACCATAGGCTGTGAGCTTCAATGTAAATACTGCGTCAAAATCAAATCAAAAAAATTTAACCGCGATTTAAACCCGGATGATTGTAACCACTCTAAGTTCGTCTGCCTTGGGAAAGCTAGGATGTCTCCGACATAGTGATAACACTCACTGCCTTCTCTAGTGCAGCTCAACCAGGTCTATTCCCATTCGTCGGTATTTGTGATATCACAAATCCTGGAAAATATGCATTGTAGTCCAAACGAGTCGCTCATTGTAGTTTTTGAAAAGTGATTTCTGTTAAATAAAATATCTCCTTTTCAAGTGGACTTTGAGCTTTGTAACTGCAGATCTTTTTATGCTCAAACAGCAATATTACAGACTAACTAAAGTTGAAAAATGAAAAAGCATAATAGGACCCCTTTAATGCATTGCCACAGTTTGCAGGACTGATGTGTATGTGTGTTTCAGACCAGAGATTAGAGCATCTGTTCTGAAGAGAGGAGTGGGTATTTTCGTCTTTCTCCCGTCATATGCCCTTGTCATCCCTCCATTTTCCATTTTTACATGCAGCTCCAGATGTTGAAGAACTGAAATATTCAATTACAGAAATTGGCTTGTTTCTGCACTTTTGGCTATATCAAAACAGCCCTTCCCTAACGCAGTCTCTGTGTAAGACGAATAACATACCTTAAGCAAGTATGCAGACACAGTCGTGAATTCTTGGCCAATGTATCACAATTGTACATACAGTAAGATGTTTCTATTTCTTTTTTCTTTTTAAATTAATATTTGTATTAGCAAGGTGCTTTAAATCATTGCTTGCTTTAAATACATTTATATTGTTACAAAAGACTTATATTTCAAATAAATGCGGTTCTTCTATTATTCAATGAATCCTGAAAAACAAAATTTATCTCAGTTTTCATAAAAATATTAAGCAGCACAACTGTTTCAACATTTATAATAAATAAGAAGAAGGTTCGTGAAGCAGCAAATCACTTATTGAATGCTGTTGAAGGATTCCAGGGACCTGAAGATGGATTATTGCTGTTGAAAACATCTTTGAATAAATTACTTTATTTATCTATCTATATATATTATATATATATAAATAGTTATTTTTAATTGTAATAATATTTAATAATAGTATAGCTTTGACGGTATTTTTAAACTTTGATAAGCGTAAGAGACTTTTAAAAAACTGCATTGGCTCCAAACCTATGTAACAGAGACTCTTTCAAATGTATCTGTGTTATTAAATGTGCCACTAGTCAAGTAGTTAGATATGAGCAGTTTAAATAACTTTAACTTGCTAGCTGACTTGAAAGAGAAGTTAAGGTTAATGCCCGCAATAGCATGTCTGATGCTGAGAATGCAAAGCGTACTACGATTTGCACAACATGCAACAGACACATTTCAGAATGCAACAATGCCTGAAATTTAGCTAGAAATTGCATACCTAATGATTCAGAGGGTATATCGTCTCTATCCATAATCATTCAGACCGGTGGTTCTCCCTCTTTCTGGTTCTAGGTGTGTTCTGCTGCACGGCTGTTCTGAATTAATTCTGGATGATTGTGGAGACTACTAAAGGTTCAGACATTTTCTGGGCCAGCTACTCAGAAACATTACAAAAGACATTAGCTTACCCATAAATTAGGGCCCGGCCACATCAGCAGATTGTTAATTCACTTTGAGTTCCCTGTAACCAGGTGCAAAAACAAAAACAAGGGGCCTAAAACAGAGCCCTGTGGAACACCGAGGTGCTCACTTGCAGAAGTCTACTGAGAGATGACTCAAGCCTCTGAACATTCACACACACACACACACACACACCACAAGGTTTGTTTTATGGTTTATGGGGACTCTCCATAAACGTAATGGTTTTTATACTGTACAAACAGTAAAATATTCTATTGCCCTACACCAACCCTACACCTACACCTACCCCTTACAGGAAACTTTCTGAATTTTTAGATTTTCAAAAAAACTAATTATGAATTATTCATAAGCCTTTTGAATTACGGGGACACAGAAAATGTCCTCATAAATCACCTTCTAGTTGTAATACCTATGTCATACCCATGTTATTATACACCAGTGTGTTCTCTAAACCACATAAACAGCGCACACACACACACACTACCTGCAGCCATTGTTAAAGAAAGAGATGTTTTCTCACTTGGTAACGCGTGTATATTGATTTATAAGGCGATTCAGTGGTTTGTCCAAAACAGCATGATGAAACTGTGTGTGTTTCTTGTATTCATATGTTTATGTATGCATTTGCAGTGAAGTGTGGAGACTTACGTGTGTCAGATGTATGCTGATGTGTATGTGTGTGGCACATGTGCAGTGACTGCGTACGCCTGTTATGTATATGTGATGAGTGTGTATGTGTGTGTGATTGATATGTGATGTGTATGTGTGTATGTGTGTGTGTGTGTGTGTAGACCGTATGCCTTCAGGGAATTGGTGGAATTGTTTCCACATGTGTCTTACTGCAGTTCTAAGCGCAATGGGTGGGGGAGAGAAAGTGTGTGTGTGTGTGTTTTTTTGTGTGTGTGTGTGTGTGTGTTTTGAAGGGGGGCATCAGGTTTCATAGCGCCATGAACCACATCTGGGCCTCCATGAGCAGAGGTAAAGTTCCCACGACTAACCACACACAACACACACATGCATGGCATACAGGCATGAAAATCACATGGCACAGGTTAACAAGTGAGCAAAACACACATGCACTGATCAGCACACAATCTAACACACATATCCAGCAGCGACAATCAAAAGCACACCACACACACACAAACACGCAGGACACACTGTGGTTCGCTGGCACGGCTGCTCTCTCTGCCATGGGCACATGGGCGTTTCACTGGCATTAAACACATGGTAGGAAAATGTGAATGTATTCGGTATTCACTCCTCTATTACACCCAGAGAGGGAGAAAAAAGACCTACATCTCATTTACACAACAAACAGAGAAAAATGAGAGAGGAAAAAACTAGCAATAAGAAAAAAAAAATTCTAAAAGGCTGCAGTTGGGCATGTTTGGACTGAGATTAAATGGAGAGAGAGAGCAGAACAAGAAAGAGAAAATGAGAGAGGGAGGAGAGGTGTGATGTAGAGAGGAAATGAAGGATGGATGGATAGATGGACAATGGCCTCAACAAGGATCTGGATACCTAACACACACTTCAGAATATAGAAATATCATTACATCACACAACAAAACATCACAGCGAGTGTCATTTAAGGTACAGAAAGATGCAATCTGAAGTTTGCAATCTAAACTTTTGACAGAAATAGAACTAATAATTGGACAAAATGTATATTTTGGGGCTCACTTCTCTGCTGCGCTCCATCTTGCATGCATGTGCCAAATGTTGGCAACTCTGTTCATGCAACCACTACAAATAAAAGGTGATTCAAAGACATCAAAATTTAAACTTTGTGAATAGAAGAGATCCTGCAGTACACTTGCTTTGATATTCTTTAAGTGTACATGTAATTCAAGTGTCCCAATACTTTCGGAGCCATTGTTTGGTTGTGTGCATGTGGTTAAATAAAGCTTGTTAGGCAGAAACACAAATCACACACATACAAATAGATACCAGATTTGTTTACAATCACTTGACCGGATTTACAAAACTACTGTGTAACTGAAGAGCCGGTTCTGATTTACCATCAGATGAGCGTTTTACAAAGAGTGCGAGACAGAGAGAGAGGATTGTTTAGTTACAGCAATTCATTAATGAGTTCAGAAACCTTTAACACACAGTGAGCCAGCAGTCAAACATACGCACACACTCACTTGCGCAACAGACCGACAGAGTCCAGGAAAACATAATTTTTACCAAAACATGCACATAACTACACACACATGAGCAGCTGACTCAGCTTTGAGAAACTCAGACAATCTGAGAAACTGCAGATCTGGATCAAAACAGCTCAGAACCTTCAGTACCAGAACAAAACTGATTTTTCCAATCCGGCCTTATGATTGATTGATCTAATCATCACTAGATCTAGAGGAAGGACAATCAATCAATCAATAAATCAATCAAACAAGCAAGCAAAGTTTTTATGCAATAAAAAAATCTTAGGTCTTATTTTTTTTCCACAATAATTTTGAATGCATTAGCTGTGAATACTGTATGACCTGTTATTCAGAGAACGAGAGAGATTCTGTGTTACTTGGAACAGGTTGGATGAAGTGTG
Organism: Sinocyclocheilus anophthalmus; assembly: GCA_018155175.1. Lineage (NCBI taxonomy): Eukaryota > Metazoa > Chordata > Actinopteri > Cypriniformes > Cyprinidae > Sinocyclocheilus > Sinocyclocheilus anophthalmus. Next base: position 220,300 of record JADLZN010000863.1, on the reverse strand, counting down.
GAGAACTGATGTGATGAAGAAAGAGATAAACATGACAGAAAAAAAGAGAGGAAGGTGATGAAAATGAAAAGGGAGAAATCGAGGGGCGGCAAATAAATATTAGTGGCCAAAAGGAAGAATAATGAGAAACTGCAGAATGTAGCAATGAGGGAATGTGATGGAGAAAAGAAGGTGAAAGGTGAAGACAAAGAGCAAGAGAGAGAAAGAGGACATTAAAGGGAGGAGACATGAAGCTTCTCAGATGCTTCTCCTAAGAAAAAGACCTCAGTAATCTTACACACGTCTCCTCATATGATTTAAAAGATCTCAACAATGTTTTGAACTTTTTACCATATTAAAGTTTGTAATTAGCAGAGATCTCTGTACACGGCAATGGATTTTCTTACTCTGTATATTTGTCTTGTTTTTCAGTACAAACATATAAACATTCTTAAATAAAGATGCATTTACTTGAGTAGCAAAATATTATAATATAAAATATTATATTATCTTGTTTTCTGAAAAAATACATCAAAATCAAATGAAATTTTATCAAATTGTAGTGAGTTTATGCATAAAATAAGAATGAAATATCTGCCGATGGGGTCTGAAAAATAAACTTAATTCAAAAAGGAAACAATTTAATTTTTCTGGCTCCCCTGGCAGATTTATTGAAGCCCATTTCCACCAAAAAATAAAAATAAAAATAAAAAATACTAAAAAATAAAAAAAAAAGCTAATTGCGACTTTTTTTCCCTCACAGTTCTGAGTTTATCTCTCTAAATTTTGGGTTTATATCTCACAATTCTGACTCTTTTTTGTTTTTGTCAGAATTTCAGAATTGTGAGTTTATGTTTCGCAATTCTGGTGGTTTTTAGATGTATTTAGTATGAAGTCAGTTCTCCTCAAGTTTCCACATCGAGAATCACATTCACTATCAGCATGATCCACTAACCACAAACACAAAATGTAACAATATTTGTCTTCATTTTCAATCTGTCTGTATGTATAATTTTCCGCTTTAAGCATGTCTCAAATTCCAAAATAACACCAGACACGACGGCAGAAGAAAAGAGCAGGTGTGCGGGGAAAAAGAGAAATCTAGACTTCTCCCAAACTCACAAAGCTTGTAGTTTCTTCTTTTCCATAAGCCTCAGCTGAAGGCAGAAAATTGCATTGATGCTTTTAAGTTTTACAGTTACAATTTTGAGCAGTTATGGCATTAAGAATCACTTCAGGCTGCTAGATTTCTCTCTCTCTCAAACCATCAGCCAGAGAGAGACAAGTGCAGCTCTGTGGTGTGTGTGTCTGCCTCCTGTTTGGCAGAAATTGGCCAGGACAGTCAAAATTACTCTGTGGCCGACCGAAGCATTTCCTGGGTAAGTGTGTGTGTGCTGTGATGCTTTGCTGTGGTGGCCAATATCGCCATTAACTGCTTGCTTTACTGAAACACCAAAAACACAGCACTGTCAGACCACATCCACATCAGCACAGAACATCGCCACAGCGTTTAACGCTTTAAGTATCATTCTTATCGATATTTCATCTACAAAATTTTTTTTTAAATGTTAGCTTTAATCACTACTAAAACAATGTCAAGACATTTGCTAAGACATTGCTAACTTACACTTTATACTTTAACTTAAAAGACTACAAATTTAATTTTGCAATCATCTTCTTACCCTTGTGTAGATTATATACAACAAAAAAGGAGTGAACAGAATGTTCAGGCTGCTCTTTTCCCATTCAGTGTTGTTATCGTTAACTAAAATATAAAATTAAACTAGTACACTTTTGTTAATTTAAACAAACAAACAAATTAATAAATAAATAAGCAGTACATGGAAAAGATTCAACTAAATTTTAGAAAAACTGAAACTAATTTTTTTTTAGAAACTTTACTCATAAATTAAACTAAAACTTTACTTTTACTTTCCTTTTAGTCATTTAGCAGACGCTTTTATCCAAAGCGACTTACAAATAAGAAAAAGTAATTAAAACTAAAAGCTAAAACTCTATAAATACTATATATACACACATTTAAGAAAATGAAATAAATTAAATAAAAATGACAAATGCATACAACAATATTTCAAAACTAAAACATTTAAATGAAAAAATAAATAAAAATAAATTAAAATAAAAAAAAAATTAAAAAAAAAAAAAAAACATTCAAAAAATATTAAAAAGAACAAAAAGGTATGAGTATAATAATGATTCTAACAAAACACTAAGCCAAACACCAAAAAACAACTACATACAGTATGTGTATGTACAGCCACACACATATACAGTGGGTACGGAAAGTATGCAGACCCCCTTAAATTTTCACTCTTTGTTATATTGCAGCATTTGCTAAAATCATTTAAGTTAACTTTTTTCCCTCATTAATGTACACACAACACCCCATATAGACAGAAAAACACAGAATTGTTGACATTTTTGCAAATTTATTAAAAAGAAAAACTGAAATATCACATGGGCCTAAGTATTAGACCCTTTGCTGTGACACTCATATAGTTAACTCAGGTGCTGTCCATTTCTTCAGATCATACTTGAGATGGTTCTACACCTTCATTTCTTCATTTGAGTCCAGCTGTGTTTGATTATACTGATTGGATTGATTAGGAAAGCCACACACCTGTCTATATAAGACCTACAGCTCACAGTGCATGTCAGAGCAAATGAGAATCATGAGTTCAAAGGAACTGCCTGAAGAGCTCAGAAAAAGAATTGTGGCAAGGCACAGATCTGGACAAGGCTACAAAAAAATTTCTGCTGCACTTAAAGTTCCTAAGAGCACAGTGGCCTCCATAATCCTTAAATGGAAGACGTTTGGGACGACCAGAACCTTCCTAGAGCTGGCCGTCCGGACAAACTGAGCAATCGGGGGAGAAGAGCCTTGGTGAGAGCGGTAAAGAAGAACCCAAAGATCACTGTGGATGAGCTCCCAGAGATGCAGTCGGAGATGGGAGAAAGTTGTCGAAAGTCAACCATCACTGCAGCCCTCCAACAGTCGGGGCTTTATGCAGAGTGGCCCGACGGAAGCCTCTCCTCAGTTGCAAGACACATGAAAGCCCGCATGGAAGAACTCCAAGATGGTGAGAAATAAGATTACCTGGTCTGATGAAACCAAGATAGAACTTTTTGGCCTTAATTCTAAGCGGTATGTGTGAGGAAAACCAGGCACTGCTCATCACCTGTCAATACAGTCCCAACAGTGAAGCATGGTGGTGGCCGCATCATGCTGTGGGGGTGTTTTTCAACTGCAGGGACAGGACGACTAGTTGCAATCAAGGGAAAGATGAATGCGGCCAAGTACAGGGATATCCTGGACGAAAACTCTCCAGAGTGCTCAGGACATCAGGACTGGGCCGAAGGTTTACCTTCCAACAAGACTATGACCCTAAGCACACAGCTAAAATACGAAGGAGTGGCTTCACAACAACTCTGTGACTGTTCTTGAATGGCCCAGCCAGAGCCCTGACTTAAACCCAATTGAGCATCTCTGGAGAGACCTAAAAATGGCTGTCCACCAAAGTTTACCATCCAACCTGACAGAACTGGAGAGAATCTGCAAGGAGGAATGGCAGAGGATCACCAAATCCAGGTTTGAAAAACTTGTTGCATCTTTCCCAAAAAAAAACTCATGGCTGTATTAGATCAAAATGTGCTTCTACTAAATACTGAGCAAAGGTCTGAATACTTAGGACCATGTGATATTTCAGTTTTCTTTTTTAATAAAGCTGCAAAAATGTCAACAATTCTGTGTTTTTCTGTCAAAATGGGGTGCTGTGTGTACATTAATGAGGAAAAAAAATAACTGAAATGATTTTAGCAAATGGCTGCAATATCACAAAGAGTGAAAAATTTAAGGGGGTCTGAACTTTCCGTACCCACTGTATATATACTATATATAAATACATAAAGATATATATATAATTATTTCATTTCATTTTGTATGTTGACGTACTGAAATAACTCAAATTAAATAAAAATAAAACTTAATAAAAAACCTATATAGACATAATAAAAAACGAATAAATAAAACTGGAATAAGAATACAATTACAAAATATTAGAAATCTTTAAAAAAAAAGTTAAAACATAAAAAATTAAAAAAACAAATTAAATTAAAGAAAGGAACATATAAAAAATAAAAGACAATTTAAAATAATAAGAAAATTAATAATCTTAAACTAATTTTAAAACAATCATTTATATCAAAACAATTAACTTCAATTAAATAACAATTAATGAAATAAACTAAAAAAGATGGGACGTTTTGTTAAACAAAGCTAGCATATGACCTCAGAACACTTGGAAAAATCTGCACTAGTCTGATTAACTAGTTTTAATATTTTCATTATGGTTCTTTACAGGTTTATTTTGAAGCTTGACAGCCTTAGTCAACATCTAATTTCAGTATGTGGAAAAGAGCAGCATGAACATTCTGCTAGCTGATTCCTTTTGCATCTCTAACATTTCTCACTTTCTTGTTTTCATTTTTGGGTGATCTATCCCTTTGAAAGAGGTTCAACTGGACTTCATTGCACTTGTTTGTATTTGCAACTGAATCTGTGCACCTGGTACAGCCAAACCGCATTCGCTCTCCTTCTGTATTTGGAAGATCAGAGACCTCTGCAGGTGAGATGGACAGATTGGTCGCGAAAAAAAGCTGCAGACAGGAACACCTGTCCCCATGACACACACCACCACAGAAAAGAGGGAATTAGAAGGGGAAAAAATGTGCGTTTATATGTGCATTGGTTTTGCTCCACTCCTAAGCAGCCTAACAGCTTCAATAAGACTGTGGTTTACACACACACACACACTTCTCTCTGTTATTCTTCTCCAGGAAAAAGAACCCAAAAAACAGCCATTTATTTACTTTTAGCTGCATGTCTGTGGTATCAACCCTGCCAGCGGAGAGAGAAAGAGAGAGAGAGAGAGAGCGAGAGAGGGCACAGAGGAGCAGACAGGTTTGCCTAATTCGTCTTAAGATGATTTGTTATGTTGTTGTTGATCTTTCATCTGAGTTCATTTTGGAGACTTGATTGTTACAGAACTCATATGATGAGAAATTTCCCTTTATTGGCAGATCATCCAAAACCTTATAGATGAAATCGTTGGAGGTCACAGAGTGGCTGTGCTGTTGTTCACTAATAGGTGCTCATATTCTGTTGCAATATCCAGACGTATCATCACCAGCTCTCACTGAAAATGAATTATAAGTGGTCAAGAAAACAGCCTGTTTTACTCTAAGCAGTTTTATTTTAGTATCATTGAAATACTAAAGTTTTTTATTCATATTTTGAATAAGATTTTATTTTCTGTTTTAATTTTAATTGTAGTTAAAGTTTTAGTAATTTTGTTGTGTTTTTGTAATTTTTATTAGTTTAGTTTTTTTAATAATCTATATTTTTATTAATATTTATTTAATTTGTTCTAGTTCTAGTTAAGTAACAATTTATTGTATGTCAAGTAACAAATACGTTTCTCTTTTTTTACTCTAACAGTCAGATAGAGGGTGAACATTTTTTTTTGCATCAAAGCACGTGACAAAAACAACATGAAATTGTTTACAATTTTTTTTTTTTTTAATACGACATGACCTTTAGACCTTTCGTACACAAACTTGTAACCAAAAGGTTGTGGGTTCGAGTCTCGAACTGGCAGGGATTGTAGGTGGGGGGAGTGAATGTAAAAGCGCTCTCTCCCACCTTCAATACCAAGACTGAGGTGCTCTTGAGCAAGGCACAGAACCCCCAACTGCTCACCGGGCGCCGCAGCTAAAGGTGCCACGCCGGGTGTGGGTTAGGTGTGTGTGTGTTCACTGCTGTGTGTGTTTACTTGGATGGGCTAAATGCAGTGCACTAATTCCGAGTATGGGTCAACATACTTGGCCACATGTCACACCACTTTTATAGCAAGGGGTTAGGGTATTTTAGTATATTTATTTATATTATATAATTATTAATATTTTGAATACGGGCTTTCATTTGAATTTAGATAAAGGTTTTGTCAGTTGATATATTTATATATATACAGTATATATATATACCGGTTTAAGTATATACCTGTTTTCGTTTAAGTCTTTTACGTTTAAAATTTTTCATCTAAAATGTATATTTTATTAGGTTTCAGTTTTTGATTTGATTTCAGTTACCAAAAACAGTTTTTAATAGTTTTAGTTTTAGCTGAGCTCAACACTGAGCTGGTTATGAACTTGCTCAGTCATCACCATTAACATGCTTACATGTAGTTTATGTTTGTTTGTGTGCATAACTCCGCCTCCTACATCACCTGATCCCCCGGAGACAGACGTTACCTCGGTTACCTGCTCCCTCATTACTCTCTCTCTCTCATTTCTCCTCTCACTCCCTCCCTTCTTCTCCTCCACTAATCTATTCCAGAGCATTCTGTGATCACATGGAAAAAACATAGCAAGTGCACATATTTCTTCTGAGGCCGAGAGAGAGAGAGAACAAAAATGGGGGAGGAGAAAGAAAAAGAAGGGGAGAAAAAATAGAGAAAGAGAAGGAGGGGTAAATAGTTTATTCAGTCTGGGCACAGAAGCCATTTGTTGTGGTGGAGACATGTCTTTTATTAGCAGCTGTGCTGTCTTCAAGATGAAAAGACAAATGACAAGCCAAGAGTGAAGGAATACACAAGCACAAGTTATGGAATGGAGTACTAGTCATATGTGCTGGCATTTAACTAGGGAACACGCTTCAAACTGGTCAGCAGGGACAGAGAAAGCAGCAGGTGGTTTTTGGACTGAAAAGAAAAAGAAAGAAAGAAAGAAAGAAAGAAAGAAAGAAAGAAAGAAAGAAAAAAGAAAGAAAGAAAGAAGAAAGAAAGAAAGGATAAACCTTAACTAGCCCAATCATAACATCAAGTGTCAGTATAATATGTGCAAATCAAAGCATCCTGCTTCCAATAAAGACAACCAATCAGCAAAGTGGCAGTAAGGAATGACATCACCATCACAGCTGTACCCCAAAAAACAGTGTGTGTGTGTGTGTGTGACAGACTAAACATAAAAGGCAAAGAATAAACCAGAACATGTTCTACATGCAATTGGGGCTCTAGTCAACTTTAAACTCTGTTCATAATCCATTTTGCTTCTGTAATGTGACATATTTCTGAGGTAAACAGAATTTTCAACCAGAAGAAATTTAGGACAGGACTTGATTTTATCCATCAGGAATTATTTGTATTGTGTAAAGTGTGTTTCATACCAACATGAAGTCAGAGCTGAATGCAGGTCTGCAGCAGATTGCGAAGCACTACCTTCCTTCTAAAAACACACCGGCACACTTTTAAGGAGGCTTTAGTGACATCAGCTGAAAAGAAAAAAAATTACTGTTTTTTTTTTTTTTAAGGGGACAAATTTTTTTGCTTTCAAATAACATGCATGAATTGTTCACTATTTTACCAGGAATGTGTATTAAATAAATAGTTCACCCAAAAATGTACATTTCCTCACTCTCAAGCCATCCGAGATGTAGATGAGTTTGTTTCTTTGTCAAAATTTAGCATTACTTCACATACATCACTTGCTCACCAATGGATCCTCTGTGAATGGGTCCCGTCAGAATGAGACTCCAAACAGCTGATAAAAACAAAACCCAACCCACCCATCCAATCCACAAATAATCCTCACCACTCCAGTCCATCAACTAAGGTCTTATGAAGTCAAAAGCTGTGTGTCTGTAAGAGACAAATCCATCAAGAAGTTTCTTCCAACTAAAATACAAGTCCATAGTCCATAATATTGCTTCCTTCAGTGAAAAAGTCATCCCGTCTGAATTAGGAGAGAAATATGCACAGACCAAACCACTGTTTACAAGCCAAAAATGTCCAAAACAGCTCTAAACAAATATGTGGTTGGCTTTTGATGTGAGAGGACAACAAGGGATGGACTTTTTCACTGGAGGAAGCATTATTATGCAACAGATCTATGATGAGAATTCATATGTGATTCTACAAAATGTACATTTACTTACGTTTGCACAGACACTGTACGTACAATACTGACATATTTACAGCATCTAAACGTACAATACTGATGTATTGATGACACAAGACGTAACTTATTTACATATGAACAGCTTTACAGACTTGCAAATGAATCCTTATGAATATTGAAGTCGCGGCATTGACATTTTATTATATTGTATTTAGTTGTCATAAAAATGGCATTATGTTTTCTCTAGTGATGTGACATTCGAACCGAGCTTGTGTCGAGAATAAATGGGCATGCCAGATGAAGCCTGGATTCGAAGCTTGTGTTGTGTTGTGTTGTTAATTGTCATAGAAATCACGTGACCAATGACAAACGAAAGCCTCACTTTCTGTCCAATCACATGTGGGATTCACTTTGCGTGTTGGAATGGTCGAACCCCCAGATCTTACTTAAAATGTTTTCATTCGGGCAAAATTTGCCATATGCAATTCATATACAGGTGCATCTCAATAAATTAGAATGTCGTGGAAAAGTTCATTTATTCAGTAATTCAACTCAAATTGTGAAAATCGTGTATCAAATAAATTCAATGCACACAGACTGAAAAGTAGTTTAAGTCTTTGGTTCTTTCAATTGTGATGATTTTGGCTCACATTTAACAAAACCCACCAATTCACTATCAACAAATTAGAATATGGTGACATGCCAACCAGATAATCAACTCAAAACACCTGCAACGGTTTCCTGAGCCTTCAAAATGGTCTCTCAGTTTGGTTCACTAGGCTACACAATCATGGGGAGACTGCTGATCTGACAGTTGTCCAGAAGACATTGACACCCTTCACAAGGAGGGTAGCCACAAACATTCATTGCCAAAGAAGATGGCTGTTAACAGAGTGCTGTATCCAAGCATGTTAACAGAAAGTTGAGTGGAAGGAAAAAGTGTGGAAGAAAGATGCACAACCAACCGAGAGAACCGCAGTCTTATGAGGAATGTCAAGCAAAATCGATTCAAGAATTGAGTGAACTTCGCAAGGAATGGACTGAGGCTGGGGTCAAAGCATCAAGAGACACCACACACAGACGTGTCAAGAAATTTGGCTACATTTGTCGTATTCCTCTCGTTAAGCCACTCCTAAACCACAGACAACATCAGAGGCATCTTACCTGAGCTAAGGAGAAGAAGAACTGGACTGTTGCCCAGTGGTCCAAAGTCCTCTTTTAAGATAAAAGTAAATTTTGCATTTCATTTGGAAACCAAGGTCCTAGAGTATGGAGGAAGGGTGGAGAAGCTCATAAACCAAGTTGCTTGAAGTCCAGTGTTAAGTTTCCACAGTCGGTGATGATTTGGGGTGCAAATTTCATCTGCTGGTGTTGGTCCATTGTGTTTTTGAAAACCAACGTCACTGCACCCGTTTACCAAGAAATTTTTGGAGCACTTCATGCTTCCTTCTACTGACCAGCTTTTTGAAGATGCGATTTCATTTTCCAGCAGGATTTGGCACCTGCCTACACAGCCAAAAGCACCAAAAGTTGGATAAATGACCATGGTGTTGGTGTGCTTAACTGGACAGCAAACTCACCAGACCTGAACCCCAAAGAGAATATATGGGGTATTGTCAAGAAGAAAATGAGAAACAAGAGACCAAAAAATGCAGATGAGCTGAAGGCCACTGTCAAAGAAACCTGGGCTTCATACCACCTCAGCAATGCCACAAACTGATCACCTCCATGCAACGCCAAATTGAGGCAGTAATTAAAGCAAAAGGAGCCCTACCAAGTATTGAGTACAAGTACAGTAAATTAACATACTTTCCAGAAAGCCAAAAATTCACTAAAAAAATTTTTTTATTGATCTTATGAAGTATTATAATTTGTTGAGATATTGAATTGGTGTTTTTTTTTTAAATGTGAGCCAAAATCATCACAATTAAAAGAACCAAAGACTTAAACTACTTCAGTCTGTGTGCATTGAATTTATTTAATACACGAGTTTCACAATTTGAGTCGAATTACTGAAATAAATGAACTTTTCCACGACATTCTAATTTTGCGATTGAAAACTGATGTGTATATCTCTTCTAGTAATAAGATGGATGTTTGTACTAGCTTAAGTGCAACAGTGGTTGGGTAAATGAATGTTCTTAGAGAGAGAAATTAAACACACACACACACACACACACACAACAACTGGTAGGCTTTTATTTGTGCAGGAAACATGAAACGATCTATAGAATGGGTGCTTCGTCTGACAGAGCTTCTTTCACAGACATTTGGCTCCTTTATTTTCTACTAACAACCAGATAGTGCTGTTTTCGATACTCAAAGCTTTGAATCTTTTCCCCTAAAAAATTAGGCTTAATTTGCCCATCACTAGTTCTCCTATCGAGCGTTCACTCTACATTGCGAGAATCGCTGTGGGAACTCCTTTCCTTCTCCAGTTTCATGAAACCTTATAGGATAACTCCAGTTAAATAAACTGGCCATTTGTCGCTACTTATGCAAATTGCATGCAAATACTGACAAGCTCGCGGGCAGCGACTATTGCCTTAGAATCTTCTTCATGTTGCTATCATTGAAGATGCACCAGAGTATATTACAACTTTTTCACCGCATCTGATGGCACCTTCTGTCAAATTTGTGCAGCACAATCGACCGCCCTTTTTTTTTTTTTTTTTTTTTAGAACCCACAAGCACTGCATGCATGGCTGGCCTGAGCCCAGCGGGAGGGGGAGGCTATGTTCTCTGAGTCTGACTGCGTGCTCTGAGCTGACTTGCCAGCACGTGTTTGAGAGCTCAGAGGAGCACCTTGCGGTGACCTCCCCTGCCCCAGTCCTTTTCTCTGATGAGAGCCTTCGCCCTGAGCAACCTAAAAAGTTGGCTCGACTCCTGGTATTTCCAGTCGAGCCGCAGGTGTCCAAAATTCAGGTCATGTTTTCCCACGTGGACAGGGCGTAGGCCCATGGTTACGTGTGTAGGTCCCCAGTCAAGGAGATCGTCTACACATCTGTGCCCATCTTTGGCCACGCTTGGCACGGTCCTCAGCCTGCCTCCTAAGCCTTGTAGACTTACAGTAAGGCACTCCTTATTGCGGCAATGACTCCCTCCGGCCTCCTCGGTGATGCCATGGAGTCCCTGCGCACATTCCATCCACCATCGAGATCATGCTCCTCTTCTGAACCCTGCTCTGCTCAGGGAACATCTGAGCAGCCCTCGGCTGCCGAGCCTTCGTCTTGACAGACCTGCCAATAAGAGGAGAAAGCTCACTGGAGGCCCAGCCCCCAAGTGCCGGTTCCTGCATTATGTTACCATTGCTCCTGCAGGCAAACAAATGCAAGGTTCATGTTTCTGTTTGCTCAATAAAAACACAAGTGCTTCCTCAAAAAGAGCTTTTTTCCTCCTTATCCTATTGATATGGCATTAATCGTCCTGCCTCAAAGCAGTGCAGGGCCGCTGTCTGTGCCTGTTATAGCCTCCTGTTGTCACCCTCTATGAGCCGTTTCCCCGCCAGCGCGCTTAGCCTCGCAGGGGCGAAGCACCAGTATACAAACATTGCTGCCAGCAATAGCGACCGGAGAGACGTGGCCATTACGTTAGTTCTTAGATGCATGGAGAACTATTCCAGGCATTTCATGCTGGCTGCTGGGCATAATAGAACATGGGTATTCTCTCCAGTACAGATACAGATGAACCCATTTTAATGGCGTGACCCCATCACTGACATTGCCTTAAAATGCCCCTGTTTTGAGACAAGAGGTTCACAGCCTGCTTGTGAAAGGAGCAATGAAGTGAGTCCCTCCAAGTGAACTGAAGAGGGGGATTTACAGCTGCTACTTTGTGGTGCCAAGGGACATAGGGGATTCTGTCCGATCCTGGACCTGAGACCCATCAACACAGCATTATACAAGCGCGCGTTCAGGATGACGACTCTGAAGCAGATCATGGCACAAATCCATCCCAGGGACTGGTTTGCATCCTTAGATCTGAAGGATGCATATTTCCATATCCAGATTGTGTTGCGCCACAGGCACTTCCCGAGTTTCGCGTTTGAGGGCACAGTGTACCAGTATTCAGTTCTCCCATTCGGGCTGGCTTTAGCCCCGCGCACATTTTCGAAGTGCATGGATGCAGCGCTTTTCCCTCTCAGAGCGAGCGGTATGCCATAAGATGATAAGATGTGCTTATCAGTCATGCGGACATGCTGCTTCGCCATCTAGAGTCTCTAGGGCTGCGTGTGAATATGCAAAAGATCATGTTCACCGCGAGTCAGTCTATAAAATATCTGGTCATGTGTTTCGACTCAGTGGAGATGTAAGCTCACCTCTGAGCTTACATCTCCACGCGTGAGCGCGTAGAGACCATCTCTTCAGCTCTATGCCACTTCAGACCGGGCCGGTCTGTTCCCTTGAAGGAATTCCAGAGGCTCCTAGGACTTATGGTGTTGGCGTCATCAGTTTGCCACCTGCGTCTTCTGCACATGTTGCCGTTGTGGCTGAAAGCTTGAGTTCTGTGGCGAGCATGGACTGCGGGACATATGCACATCTAGGTCACACACAGCTGCATCAACGCTCTGAGACTGTGACACGACCCAGAAATGTTCAGCAGTGGGGTTCCCATTGGACTGATGACAGCACGCACTGTGGTCATGACAGATGCGTCAACTTCAGGCTGTGGATCAGTGTGCGAGGGCGTGCCGACTTCACACCTGTGGTGAGAGTCTCAGAGCAGGTGGCACAAAAACCGCTGGCAACTGAAGGCAGTTTCCTTAGCCCTACGGGCTTGACGTGCTGATTCGCTCCAACAACATGTCTGTGGTTTTGTACACAAATCGCCATGGTGGCGTGTGCTCCAGAGCCCTTTTCAACCAGGCTGCAAGTCTCCTGTTTTGGGCAGATTGTCATCTACTCTCCATCAGAGTCTTAAGAGAATACTTTTGCCAGGTTTTACAAGTTTGGACGTGCCATCCTTGGCATCTCAAGCACTCTTGGCGAGTCAATAGCCTCACTTGTCTTTCTAGTTATTGCTATACTTGCATTGAGAACAGTTTGTTACTGCATGTGCTGTTGACCCTTTTTATACTATAAAATTTTTATGTTATGCTTTGTACTTACTGCTTACTTTCATTGAGCACAGTTGTTACCGCATGTGCTGTTGACACTGGGGCATGACGATGTACATTGTTTTGTGCTTTGTACTATTTCTATACTTGCTTGCTCACATGTTGTTACGAGTTGTTAACCGCCCTTTCTACCCACCAGCGTTTGTTGTTGCCACTGTGCAGGACTATGTACATTTTATAATAGTGCGTTGTACTATTGCTACTGTGATATGTGTGACCATACGTCCTCTTTCTAAATTGCCCAAAATGTCCGGGATTCGGCTTTTGCTTTGTACAGATGACATTCATTGTGTCTGTTTTTGTATTAGAGCCCTGCAAGGAACTGTTTTCCTTAATGCTCGGATTCTGATTCTGTTCCTTTCGCCCAGCTCCTGCTATTTTGTGCCATTGCTCCCGCTACTCTGACTGGAACCCTGCAAGGCAAAGAAAAACGGAGGACGACCACGAACACCTGCGCCAAGACCTGGATTCGAAGTCAAGCTGACCATAATGGGATGGGGCCAGCTTGTGATTGTACGCACAGACAGACAATGCTTGGAGGGCATCGTGATGGCCTATTGTGCCATGAAGGAGCAACGGACCTAAGAAGAAGAGAAGAATTGCTCCGTCACACACTCTAATGTTTCTATATTTTTCATGCATCAGGGAGCCACTATCAATATGCAGAGTATTTAAATCTCTTTTGAATGAGCGCTCGCTGTTCACTTTCACTTTCGATTTCACGATCACGCTCGCTCTGTGTAAAGGAAGATCAGATATTTGAGCTCAGGATGTGTTGAGCAGCAAATCCTCCAGCATGGTCTGTCAGCCATCTCTCCTTTCAAACCGTGATCAGTGAAATCTGACTCCTGCAGCTCGTGTTGGATGTAGGGTTGTTTTTTTCCATGGAATTGGGCTACTTTTAAACTCTTGCCATGGATTGATTTTCCCCCTTTAACCTTTTGGGTTAAAGGTTTGAAATGTTGCATTAATTACATTTGACTGAAATGCTTGTATTGAAACACTTTGCATTCTACCTATGATAGAACTGTGCTAGATGTTACATTTTGTGAAGGAGGGACTCTGGTAGGAAGCTTTTTTAGCTGTGCTTATCAATATGCATAACAGTGACTGTAAATGTAGAATATGTATTTTAGGTATGGAAATTACATTTTGAGTTTTGATATTTGAGATATGGTCATTGCGCTACTTTGGGCACTACTTTAACCACCAACCAACAACACCCCAGCCCCCCGCCCGGTCCGTACCCACTGTCCTCTTTTTGGAAAACTGAAATATGGTCACCCTATTACCGCATATAGCTGTTAACGATGTATAGGTCTATGTGCATTTCATGTGCTTATTACGTTGCTGTTCTGCCCTGTGTTCAGTGCAGTCGCTTCGTTTATTTTAGCTAGATTTACAAATTCAGTATACCGGAGCAAAAGATGCTCTTTGGTCTAGCTCCGCCTATCAGCTATGAGCTTCCTTAGCGGCATCAATATTGGTTGGAAATTGTGTGTTGCTCTACCCCATGCTTGGTGTAGTCTTAGCCTGTGTTTGGCCTGATCTCCACCGCTTCCATGGTGGGACTGTATATCATTCCCACTGCGATTCTCGCAATGTAGAGTGAACGCTAGATAGGGAACCTCTCCGGTTACTGTTGTAACCTCGGTTCCCTGAGAGCGGGAACTAAACATAGCAAAGATCGCTGTGTTAGCTGCTCGATCAGTAATGCAGTGTTCGGTCTTAGAGTCTGAGGCTCTCGCCACATTTATACTGCCTGCGAGCTTGTCAGTATTTTCATGCGATTTGCATAAGTAGCGACAATTGGCCAGTTTATTGAACTGGCATAATCCTATAAGGTTTCAGGAAATTGGAGAAGGGGAACCGAGGTTATGACAGTAACTGGAGCAATTTCTCCGACATGCTGTGACTGACAATAGAACCATAACATACACAAAAAAGGCAACATAACTACAAAAGGAATAAATTTGTTTTGTGCGCTGTAATCCAAATATTCAGAATCCATACGCCTGCGAAGAACAGTCCCAAACTCAAGCCTTTATTCAGTGATCTACATCTCCATCCTGAGCAGCAACTGTAAGCAGCAATACCCGTGCTGATGCGCTGGCTACAAATTCAAAAGTTGCCGCTTCAAGAAACTTTATGACAGGTTTTACGGCAGGAAACTCGAACGCTCATTGGCTCTCGCCTGCTTCGTCACAGATTGTGACATGCCGTGCTTCTGGTGAGGTGCGTTTAAATGAGAAATGCACGCTTTCACGGAGAGGATCGGGAGAATAATCTGGATAATATTTTCAGCAATTAACAACTTAAATTCTACTTTGTACCAGACACAAAACAATTGTATTCTGCCAGAGAGGACTGCAGCTGCAATACATCTTCATTTGGATTACTTTTGATACTGCTTTTTTAATATTTTTGCAGTAAATAAATTGTTGTGATTGCACTTATCTGTCTGTCATGTTTTTCTTTATACTGTAAATATTTTTAAGAAATAGTTATGATTAGGTTTATAGGTAGGAGTGGGATTAGAGACTATAAAAATATTTAAATGCTATATTGTTACTAAAATGGTTATTTCCCTGCATATTTCGGTCAATTACATTTCATATCTTTTTATATTTTATATATTTTTAAATATTAGGTTTGGGGGTTGGTTAAGGTGTCTAAATAATTTTTAATTTCTAATTTGCTTATTGATAATGATAAAAATGCATTGATACAAATATCTTAATGATATAAAAGATTTGCAAATATTTAAAGTTTTTTAGCAGTAAATACGTAGCAATTTTATGTTTTAAACGTTGCAATACATCCAAATTGTATGTTTCAGCATCAACTAAAACATGCAAAACATCTCAGGTTACGTATGTAACAATGGTTCCCTGAAGGGAACGAGACACTGCATCCTCTAGTGGTTGCTATGGGGAACACCTTCAGCGTGACCTATTTGTGGTGTCCTGAAGCATACATCTAAAAAACGACAATAACATTGGCCGGCGACAGCCTATGATGTCATTACCCTGCGTGAAAAACTGATCGCGCACAGAATAAAGGGCGTCGGGACAGCACGTCATCTGCTTCTTCGTCTGAAGCTTGCGTCCGCAGCATGGCAGGGAAACTAGAGGACACAGTGCCCCGTTCCCTTCTCAGGGAACCATGGTTACATGCGTACCCTGATACTTCTCTTCTCGCGGGACTTCGACTGGAATCCTCTAGGTGTCGCATCATGTGAATGGTTACACCATGGCACCAATGCTGAAGCTGTCATAGCTTGCATGCCAGAAAACCACGGCAGCACTAAGTTCCAACTCAACCAAGCCGGGAGTTGCCCCAAAGCACGTCTGGACGGCTGTCCTTGACATTATCCCCTTCGGCCAAGGTCCTGAGCTGCATACCCTAAATACTATACCTGTTAAGGGCTGGACTATGAGGCCCAAACCTAGGGCATATCTCAAGGCTTGATCAGAAGAACGAGATTCCTTTAAGGGGTATGGCCATGTGCTAAAAAACCACCCCGGACCCTGGCCGGTTCCCCAGGGGGGCTACCACCTATTCTGATAAACCTGCTCAAAGACTGACTCGACAGATCTTAGGTAGCACACCCGGCTCAGAATGTATCAAACCGAGATACCTTATTTAGGTAAGCCCAAGGCGAAGAACTGGGGTCTAACCAACCTCAGAGAAAGGAACTAGGCTTTGACAGTGCATACCCTTTACCACAGGAGTTTTGAAAGTGAGCATAAATAGCATAGGCCGTGCACCCTTAGCCACAGATGGTGGGATTCTTAGCCTACGTATGCATCACGGGCTTAGCGTGTGGAATTACCATTAGCAGTGATTTAGAAACACCATTGCGTAAGGTACTAAGGCTGATAATCTTAAGCCGCCAGGAGACCCTAGGGACTGTGCCCTCACAGCCCTCTCTCCTCCTAATCATCTGCTCCCAGACTGACCACGAAAGTGCCTCACACTCACTCGAATCGGCGGCTCAAAGACAACCTCTTGAGCGTGATGGAGCTTCACCCTGCTCAGACAAATGTATCAACAGATAACACACATACTCACGTTGAGTGTATCCCAAGCGACGAACAACATGGGCCTAAGCCAACTCAGAGGAAACGGGAACGCAGCTGACCGCCGGGTAACCCTTCCCACAATGTGATTTTAGAAAGTGCCCAGAAGCTTAGCGGTGCACTTACCACAGCTTGATTTAGAAAGATTCCGAAGCATCTTGCCTCACAGATGCCCAGAAGTCCTCATACACTCAATCCCGTGACACAGGCTCAAAGAAAACCCTCCGGGGTGAGGAGAGCACTGTCTGGCTTGACCCAAATAGAGGCAGCTTTTCAGGGAAGCAGCAAGCGGCCCAACTATCTGATGTCACTGCCACGGAGCTCAAGAGCGGAGGGTTCAACCCCTAGCGAAGAGAGAGAGGAACCCAGCTTGACCGAAGTGACCAATAGCCCAGGGTAGAGGACCTAACTCGCCATGTGCGCTCAGCTTAGAGGGAACATTGGTCCCAACATAAAGGCATCTGACCAAGGAGGTGACATAGACGGGCCTAACACCTGTGGGGGGGGGGATTCGTTGCAAATGGGGTCTTTCGGGAGCAGCGCTCTCGGCTCTCAGCTGAGGTGGGCCCTTAAAGCACATACTGGGAGCAACTCATAGCTAACCCTCAAAGAGAGGGGAGACCCTTCTCAGCTCGACCAGAAGGGGGCACTAGATTAGAAGACGTAACCCAGCAGGGCCCAATAAGAGACAGTCCCCTCGTGCAGCTGGACACGGTCTCATGCTCTCTACATCGATAGAGAGATTGGGTCCCGTATAACCAGACCCGATAGAATCTGAAGAAATAGCGGGACCCAATAACCATTCATGCGTATAGAGCTTACTGCTCCTCAGAGCAGAAGCACAAAAGAGGGGTTTCCACAGGGGGGTGATTGCTGGTTCAACCATAAGGGCAGTGTGACAGGGAGGACCCGCAGGCTCGACCATCTGTGGAGCGTTGAGCTCCTCAACGCCTCAGCTAGAGTAGCTCTAGCTCAGAGAACGTGCATGAATGTTAAGGAACTATTCAAATCTTGGGAGACCCCTCAGGGTGAGAAATGAGTAGTTTGCACCTGGCCAGAGGATAGGGAGCATGTCGCGAAGCATGTACTCAGAAGAGTACTAGCCCACGAGAAGGACCCGCAGGTCCTGAGGTTGCAGTGTTATACTGGGGACCTGATGCTGGTAGGCTTCCTCAGAAGCCCAGGCTGCATGTCCAAGCCGAAGATGAGGGCTATCACCAGCCTGGAATCAGAACCGATGAGTGAAACTATCACTGTAATTGGTCAACAGCAGGAGATCCTGACTTAGCAGGTTTCAAACCTAAAAGTCAGAAAAACAGAACAGGTACGAGTAGCGCTGCAGAGAAAGGCTAGCATCGAATACACAAGAACTAGCAGTAGAGTATATAAAAATGGATTGTACTCACCAACCATGGCTCCCGCACATGACTCACGCTCATGGATATAGGCTGGAGGCGAAGTCCGAAGGCCTGGACCTTCGTGGAATGAAGGATTTAAAGGCAGCCGAGCGCGTCTTGGCCTCCTTAAACCTCACAACCACCGTCTCAACGGAAGTGCCGAAAAGCTCAGAAGGAAAAACTGACATGTCAAGAAGAAAGCCCTTCTCTTTCGAAATGATAACCACCAGACTCACCCACAGATGACTCTTCATAACCACCATGGCCGCATGGAGCTCCACATGCCATTGGCCGGGCCCCTGCTTACTGGACTGAGAGCACGATCCGTGGGTGCTACGCAAGCTCGCCACCGTGCATTCAGTGTATAGACCCTGATGGGTGGGTTCCGGTTTATCCAGGTCTTTCAGGGGCAGAGAGTTCAGGGTCGCGGGGTGAAAGAGCTGCTGGAAGGCACTGTGGGGGGGGCCATGTGTGGGTGCAATTAGACTGGGCGGGGTGCAAGGCCTTATGGAGGTACCTGGGCGTCCGGGAGGTAAGGGGGGTTGGAGGGGGGCGGCGGATCGGCCGGCTGTCGCATTGCGGAAACAAAAAATGTCCCTGAACATGCGTATTGTATACAGGGGAAGATACTAAGAGAAGATTCGCCGCCACCTAGAGAGAAGCAGAGTCGCACCATTGCCATCGTCAACAGTGGCACTGTGTATCAGAACACAAATCCCACATCAGATAATTCAGGAAACCCCTCGATGTTGCATAACTATGCGGGAATCTTGGTCGGAGAGAATGATTGTTCCAAACCTGCTCTCGTTCCACATAAGATCAAAGGGAAGGCTCTTTTTTTTTTTTACTTCAAGTCAGAGTGCAGTATAATGTGGTTATCTGAGAAGGACATGATATAAATCATCTGTCCAACAACTGCAGACAGATCCACACTATACACTTCCTATATAAACAAAGGGAAATTACTTTTTGGGAGAAATTTCCCGTCAGGTCCTTTTCATGTTCTCACCGCGACCGCAACGTGCAGCATGCATTCAGCTCCCGCGGGAGCAAAACACGCTCCGCTGGATTACCTCGGAAATCAAGCAAGAATGAAAACCGCTACAGCGAATGCATCGCTATTCCCGCGAGAGACGAACGCACTCATGCAAACGCTACCTACAAACTCACCTCCCCCTCAGTAGTCCCACAAATGCATCACGATGAGCACAAGCCGTCTCCTCGTGAGACAAGCGTGTTCAATTCATGCTTATCCCTCACAAGAAATAAGCAATGAATGCAGAGCGCATCCAACTCCCTCGAGAGCTGAACAAAATGCGTGGGTTCCCTAATCACCACACACCACACACGCCAAATCCATGAGGGTGAACTGGCAGTATCCGAGCAAGCCGAACAATTACTGGCGAGAGAACATGCACTCCTAGTCGTGATTTCGCTATCAAGAGGCTCTACATAACAACTGTCTCGGGGGGGTGAAGAAAGAGAGGAGACGTGTTCCGGCACCCTTTTATACTTTGATCGGCGCAGGGGAATGACTCATTAGGCTGGCACTGGCTGTTAGGTCCTTTTTTAGATGTGATCTTCACACTGGGTCACGCTGAGGCATTCCCCATAGCGACCCTAAGACGACTGTTCGAATGTTTCCCCTCGAAAAGGCGGAAATGTATGTTTTTTGTACGTTATGTCTACTGCCTACGTATAAACAATTAGACCAGCTGTTTGGCTTGAAGGGAGCCGCGTTCTATTTTGATTAGTTAAAGACTGTTTTAAATTATTGTGGTTCGTACAAAATCAGCTGTCCGCTTCATCGACATAAGCTGGGGGATGGTGGAGCGTGGATGGTGTGGATTACTTTTGATTATTGTGATTTTATCAGCTGGTGTGACGCGATGGCATAGGGTCTGTGGAACCAGCACGGCAGGAGGGGGGGGTGCAGCTTGCGAGGTCCATTTGTGAGCCGTGATGCAATGCCACATTTCTCGCAAATCGGTTCCCATGAATAAACAAGTATTTTTTGACATCTTGGATGTCATCCTTGCTGGCCTAGGTGGAGTACAAATTTCAGCAAATTGAAGTTGGGTGAACGATTCTGGGGTGGAGGAAATGGGTGGCGAAACAGAGTGATGTTTATGTATGTTGACTTAGAGCATTTATATGCAGCAAAGACATCAGCGCGTCACAAAATCAGCATTTCTTTCCCCTCAATGTAAGCTAAACTTACGGTGGGACTGATACTATCACTGACACCCAAAAACACAGCAGTTTCACCAACATTAGTCTGCGAATATAACAGTATCTCTCTCTCGGAGCAGCACAGAACCGCGGGCGGGAAAACACAGCATGTAGTCCTCGTCAAAACCAACTCTGTTTGCGTGTTGTGTTTTGGGTGGAATATATGTTTCCACTTTTGGGCAACCAGCAGCAAATTTGGTCCATAACACACACTAAAGCGCTATACGTGTTTATAACGAACAATGACAAAACTCAGCGTAATTGTTGAATGAAGACTAAGACAATGTAAAGAGCTCGAGGACCAGCGACATAGCAAA
Source organism: Sinocyclocheilus anophthalmus (assembly GCA_018155175.1). NCBI lineage: Eukaryota > Metazoa > Chordata > Actinopteri > Cypriniformes > Cyprinidae > Sinocyclocheilus > Sinocyclocheilus anophthalmus. Next base: position 199,203 of record JADLZN010000863.1, on the reverse strand, counting down.
CCGAGCTGACAACACACACACACACAGGCTGCAGCAGCAGATGTCAGAATCAGCAAATTATCTCTCTTTAATGACTCAGAAGATCTAACAAAGCGCGGGAGCTCATGAGTCAAAAACAGAACAAACACAAAGCCCCCTAGAAATAGAAACATTACCTGAAAAACTTGAATGTACGTGCGTGCTGCCGGATGGTGTTGGCACGGAACTGGGGGGGCCAAAGAAGAAGCCCAGAATCGCACTGTGTCCTAAGACTTGTGGGGGGGGTTGCAAAGGGGAGCGGTCAAGTGAATTCTCAACTCCGAAGTGGGCCAAAGTCTCCAAGAACGGAGATCTCATAGGGATTCGTGGTTTCAGCTAACGGCAATTATTTTATACACTGCAAAACGTACATGTTTTACTGAACGCCACCCTCGGTCCCGAGATCGGAACGGACTCTCGCGGCGATGCGTCGGCAAAAGCCGCTATGGAAAAAGCCTAGTTCTCCTGAACTGAAGAGCCTTTTTTTCAATCACCAGTGAACTGCATTGCATGTTCGTGCAGTGTATCAAAAAACGACCAATGGCTGGCGGTGGAGCTGCAAATCCTATGTGCAAAGCCATCTTGCGATATAGTGGGCATTCGCACAATGTATTCTCAGGTTCCTTTTGCTGAACACAGCACCCAGCACTGCTACAACGCAGGTACTCATGTCCCATATCTCAGGAACGAGGCTTCTTAGTAACGACGGGGGGGGGGGGGGGGCGGCGGGAGCGCTGAGTACGTTGCCCGTTGATAACACTTGTACAGCTGCTTCTAGAAGACGCTATTTTCACCAGTCCCATCACGCCGTGCTAATGTAGTGGAACGACTAAAGGTATAAAACTTCCATAAGCAACCAATTCCCATAGAGAAGTTAACAACAACCCAAGTCTAAGACGGGCTGAGCTTCCTGAGGTCAACACCTGGCCTGGTTAATCGTTCCAGAGTACTCATGCAACTCTTTGGCACCCCAGGTCTCGAGAGTGCTGACAAGTAAAGCTACTACCAGAGAGCTTGAGCGGCGATTATGGTCAAGAGCGCTCTCGGATCAGACTTTCTTGCTACGTAACGACTTCAGCGGAAAGGATCCCTGGCGCCTGCAAGGGCCGACTTTTTAGGGTTAAAAAACTTCGATGTGGACAGGCGAGGCTCCAGCGGACCGGCCGCCCACTCACAAATATCCGCATGACCACACGCCCAAGATGATGAGCCTGCCCGATGCTGTGTGGAATGCGCCAATACTTGGAAGGCCAAAGGAAAGATAGCGACTAGTGTATAGCTCACTATCGCCGTTCTAGAGCAGGGTGTGCGAACGTTACCGGTCCTGGCGACCGTTCAGCCTCTGCAGAGTTTGCTTGCAATCCCTAATCAACACACCGGAACATAGCTAATCAGGTCTGAACGTTATTAGGAGCTACAGGCAGGTAGTTTTAATTAGGGTTAACCGAGCTGACTCTGCCGTGCTGCGTGCTTCCATCCAGATCCCAGGAGTGTCGGCCACCGAGGACTGATCTATGTAGAGTCTGTTGCTGTCGTGACCGTATTGCCCTTTGGTGTGGTTACCGAGCTTATAAGCGCTTTTTCTGACACGTCTAAAGCTGGAATCTCAGATGGAAATTCTTGGAAGCTCTGACCGCGGCAGAGCAGAATAAATCGATCTGTCCTCGTGCAGAGGGGGGAGGAAGCGCAAGAGCGTATAGACCTGTGCGCGGGCCATGGAGAGCACCTTGGAGTACGTCTAAAACCATGGCCTTGGTTGCAGGAAAGCTAGCGCGTTAGAGTTGATTAGGCCACCCAAATATGCCAGCAGGTAGGGCTAATGAAAAGCGACGACTGCAGGCCCCGATATTCGCACGTTTACCAACTGTTATTGCCAAAGCCGAAGCAGTACTTCACGACAGTGACGCGAAACGTTGGTTAGACGGTAGCGGTTCAAAAGGGGGGGCCAACTTCATGTGCCCTCAGCATCAGTCGGGCATATCCGAGACATTGAAGGACAGTTAGTGGGCGAGGCCGGATTCAGCTCCTGGCGCCGCCTCAAGAAGCGGACAACAGCGCGCTATTATCTGCCCCACCCGATTGGCTCCCATAGTGAAGCATGAGAGGCCGTCTACAGCGCGTCTCCAATAAAAACCTTTGAAAAAGTGGAGTGATGCGTTCCTGTATCGCAGGCACTCTCGCAAGGAATGACACACACCCACTCTGGTACCGATAGCGGATCCGTATAAGGGTCCTTTGGCCGCGGTATATTGAGACACCTCTGCGGAGAAAATATAGCCCACTTAAGGGCGAGAGGCGTCTCGTAACTGAGCTCTGGCCTCGCAATGAATTGTGATTTAAAACTCCAAGCTCTGGTTAGGCTTGAAGTCTCCCGTGAACGCAGAGGTTAGGGCTCGCACAGATCGGTGCCGAGGGTGCATAATTGTCGTTACCATCTCCGCGTCCGCTGTGAGAGAGGACTATCTCTTCTCACAGACAATTGGGTCAAGGGGTCAGCGGGCATCTGATTGCCACATCATTCTCGTCCGACGAGTGGCCACCAGGAGTACCTTCTGTGTCTTTTGTTCCCTGATTCGCTCTGATTACTGTGGGGACTCAAGGGCGAGTTCGCGAGGGGAGATTGCATAAAGAGATAGAGGTTGTAGGGAAGCCAATCGTGGGCCTAACGCTGTCCCGCTGGGTCTAACCTAATAAAAAGGTAAGATGTGGGCCACACGTGAAGTTGTCTTTCATGGCTAAGAGGTCTAGCTTGCGACGCTCGCCAGAAGAGGTCTCGGCCAGATGTCTCTGAACCGTCGTTGAGTATGGAGCGTCACCGCTCTCTGAGGGGCATAATGCTCCATGTATAGGACTAGGGTCCGATACTCTACGGAAAAGGAAGCAGGTGAAGCGTGCCTTGATTCTAGATTGGCCACGGTAATATAAACGCACCACTCTCAGTGAGCGCAGGTATCGAGGGTTTAGGCATAGTCCCAGAAGGCCCGTCACTGGGCCAGGGATATGATGAAGACCACTATAGGAAAACGGCCGCCTTGGAGCGAATTTGATGTTAGGACACCACAAGATCATGTTGTCTGATCGGGATTAGACATTGGTGCGCGTTACGAACTGCGGAAGACCTGACAGCCCCGACACACATAGCTAGGCATCTACCAGACAGTTGATTGGAACGTTCTATTGTCGATTCCGGCTTTCTCTGCCTCTTAGAACCAGGTGGCCGAAAGTCTGTATGCCTCTCACACACCCGGGAGTGCCTCACCCAGCACCTTGCGTTGGAAGAGGGGGCGATTCTGTCATGAACAACTTTTCTCCTGCACAACCATATCCTCATTAGCCATGGCAGCAAGCAACCATCAGCAGCGATAGTTTTGCGCTTCCAGGGTCTCAGGGGCTGTTATACAGGCCTGATTCACTGCTGATATGGCAGGCGTCACACTGATTGCCCACTCATGGGATGGAACCCATGTTTTTCAGCCAGAAGCGCGGAAAAGGATCTCGCGATATCGAAGGGCAGACCACAGCTGTAGGCGCTTGCATTGCTTTGAGCGGCGCGTATTGAGAGCCACAGCAGTTCGCTACTAATCCGTTTTGAACGATGGTAAGTGGGTAGCCGTCTCGAATTATAGTAACTCACAATTAGAAGATATTGTCAAAAAAGATATTCGCTGCTGTGGAACAACATGCTCTCTAGGGCTGAAATTTGACCACCAAGAGCATTCCCAGGACGCTCTAGGTGGCATGAGGATGCCAGTGCTACTTGTGTGGGGAATACTACACAAGGTACAAGAAGAGACCAGTAGCACGACTGGCCAGCAAACGAGACCAGTGCGTAACTAGTTAGGTGAGAATCGTGGATTCCCAAATACGGGGGACTCATCAGAATAGAAACAAGAGAGTAAAGGTGCGGGGTCCTAGAGCGCCAAAAGGGAAAGGACCGGGTATTGATAAGAGCCATCAACATCAGCCTCGAGAGGCGCATCTGCCATGATCGCGCCCCTGTGACAGGAGTCTCTAAGTCTTGATGTCGGCATGAGTATGGCAATCTGGGTAGGTCCCAGAGGATAAAGTAACACAGGGGCTCCACCGCGGAGAGGCGAATTGCGCAGAGGTTGCTGTTTCACACAGGCGTAGTCATCGTCTGAACGACCTTCTTCTTAGAGGCATGGAGGATCAGAGTGTCTGAGATCAGAGTACTGAGCAGGAGCACACAAAAAAAAACACCCTATATTTGGGGGACGTGAGAAGTAATCACGGCTGTATTAAGCGGCGACTCGCTCTGAAGCTGAGGACCTCTTTTACTGAACAGCATCACGCTAGTTCGTGCCAGCCAGCAGAGAAGTTCATCACTATGAGCGGCAGATGGTGACTGTCTCTTGCTTTGACACATAAATGTGGGGCCAGCTAAAGACCTTCGCCACTGATCGCGGAGGGCTGCGAAAAGGAATTTAGAGTGAATATCCTCGTTTTAAACTAATCCCCAAATTGACCCATCTCGAACCCTCTGGATGGCCATGCCAGGGCTCACGCCGCGTAAGCGCGGGGCTATGATTACAGGATATGCGAAGTGCTGTGGGAACCAACGGCACGGGAGCTGAATATTCGTGAGAAATGGAAGAGGAAATTTGCTCTCTCTTTTAAATTGTTTGTGTTTTATTTTGCCCGCTATAACAGCGGCTCTGATTTCTTGGGGGCGCTCTGAATGGTGCCCATTATTGGGCAACAAACACATCTTAGACCCTCTCAGTACCCAGCTGTTGAATGGTGCTAGGAGGTCTAACCCCTCTAAGAGAGGTTGATTGGACCGGTCCGGCCGTAGCGAGACTTGGCTCTTTGGAAGTGGGTCGTCTGGCTGTAGCGTAAGTGTCCTCACGTCTGCTGAGCCTAGCAGGCTAATGTACGGGGGCAGCAGTTTGGGCTTCTCGGGGCTGCGGTAGTCGCAAGACTTAGGGCGACTAGAGGTAGCGCGTAGCTGGAGCGCTTTGGCAGGAAATGTCGCATAGCTTGGGATGGTTTTTGTGCCTCCGTGAAGCGCTCGGTGTATCCTTCGATCGCCGGTCCGAAGAGGCCCTTGGGGGAGATCGGAGCATCAAGGAAGGGGACCTTATCCATGTCCTTGATTTCCATTAGTGTCAGCCATAAATGGCGCTCGAGCACCACAAGGCTGGCAATCGACCTCCCGATCACCTGAGCGGTGGTCTTGGTGGCACGCAGAGCCAGGTCAGTTGCACTCCTCAGCTCCCTGAGTTCCTGACTCGTCCAGGGGAGGCAGCTTATCATACCCCTTCTCTTCAGCGCCGTTGATAGAGGTGAGGGTGGATGAAGCAGAAGTACGGAGGCGGGAGGAGTAGGGCGCCTGCCATGATCTGGTGAGCTCATTGTGAACTTCCAGGAAGAATGGAGAGGAACGCTGAAAGGGGTTTTCGAGAAGATACAGAGAAGCTCGGCATCCATCCCGTCTTTGGCGGCGCTGGCCGTGGACGACGGCAAGGGGGTGGGGTCGGTCACCGAGCCCAACAGCTCCTCTGCGTCCAAGGCTGTCAATGACATGCTGTCATTAGGTAGCTCGTCCTCACTTCCCCCAAACAAGACCAGATCGCTCGCGCAGGCAGAGGGACGCTGGTCAGACTGGGAGAAGAGTATGGGAGAACACTCTCTCTGGGGCGAGGGCGAGGCATGCGGGATCTGGGCCGACGTGAGCTCGCTCACAGCCGGACCCTCGAGTCCTCTGCCCCGCAGTTTTTTCCTCACAGGTCCCTGTGAGGAAAAAAACAGGAGGGCGTGAGGGGTGGAATCGCTCTCTGAAAAGAAAGTGATCCGCGAACGTAGAGAGGTGAGACTGAAGTTCTTGCAGTGAGAACAATCAGTTCCCGTGAGCGCAGCTTCCGTGTGGGATTTCCCCAAGCAGGAAACGCACTCCGTGTGGCCGTCATCGGCATGCAGGGGAGACCCGCACAAACCGCAGTAACGGCACAGCATTGGCAACAACGCCAAGCTCTTTTAGAATCACCGGATGGCGGCAGGGGAAAGGTAGCAGTTCCGAGTCCATTCCCGGAACTGCTGCGTCGCTGGAGAAGCAGGTCAGCCGAGCTGAGAGGTCCCAACTCCAGCTGCGAAGGCGTGTCAACGGCAAGCAGGCTTTCAGGATCAGCGATGAGAGTAGAGTCGTCGCTGAAGGAGAAGAAACCTGAGAATCCTGTGGCGAACGCCCGCTTATATAACCAGATGCCCCGCCCATTCTGGCGGGCTTTGTCGCCATAGGCTCATGCAGCTCCACTGCCGAGCCATTGGTTCGTTTTTTATTCACTGCAGGGACAGGGAACATTTTTTTTTTCCTCAGTATTTTTGCCTTGTTTTCCAAATATCTAATCTTTCTTTAATCAAGATTAAAGACATTTACATGAGCAGCTAAATTACTTAAGTATTAAGGGGGTCATATGATGTTGCTAAAAGAAACATTATTTTGTGTATTTGGTGTAATAAAAAAGTGTTTATGCGGTTTAAAGTTAAAAACACACATTATTTTCCACATACTGTACATATGTTTCTCCTCGATGCCCCGCCTTTTTGAAACGCGTCGAATTTTACAAAGCTCATCGTTCTAAAAAAGCAAGGTGTGCTGTGATTGGCCAGCTATCAGTGCGTTGTGATTGGCCGAATACCTACGAATAAATGTTACGCCCCTCACCTACGGGTGTGCGGTCCGGCGGAGCGATGAGACATAAAAGTAAAACCCATTATAAACGAGGCATTTTGTTGCATCCAGTGGGTACATAATTATTGATTATAATGACTTATACTGTTTTTTACGCGTTGCATTGCATCGCGCAGCGTAAACATAAAAACTGTCTACATGACAAACAAGTGCTACTCTACTGCCCAAAACTCGCGTTGGAATCATCAGTGGCAAAAAACACAGCGGACTACAGTGAGCGGAAGACCCGACTGAGCGTGTGCTGAGGCCGGGATAGCGTGAGCTGAGCGGCTGGACGCTTTGTCCACGGTGAAAGTTGATGTATTCCCTCAGCGACCAGCACAGACCAGCTCCAGGCATGACAAAGTGGATATCGTCCTTTTTTGGAAGGCCAAAAAAAGTAGTTTGGCTTTCACAACGAAGCACACAGCGCCTTCAGGACATTGGCGGCAGCGGCAACAAAATTACAGCGAGACTAAAAGTTACGCCTTCTTTATTTGCGTGAACATTTGGGCGGCGTTATGCAAACCTTCCCAGATCGTGACGTAGGTATGTGGGGGCGTGTTAGAACGAGCCGTTTTAGGTGGGCGTGGTTAACTCTTAACTTTTATAAAGAATATCTCTTTGGTTTTGAGACTCTAGTCTTTGCAACTTTACAGATCTTCTTTATGCACCAAGAGCTTGTAACACACCAAAGAGAAAGGAAAAATTGAAATCGCATCATATGACCCCTTTAAGTCTTATTTTCTGAAAAATGTATTAAAATTAAATGAGCTTATGCTTAAAACAAGAAATAAATATCTGCCAATGGGGTCAGAAAAATAAAATTACCTCAAAGGAAAACAATATGAAAACACATTTAGAGGTATTTTTCTTGTTTCAAGCATATTTTAATACATTTCTCATAAAACAAGACTTAAATTAAATAAATTAATCTTGATTTAAGAATGTTTTGATATTTGTAATGGAACAGAAGACAAAAATAATGAGTAAGAAAATCCCTTTTTGCAGTGAAATCTTACTAACTGACTTAACTTTGCATATATTTAGAGAATTCTGAAAAAGAACTGATCCATTCAGATTTGAGCTATGAAAGTCCAATATCCACACAAGAAAGTATTCATCTGGACAGTGTTTTTCTGTTCAAAACGAACCACAAACACATCAGATCAGTTGATGGCAAACTACTGCACAGAAAGTGATAACAACACACCCACATTTCTGCTTCTAAAAACCCCATCATAGATCAAACTCTGATCACAAACAGACCCTCAGATAGAGATGCAACCATTCTCACGCATGCAACTATGACGCAACTGTGATCTAATTCTCAAATAAAACCACAACACACGCCAAACACACAGCAGGTCCAAAGCCAGCACACGTCGGCCCTGAGGCTAAGAACTCGTATGTGTGTGTGTGCGTTTTAACCAAAGAATACTGCAATATATCTAGTGTATATACACCGCAGCGTTTTCTGTACGAAACTATTCTTGCTTTTAATGAATCAAGAATGGAATGTGAACTCAACATGAAATCAAAATTGTTCCTCATTTTGTTGTGAATCCAATATGTAGTTGAGTTTGTTTCTTCAGGAGAAAAGATTTGGGGAAATTAAGCATTACATCCCTTGCTCACCAATGGATCCTCTGCAGCAGTGGTGCCTGCAGGTGTACGGGTGTACGCACTGTGCGTACCATGAGCGCTTCAGCTGACCTAAACTATCCGTCTGTTTGCCCTGCAGATATATCAGCAGTTATTATGTGTGTCCCGTATTTCTGTCGAGTGAACTAGCCATACCACTAATTATGAATGAATCATTATTTTGAGTCAGTTCTTTCACTGAACTGACTAAACATATTTGCAAAATGGTCTGAATCGATACACGTTTGTTCAGACAGCTCTCTCACTGAATCATATAAAAACGTCAGTAAAACAAAAAGTATACTTAAGAACACATAACAAATAGTGCTGGATGCAGGGGTGGACTGGCCATCTGGAGAAGATGGCCGTCGGGCTGGCAGGTTCATCATCAAAGAAAAAGTGTTAGATTAAGTGACGTTGACGGTGGACAAAAGGGGGTGCTAATGCAATCTATTTTTGCTTATAATAAACCAAAACTGATGCGAAGGAGAGAGGGCTTGTGATGGCAAGCGAAAAACGTGAAGATAAAGGCGGCTGGGAGAAGCTAAAAGAAAAAAAGAGAACAGTTACATCAGGTTACCTTTGCTCGCCTCTCTCACTATACACAGCATGTAGCCTATAGCACTATAGTAAAATCCCTAGACAACCCTAGTCCGAACGTTCACTGCTATTTATCACTCTGCATTGTCTGACATGAATATTCCATTCATTCATAAAGAGACAGCAGCGATTCTACAACGGGTTACATTTGAGAGCTATTGAGTTAGAAAATAGAGTAAATGAAGTTAGCCTATAAGGTGATTAGTCTGATTAACATGACACACACACAGAGAGAGAGAGAGATACATATGAATACTCAAATTGAAGAAATCTGTTGTTTCAGGTTTCTAGACTCTAGGTTTATGTTTATCATTGTCATATTATACATTTTGTGTTCTGCTCTTTCACATAATTTGTAATGGTTTTACTGGTTAAAATGAAAATTGTGTTGTTTTTAATGGAAACTGTAATTGTGCCTATTGGTTTCTACTGGTGGCTTTTGTTAAAACCACTAAATCCTAATGAAAAATGTCCCAAAACACACTACAGAAAAACATTATTTAATGGTTTTAATGGTTAAAAGTTGGTGGTTTGTAAGGGTTTTTGTAGTGGAAATCATTATAATTTCTATTGTTTTTGTCAGCAGGGTCACCATGGGTTTTGTGATGTTATTTGCCATGAATGCGATTGCTGTAATAATGTGAGATAGTAGTGACTGCTTGTAGTTGTGGTGGGCCTATTTGGGAGAAAATCCAGGGCCGTTTTTTACTCCCAGTCCATCCCTGGCTGGATGAAGTAGATTCAACGCTAAACGCAGTAAAAACACATTGTAAATAGAAACCTTTTACACTCTCTAGAGTGCAAACACAAATACGCAATGAATAGTTTGCCAGATCTGTTTTGCCAATATGTTATTACATCTTCATCTTTAGCACCTTCGTAAAAACCGGGCCTGAAGGGAATTATTATATTTGCAGGTCCTTGGCATCAAACCGTTTGAAAAACCACTGAACTGTGGACAGCGCTTTCTGTCTCTCTCACACACGACATTTACATGTAAGCAACTACAATAAAAAACACGCTCTTTCTCTTCAATAACTGTATAGCAACACTTACAAATAACTGAAACAAAAGGCTACTTATTGAGAGGTAACTGAGACAATTAAGCTGTGTCATGAATAGGCTATTTTAAGTTTCTTTTTTTCCAATCGTGAATCAGCATTGTTTTGTTCTCTGTCGTTGTTTAACAGCTGTGAGCATGCTCTTAATGGATGTATTTTTATAATTCTGTTGATTTTTGCTGATTTCATGCCATTTTTAAAAGGTTTAAAACGTGTGAAACCTTTGTTCTGCTCAATGTCGCTATCACTGATCATTTGGTCTTCAAGTCTTAAAAACGTGTGTAATAGTTACATACTCAAGATATTGGATTGAATTTAACTTTTAAATGCTGTTTTTGACCAAAAAAAAAAAAAGTCTGTGTGTACCCTCAGATGAAATCCTGCAGGTGTCCCTGCTTTGCAGTGAATGGGTGCCATCAGAATGAGTTCAAACAGCCGATAAAAACTTCATCATAATCCAAACAATGACAATCCCATTTGCTTACATGTGTAAGTCTCGAAATGTCCCATTCACACATCACCTTACAGTTGCATCTCAATAAATTAGAATGTCGTGGAAAAGTTCATTTATTTCAGTAATTCAACTCAAATTGTGAAACTTGTGTATTAAATAAATTCAATGCACACAGACTGAAGTAGTTTAAGTCTTTGGTTCTTTTAATTGTGAGGATTTGGCTCACATTTAACAAAAACCCACAAATTCACATCTCACAAATTAGAATACTTCATAAGACCAAAAAAAAAAAAAAATTTTTGTGAATTGTTGGCCTTCTGGAAAGTATGTTCATTTACTGTACATGTACCAATAATGTCATATTCTAATTTGTTGGAGATGTGAAATTGGTGGGTTTGTTAAATGTGGCCAAAAATCATCACAATTGAAAGAACCAAAGACTTAGGCCCAATCCCAATTCTACCCCTTAGTCCTTCCCCTTTCCCCTACCCCTCCGTTTCGCGCGTTCACGTGAAGGGGTAGGGGTGTCTTGATTCTCTTTTGATTCTCTTTGGTTGGAGGGGTAGGGGTAAGGGGAAGGGCCAGATAGCACTTCAAACAAAGATTTTTCGGGACCATACTTCAAACGAAGGGGTATGAATTATCTCCACGTAAACCAGCTTCAGCGGCAACATGGCTGCCCAAGCGAACAAAAAGACACATAAATGTAAGCATTTTTGGCATTAATAAAGATTTTAATGAAAAGTAATCATTTGTTTTATGTTACATTCAATCGTGAGTTCATATTTACGGTCATGTTACTCAAAGAAATGTTTGCAAAAAATCGCTAATATTTGCTAACTAACATCATATCATTATAGACTGCACTATAGTGCCACAACATATTTATGTGTCTGATCAGGGCGATAACCACCGTAGACATTGAGGGGGGCTAGTCCCCCCAATAATTAGAAATTGCTAAACCCTTTTCTCAAATATTGCCAATTCGAGAGAGAGAGAGAGAGAGATGAAAGTTGCGTGTATGCGCGTCTGTGCGTTTCTCTTTTTAGAGTGAGTTTACTTAAAAAACAGCGATTTTATCCTCTCGTTGCTGGAAAATATAATGTAGCAATTCAGTATTTAAACTGTTATTAATAAAAGTCGTGGGGCAGCGTTGACAAGTTTCTTTTCTCCTGGATGTGTAAGCTGCGCGATCTCCGATAAATATATATATATGTGTGTGTGTGTTTTGTGTGTGTGTTTGTGTGTGTGTGTCAGTAAGCAGCACATTAATTTAGAACGGTAATTAAAGGCTCTAATGCACACAAGCACACCAGTATAGGTGTGTGTATTGTAGGAGCTAGACGACGTATGATGACGTGTGACGGCATAGTACTGGTGTCCCAATTCTTTGGGGAATATTTTCACCCCTACCCCTTGACACTCTGTTTCAAGGGACAAGGGGAAGGGGTTGTCGAAAAGGTCAGAGCCAGTCTGCATATTTGAGTTGACAGATTTCATAGAAAATCGCATAGTGTATGATGTACACAGACTCTGTTTTTTTTTAGCTTCCGACTATGATTCCATCCAGTCAGTGGATATCAAACATGTTTGATAATTTTCAATCGATTTTAGAACACATGCTGTTTTCATTTCTCACTCATCTCCTAGCAACAAGGCACACGTTTCACGAGTGTGTTGTGATCTGAACGACTTTAAAGTCTGGTAGTGTGTGATCCTTAGTTGTTAAGTGTGAAGGCCAGTTTTCCTTTGTCACTATTTAAGCACCAAAATTTTGGTAATTTGGTAATATTGTGCATAATAGTCCGTACATATAACGGCCAGCAAATTGATAATGCATGAACATGTCGGAGTTGAGGCGGTATGTGAGAGAATCTGCCTGGAGAAATCACAAAACAAATGATACATTGCAACGAAGAAAAAACGTACTGAAAACATACTGTAAAAAAAAAAAAAAATATATATATTATATATATATATATAATATATATATATTTAGTTTTTATAGTAGAAAACATATTATATAGACTTTTTTTAACTTAAGCAAAATGACAAAACAAGAGTGTGACAGTTTTACCGAAACCAGTATGACTGCTTGAAATTGAAATTGATTTTATGCAAGAGTTCAAGCCACTAGTTAAGGTCCAGTGTTCACCAATTTACACACAATATTTGTCAATGTTGCATTTTGCTCAATTTGTTAATTAAAGGGGTCATATGATGCGATTCCAAGTTTTCCTTTCTAGTTGGAGTGTTACAAGCTCTTGGTGCATTAAAAAGATCTGTAAAGTAGTTGCAAAGACTAAAGTCTCAAATCCAAGAGATATTCTTTATCAAAAGTTAAGACTCTGCCACGCCCCCAAAACGGCTCGTTCTAACACACCCAAACATGTCTACGTCACGATGTGGGAATATTTGCATAACGCAGCCCAAATGTTCACGCAAAGAAAGAAGGCTTAACTTTTATTCTCGTTGTAGTATTGTTGCTGCTGCCATGTTGTGAAGACGCTGTGTGCTTTGTTGTGAAGCGAAACTACTTTGTTTGGTCTTCCAAAGAGGACGATATCCGCTTCGTCATGCCTGGAGCTGATCCGTGCTGGTCACTGAGGAATACATCAACTTAGGCTGTGGGATCGCCGGCACATTTGAGGAGGACGTGTACTGATCCCTGGTGAGCGTAAAACGTTAGACTAAAATTGCCGGCTCAGTCTGCACTCAACGAAACGAAAGTAGTTTCTTTTATCTTGACACCTGATGAGCAAACGTGAGCTTGGGCAGAGTAGAGTAGCACTTGTTGTTGTGTCAGTTCTCTGATCACAAATGCAGACAGGGTTTTATGTTTAAGCGGCACGATGCAACAACACGTAAAAAGACAGCATAAGTCATTATAATACATAATTATGTCCCCAATGAATGCAACGAATGCCTCGTTTATAATGGTTTTAATGTTTATGTCTCGTTGCTCATGATGGGGAACGGCATCGCAGTATAGTGAGGGGCATAACATTTCTGTCACACGCTTGAGGTATTTGGCCAATCATAATGCACTGGATAGCTGGCCAATCACAGCACACCTCGCTTTCAGGCCGATGAGCTTTGTAAAAATCAACGCTTTTTCAGAAAGGCGGGGCATAGGTAGGAGAAACAGTAATGTACAGTATGTGGAAATTAATGTGTTTTTTAACCTTAAACCACACAAACATTTCATTACACCAAATACACAAAATAATGTTCTTTTTAGCGACATCATATGACCCCTTTAATAAAAATATTTTGAATGAATGACTCAATAATTACTCACTTATTAACAGTAACTTGCTGCCACCTACTGGTGATTTACTTTCATATTTAAAAGTAGCTTATCATTGCATTTCCAACATTTCATATTTGTATATTAAAAAACTGATTTCAAACGCATAATAATTCTGCAGCATTCCATGTCCTTCTGAGCTGCATTAACACGTGTAAATGCATCTAAATGCCACTTCAGCTGCTTCCATTTCTTTTGAAGTGGAAAGAACAATTTTGTGACCTGGAAATCAATTTAAGAAAAATTTAGTATGCAGTAAATATAATGATATAAAACATAATTTCCCAGCAACAAAATTGTGGCCAATGAAAATTTTGATAGCAACAGTGAACAAAGCAATATCAAAGATGGCAACGTCCATAAAACTAAAAAGTCTCAACACTTTTTGACACAAAAATAGTCCAATCGAGCCGCGAGTTCACGCATCAAATCTTCATTAACCAACAACAGCTTTTATATTTGGGTGGAGAGTGGAGAATTTGAGTCGCACGTAGAACACGAAACGGATGGGAGCACCTCTGGTGAAGAAGAACAGTGACGGGACCTAAAACCCTTCAGATGACACACATGTAAGTTACCAAAAAACATACATGAAAACGCTCCGGTTACTAACGTAACCTCGGTTCCCTGAGATAAAGGAACGAGTATTGCGTCAATGACGTTTATTGGGAAACTCCTGTTTACTCTGAATACTGAAACCTGATTTGATCATGTTCGTGCAGCTGCACAAACCAATGCCGCTTCAACCCGCCAAAACGGGTGGAGCCGACTGCTATATAAGTCGGCTCAGAGTGCCATTTCATCAGAATCTTTGACTGATTGCGATAGTCATTGACTCACATGTAACCTTATAGCAGAGCAGCGTACGCAATGCTCGTTCCTGTATCTCAGGGAACCTAGGTTGCGTTAGTAACCGGAGCGCTCGGGGGAAGGCGCACCCCAGGGCATATTTACGCATGGATCTGTTTCAAAATCAGCATCTTGGACGGTCGTTTCATAAGTGCACGGTTCAGATGCCTGAGATTGAAAACGGGCCTGAGCCCTCCATCTTTCTTCGAAGAAGTAGCTGCTGTAAAAGTCTGACTTGCTATTTGTTAGAGGAACCATTTCCACAGCTCCTTTTGCAAGCAGATTCTGTACTTCTGCATGAACACTGCTTCCGTTGCCCTGGAAATGAGAGTTTAGCTGCCTGAGGGCACTGTCTTTGGCTAGGCTTTGATTTTAGCCAAGGCCGAGCTGAAAACAGTGAGGGCTTCGCAGGCTGCTGGGAAGACGGAGCATTTTGGTGACCTGAATAATCCGCCGAGCTGGAGCACTTAGGGATGTGGCGCATGACTTGCGACGACTTCTGAGCTGCAGTGAAGTGCTCTGTAAATCCATCCACGGCAGGACCGAATAACCCGTAGGCCATTAGTCCCAGGCAGATGGCGGGCAGAGGTGTGCAGCGTCCAACTCTTCCCGAGGGGGGAGCTTGCCATACCATTTTTCTTCAGTGCTGTCAACAGATGTGAGGGTGGCAGAATTAGACGTTTGGACGCGTGCCGAATAGGGGCATGCCACGCCTTGGTAAGTTCATTGTGAACTTCCAGGAAAAAACGTCACCAGTCCCTGACGGTAGGTTCGCTGATGACGGCCCAGTGGGCATCATTCATCTAAGTGGCTGCGGGCAGGCTCTTCTGGAGCCGACCATTCTATGCCGAGATTCTCCACAGCCTGGTGAGGATGCGAATCAGATCGCTCTCCGTGCCGGCCCGTGATAACTCATTGGAGAGAAGGGTGTCAGGATCCTCTCTCGAGCACACCCAATCCTCCAAATCTTAAGCTGTCAGTAATATGGAATCAGTGACATTCTCCTGACAATTCTCCTCTGATCCAACAAAAAGGATTAAACTGCTCATGGCAGACGAGGGGTGCTGATTCTCACGTGTAAACACACCGGCAGATCAAAGTGCTGTGGGAAGAGTGAGGCACGTGGAATCTGTGCCGGCGTGAGATCACTCAAGCCCGGTTGCTCAGGCCCGTGACTCTACTGTTTCTTTCTCCAAGGCAGCTGGGAGTGGTAAAGGCAGGGCTGCCTTCATTGAAGAAGGCGATCCGCGAGCAAAACAGAGTGAGGGAATCAGTCCTGGGAGGGTCAGGACTGCCTTCATTTCAAAATCATTCTCTCGCAGTGAGAGCAGTCTGTCTCAATGAGCGCAGCCTCTGCATGGGCGTGGCCCAGGCAAGCGGTGCAGTCACTGTGCCCAACTGAAGCGTGTAGGAGTGCCCTACACGGAAGACCACATAAGCAGGGCGCCAGCATTTGCAACAAATCCAAGGAAATTTGCTCTAGAAAATTTCCTCTTGGTGATCGCCAGATAGCCACAGAGGAGAAGGCACTGAAGAGGAGCGTCTTCCTGCTGCCGGGGTCTCTTCCACTGCAAGTAGCAGGCTTCGAGCTTCTTGCTTCAGAGTCCAGTGAGGAGATGATCTTCGCACTGAAGGAGAAACATTCTGATGTAATGGCACTCAGAGCTAACTTATATAGCTGGGGGCTCCACCCATTTTGGCAGATTGAAGCTCCATTGGTTTGTGCAGCAACACGAACGTGATCAAATCAGGCTTCAGTATTCAAAGTAAACCGGAGTTTCTCCATAAGCATCATTGACGCAACGGGAGAGACTGTTCGAAAGGAAACCTGCAACACACGATAGCCACGCATTTGTGCAGCAAAACGGTATGAAGTATATGAAGTGACAGACAATTATTTGTACAGTCCAATTCTGTTCTCACAGCACAAGTTTTCCGAGAATGAGGTTGTGAGTTCTGAAAATGCGGTTGTTACTCCCGTAAATAACCGTACTGTATGCGAACGTAGCCATATCAAGGACTCAAATACAGCACTGACAGCAATATTCTGCTGCTGTGTGAACGTGGCCAATGATTTGGCCAAGGATTTGTGTATTACAAACACACAGAGTCATGTGGAAATGATGACCTATGCCAATGGCAAGTAAATGTTATTACAGTAGTTAACATTATTGTAACGTTTATGGCAATAACAGTAAATAATAAAGAGAAGCCATTCTCATTGGGACACAAGGAAGGATGAACTTGACCTACACTAGTAATCTGTTCTGCATTATTTGGTAAGTATTTTGGTTCAATTGAAAGTGCAAAACGGACCATGTTTAGAACAGAATAATAGTGATACTTAGTAAACACCACTAAATAGGCATTCATTTGTAAGTCACTATACATTTATATGCATGAAAACAGATTCAAAACTCTTTGTCTTTAAACAGTTGCTAGGAAACTAATTTACCAATATATCAGGCTAACGTTAATTTTAAATTAAAAACAGCTCTTTTAACTTCAGCAAAAGAAGTGCATCTTCTGATCCGACATTCATCAGGATCCTCATGCAACCAGAATTGCTTACATACTTTCTATCAGGCTGCTCCAGAAACATTATTCAGAATTTGGGCTGGTTGGCTTTAAGGATGGGGCTGGACCTGGCAAACAAATCTTCTGTTTTTGTGTGAAGCTTCTGGGCTGAATTATCATTGTTACAGTAAAGAAGAACAATGATATTTGAACTATGACCTCAGCACTGACTCATTTCTGAATGTCAGATGAGTGCATCAGCTGACAGACTGTGGGAAAAACACACGTTTACTTTGCCATGTAAAAGAGGACATACCATAGACTTCAACTGTTTTTAAACATAGCTATAGACTAACCCAATATCTTAAAGAAATCCTTACATTTTAAAAATTATTATAATACAATTACATAAATTACAAGCCATGAACCCCTCTGCAACTCCGCCCCCCCCCCCCCCCACCCCCAACCAACCCCAACCCATACACACACTCATAAGAAGTTTTCAACACCTCATTTCTCAACACTCAGTTTATTCCCTAATGTGTTTAAAAAATGTTCTCTCTCTGCATTTCATTTTTTGTTTCTCTTTCTTTTTCATTCTAGCATATTCTTCCAGAATTCTGTCATATTCCTTATATCTGTAAAGTTCTATAGGGTTCTGATGGTATTCCAGAACTCTCTCACCATTCCTTTTTTGTCACTTACTAAAATTCTGTCACATTCCAGATGACTGTCGGCCTCCATATCGCTGTCACATCTTATATTCCCAACTCACTCTAAACACAAGCTGACAAACTTTGCAGGCAAGTGTGTATGTGGAAAAACCCCACCAGTGACACTAAAGAGGAGAGAGTGATGGAGGTGTCAACGGACTCACACTAGTTTTTTCTCACCATTTCTTTTTACTTTCTGAAGGAGAGGGTGTGGAGTGAGAAACAGATGTGCCAGAATCATTTTGGTCACTTCCATCTTGAACATCAATACTTCTGATATTGATGTTGCATCGAGAGGATCAATCCCCACATAATAACATCAATAATGCTTTTTAAGTGATTCTATAACTTGATAATTCATTCAAAAAATTAAAATAGTATCATATACTTACCCTCATGTTTTTCCAAACTTATGACTTTCTGTTGAACACAAAAGAAGGTATTCTGAAAAATGTCCAAACAACACTGGACCCCATTCATGTTTATTGTATGAATAAATAATGAAATAAATACATGAATGAATGAATGAATGAATGGATGAATGAATGAAGGAATTTTTGATTGTACAATACAATTGTAAAAAAAAAGAAAAAAGAAAAATCACACATTTTTCTGTAATAAATCCTTATATTAAATTATTTTTTTTTAATGTATAAACAAAATAAAGACTGTATATTTGTTTAATGGCATCTTTTTACTAAGTAGGAATGAAAGCCAGTATCACGGATACCAATGTGATACTGATCCTCAGTTTTAAATATACTTTTTTTTTTTTACTAATTTTGGGGGTTACAATAGTAACTATAGCCATTTTACATTATAGAAAAAAGTTGTGCCATCATTTTTAACATTTAATAAGCTTAAACTGTTACACGAAAAAAGGTTTAATTTTCATCCTTTCACTAAGAGAAAAACACATATAATAAAATGTAAATAAATATAATAATAATACAAAAAAATATAAAATAATATTTAACAAAGAAATTAGTTTGTATATATCTAATATATATAGATATATATATTATATACTATCATATATATACATACATAAGACATAAATGCATGATAGTTCCATAATAACTATAGAATACAACAAAGAAATGTTAATTTAATTTAATTATTTGTACTGGTGTCAGAGATATTGGCCTTGGAAGTACTTGGTATTGAGTTCAGGTGAAACTTAAGTTGACAAAAAGCCATGTGCGGCTGGGGGGTCTGGGGGCATCATGATCCAGGCCGGGCCACACCACACGGGGCAAGAGGGAGCTCGCGGCAGCCCCTCCAGATGGAACATGTTAGAGAGCCATGCTAATGAAACGCAGACGGACATCAGGCTTCACGCCCGGCTATTCTAATGCTGCTTAATTTGTTGTAGTATTTGTTGGACAAACGAGAGCTCTCGGATCTCTGGGGGCAGGGGTAAAGATTCAAAGGTCACGGAGTGGAGCGTGGAGACATGTCTAAAGCCCAGAGTTACGAGTGGGATCAGGAACATGTCTAAAACAACACAGTGAATTCTGCTTGATCCAATTTTAAAGCCTCGACAAGCATCGTTCGGTACTTTAGATCGCAGCTGTGTTGACGGAAGAGAATTGCGTCCGGCCATCAGCGAGCAGAAAGACAGACTGAAAGAGATCCATAGTAAAGCCCTGTAATCTGTGGAGTGGTAAGTGATTGTGGAAGAGTCAATGAAAGGGGCACGTGTCAACACACACATACACGTACACGTACACTAACTGACATTCACATTTACTTAGTCCAAATGGGTACATTCCATAGACTTTGTTTTTATGTACAGCTATAGGTAAAAATACTCTAACCCAAACTTAATCATACACTAAAAGAAAACTTTCTGAATTTTTACAAACAAAACTTTATTTGCTTAATTTTCATATTTTTCCAAATGAATTTTTGTCAGATTTATCTTAAACATTTGTCCTCAAAAAATGGATAAGTAGATACACACATACACATACCTTTACTTTGGTTGTTTAAAAGAGGTCATACATGTCTGTTGTTTTTTAATATAATTATAAATTCAATTCAAGTTTATTTGTACAGCGCTTTTCACAATACAAATCATTGCAAAGCAACTTTACAGCAAATTAAGTTTCTACAATATTTAGTGGTAGCTTATCAGTGGTGACTGTCAGTCAATGTACATATGGCAGAAATGTACGGAAAAATCAATTAAAGACGTAATCAAACAGATGATAAAACTATTAACAGCAATTATTATATGATGCAATCAAACGTATGACAAAATTTGGTAGTTTGTATGATGTTTCAGGGTTGGCTATAGACCAATGACTATAGACCAACAGAAAATGACTTTTTTATTTACTATTATTCTCAATGATAATTCTCAGTACCATTGCAGTATGCTTATTTTACTTTAAAGGAAAGGGTGACGAGAGGCATAAATTTACCAGTACATCAATGTCAACCTCATTAATAAATAGGAAATGACCTGTAAACAAAAGTAATAGATATTTACGTTATATGCTCATTAAATTAATCAAAGGACAGTAAAGCCTGAACGTTGTTACAAAAGATTTAAAATACTGTTCTTTTGAACTTTCTATCCATCAAAGAATCCTGGAAAAACATGTATCTCAATTACCACAAATATGAAACAGCACAACTGTTTTCAACATCGAAAAAATAATAAGAATTGCTTCTTGAGCAGCAAATCAGCATATTAGAATGATTAATGAAGGATCATGTGACACTGAAGACTGGAGTAATGATGCTGAAAGTCAGCTTTGATCACAGGAATAATTACATTTTAGTAATTTGTGTTGTTATTTTAAATTGTAATCATATTTCACAATTTTTACTGTATTTTGATCAAATAAATGCAACCTTGGAGAGCGGAAGAGACTTCTTGCAAAAACATTTAGTCAGTATTGTACAATGATTTCATTATAATGTGACACTTAATACTGAAGTAATGGCTGCTGAAAATTAACAAAAAAGAAAAGAACAGGATTTAAAGAAGCTGTCTCACCCTCATTCTTAAGTCAAAACATAATCCAGAACTCAAACAGGTCAAGCTATGTAAGATCAATTTCAAATGTCACTGCATCCTGAAACGCGTCAGAACACAATTGTTAACAAGGGGTGCTAAAGTAGACAGAGTCTTGAAGGAAATTTTTAATTAATCATAACTATCATTTTCTTGCAGGCTTAAAATATGTATGCTTTTGAGAACAAAATGTACCAACACTTTAGCCAACGCTAGTTACAGTGTTGCAATAACAGATGCAATATGGACAAGGTGGCTATCTGTCTCAATATAATAATAACCATAACAACTCATTGAGTTGCACATAAGAAGAATCAATTATATTAGAGAAAAATGTCATGAATCATGCCATTTTGCCAGGCACCTATGCTATATAAACTGTTGTATTATTTTTGTTGGTGTGATTCTCTCTGATTGGTATGAAGTCCTCCTAGCTGTGTTTAAAGCATATCCGAAGGCATTGTCTGGAGTCTGTCTGGTTACTGACAGGTTAGTGGAACACTAAAGATCCAAGTAATAGTGTTCAAAAGGGATGAGACATCACCCGACTCAGCAGGTTGTCGCTAAAGAGTATAAATTTGTAAGTGTCGACACAGATGCCCCAAGTTGACTTAAGTCAGGTGAGTAGGGGAATTTCTACCACAGTCTTCTACTTTGGTTGAACAAGTCAAACTTAGTTCCACTGTTGACTTGTTAGCTACCTGAATAACCACACATTTGGTTTAATTACAGACATCTGATAGAAACTCTATCAGCCCCTTGAGTACTGAGGTTTGTTACCGCTGCAGTAATATGTTAAGCACTTCATGCCCTCAACACATTGGTCAGGCGTCATGTCTGTGAGTTTGTTTCTGGCCTCATTCTCCCTGGTGATTATAAGGTGCTTTATTGACATGACTAATGAAGAAAGCTGTAGCCAAGAGTAATTACACAGCACATTAAAGGCTTTTGTAAACAGTACAGTTCCTCTTCTGCAAAGCACCAAAATGATGGAAAGGAGAGGAAAAAACCGAGGTGAAAAAAGAAGAATAAGATTATAACCTGAAAGACGAAGAGGGAAGCAAAAAAAGGTGAGGAAGAGAAAAAACGACATCCAGAAAATTCAGAATCCAACCCAAACCACATCTGCTCTCGCCATCAGCACGGACTGAAAACCTGACCTCATATTCCAAATATACACAATCATACCATACACCTTACACACACACACCTGCAACACATGCCACCACAATCCACACACACACGCATCCGTCTCATAATAAACACACAGAGCATATGTCAGGACAATCTGGAACACGCTGACAATACACACACACAAACACATTTCAAACACACTCACTTGGGGTCATACAGAGGAGACTGCGTCCGCTCCTGGTCCATTGGCATTGGAACGATCTGAAAAGTTTTAAAGAACATGTTATAAATCTATTCAGCTTGGCTCTTAATTAGTTGACGTAATTGATTTGCTGACAGGCAGGTGAGTGGCTGCTCGTTACGGTACGATTACCGCTTGCTCATTTGTTCACTTCATTACCAATGCATTTGGTTTATGCTTGCTCTGAAAGGTGCTGTCACCTGTTTTGCAAACTTCTGATAGATTTAGCACCGAAGAGAAGTCTGAGAGGCACAAAGTGGAGAAAATTGTCTCCCTTTACACCTGGAATGAAAATGCATTTTGCATCCGGATAGTATTTGGATATTTTTTTATCCTTTTATTGAAACTGAAATGCAAAATCAGAGTGATTGGATAAAGATTCGATAGCAGTTGTCAAGCAAAATCCAAAATTTAAAGACCACCAACATATTTTTTAATGATCTATGGCCTGTTGCAACAGCTGTGTGCAAGTTACAACTTAGTTTTGACAAAGGGGCACTAAGTTACAACTTAGGCACTACTAAAAATGTTTGTGTAGAGAAAAATGATGTCATAAATCATGTCATTTTTGCCAGGCACCTATGCTATATAAACTGTTGTATTCTTTTTGTTGGTGTGATTCTCTGTGATTGGTGTGAAGTCCTCCTGGCTGTGATTAAAGAATATTCAAAGGCATTGTCTGGAGTCTGTCTGGTTACTGCTGCACAGCAGGTTAGTGGAACACTAAAGATCTTAGTCCCATGTAGTGTTCAAAAGGGATGAGACGTCATCCGACTCATCAGTCTATGTCATGCATGTCAAATAAAATCAATCATAATAAATAAATGTGTTTTTTGGTATCAGTATTTATTTATTGATCCTTATTAATTTCAAATACAGTTTCTGACTGTCATTTACATATAAAAATACCTGTTATGTTATTCATGATTAAGTAGCATCCTATTTCAATGGAAATGTATTTTCATTAGTTACATGAGGCAAAATAATTTGTAATCAAGAATAAACTGAAATTCACTGCATTTCAACACAACAACTGCTCACGTATTTGAAAGCTGCTATTGGATCATTGAGGGTAAACATCGTATTAAGCGACTACACATTACTTGATGAATAGCTTAAGACCGACTAGCCATGTGCTGCCTTAAGAACAAATGGTGCAACCAAACAAAACTTGCGTTCCAATTCAAGAAACAACTTATGAACATCTTGTGCAAACTGACCCTGATCAAAATGCTTCTTAGGTACATTTACAACTAGACTTTAACATGGTAAAGTGTAATCCAATTGTGATCCAGTAACTGAAAATGCATGTTAACGCCAGGTGTTATATAATGTCTTTCTGTCAAGATAAGATATGTCAACTAGTAAGGATATTTTATGCAGGCATTTGGGGGGGGGGGGGGGGGGGGGGGGGGGTGATGTGCTTAACAATTAAGCACATCAAATCCCTGAAAAAAGTATAAGAGCTTCCCAAAAAAATTAAATAAATAAATTTATAAGTATTACAATGGATGCTATGGCCTGTATGTGTCATTCCCTGATCCCACCCCAGACATTACCAATGAAATGGCAGAAAGCAAAAATCTGAGTACTCATATGGTATGTATGATTTCCAGGATATGATCTCCTTCCCTGAATGCATCGCCGGGAAATTGCACGAAACATGAGTTTCTCCATTCCAGCAGAGGACAAATGCTTCCATTTCAGCTGGGCAGGGCAAGACGATGATGTAAGTTTGCTGTTTCTGTCAGCGGACACATGTCAGAGTCAGTCAGCCATTCAAAAACAATACCTGCTGCTAATTATACAATTACCTGTTAACCATCTCCGCCTGTGCTTTTCCTGAGAGTCGAGGAGAATGAGTTCCAGGATCTGGGCCCTGCAGCTCCCTGTGTACTGACCCCAAAATCCCTCCAACAAACACCAACAACCGCCGCGCTCCTGGGCCGCAGTGCCATACCTGTTAGTAATTGTTGGCAGCGTTCGCTGTGTTCTCCTCCATTAAGACAAGTTCATTTGGCTTGTCACTCCGTTTTCTGAAGCCAACGGCAAACATTAGAACTCTTGTGTTTGCTGGGGAATGTTAGCTCTCTAAGCCAGGAACTTCAGGAATAAATTTACTCCAGTTGCTGGTATTTGCGGCGAAAAGACGTTTGCATTTGCTAACGGAGCTTTGTGAATTAAACTCATAGTTGACATTCATTGGACCTGGCAGCACAAGTAAGCCACTACCTGCGAGGACACACTGCTCCTGTCAGATTCGCACCAACGTCCAAAGGCTTTGCCGATTGTGTCGTTAGTCGCATTGAACCAGTTGATCTGCATTCGCCTCCTTCAACCCAAACTTTGTTGTACATGTATACAGTGGTGATATCCCAAAGGAAGGTGCTATTGCTCAAAAGTTGCTCTTTTACAGCACGGGAGACTTCAAGTATGATGTAAGATGTTAGATGTCCTAAGATTTCTTGGGAGAAATAAAAACAGACACAAATAGGTCACTAGTTGTCATCTACTAAGAGTCTAGAGTTGTACAATGAATTTGAAGGAGCATACATCATTTTATGAGAAATATTGGGTTTCACATTGAGATCTCTGACTTTTGATTGCAGACTTTGGTATCTTGGCAAATCTGAGAACAGATTGCAACATTGAGGTTGTTGTTGATAATCTTAAAATTCTTAATTTTTACTCACAAAGAGAAACAAGACACATAAAATGTTGTTTTCAACCCATTTGGCTTCCTTAAAGTGATCTAGATATTCTTCAATGCATATTTTGGTCATGGCTTGACTTCATAAAAGGTGTCTCTATATGACAGGTCACTGTCAGATTCACACCGACGTCCAAGCATGCTGTAGATTGGGCCGTTGGTTGCACTGAAGCAGTTGATCTGCATTTGCCTCATTTAATAGAGCTATAAAATTAATGTAGATTGAGGTCTCTGGCTCTTGAGCACAGATTGTGACATTATTGAGATCTTCTCTCTTTTTCACAGTAGAAAGCAAGAATCTAAATCAAAAAGTCTTAATTTTTACTCAAGTTGGGACTTGACTTCTTAAAAAGTGTTTCTATATGACAGGTGGCTGAAAAATAAGAGTGACTGAAAAGTCAACTGGAAAGGAAAGCTGCTTATAGAGAAAGTCATTACATTTCGATGAAAGACAAACATACAAAATATAAATTGCAATAATTTTCACAAGACCAGAAACACGAATTTACAAAAATATATAGGGTTTGTTATGACTTTTTAGCTGATGCATGTAATTTCTTCACCAGACCAAAAAAGAACGTCAAAAATTATGGTTTTCAAACAGGTTTCCCAAACACATTTTCCATTGGTTGGCAAACAGTCCTGCCCCAAACACCACTGGTAGAGTCAGTGTTGCTGCATCAGGCTTCTCAAACAAACAGAGCGACATTGTGAAATCAGTGATACTCTTCTGTGAAATCAACCACCAAGTGCCTTACAGCTGTTTCTGCAAATGAGGCTGAGAACAATTACAAACTTCAGCTGTATGTGATTTTTTTGGCACATTATCAAAGACCTATCTTTATATCTATAAATATACAGTATTGACTATAACAGTCAGTGAAAGAACATTGGCGAGTATTGCTCTCGAATGCTTTCACAGCACTTGAGAGGAGCGTACACTGCTCCATGTCACCGGTGTCGTGTTGAAGTGATCACATTCAACATTTCGCACTCTTTTTACAAGAACTGCACCGCAGCGAGAAAAGTAAAGTTATCCCTCATCACCAAGACAGCCGTGATGGATTCCAAACACGAAGTGAAGCACGGATTGATCTCCAAGCCCAAGAGTCGGCACCCCGCTACCTACATCGTCGCTAATAAAAACAATATTTAATCTCTTATTCTTGCTCACTCACCCCGGTCTCCTTCATCTCCTCGCGATGACATCACACACACACACACACACACACGTCTTGCAGTAATTAATTCCTGCCCCATTCCCCCTCGCAGCTGTCCTCGCTTGCGGTACAAGTGGCTAACAAGTTCTCATTTCAAAGCGCCGCGCAAATTCCGCAGTTCTGCGGCACTTGACGGTTTCGCCAGGGCCCGTCATCAAAGACACTCAATAATGTATCTCATACATTTACACATTGGGGGACAGTTTAGATTTAGTGAGTCACTGATAAAAGGGGTTTCATTGCAGATAACGACTTTATGATGAGATGTGATGCGCTAGTTCAAAAGCCTTTCTATCAAGTGCGGCCCTAATGAGAAACATGAGACCGTGAATTACAATCACCACACTGCGCTGGAACAATACTACAACCCCCCCAAAAACCCCAACTGTGTTGCCACAGATCTTAATTCAGTTTAGGTCAGGTCAGACAGGTTAACCGAGAGACCAGAAGGTTTGTAACCATTTTGCATTAATGGAAGGCCACATTCGTCCAATCTGGTTTCATATCTGTCAACCACAGATCTTTAAAAAAGACATGTGCAGTTTCCTTGTGCGGTTTAAAAAGCACTTTACTGGTAACCTGCGGACTAACCTCACCACAGAGGGACTGTTATTTCCAGACCAGACCCACGATGATCATCATCCTGGCCTTTGAAAATCTTACGACCCTGACCGTGAAGGTGCGATCAAACTGAGATGTTTCTCCTGTTTGAAAACACAAGAAAGAACATAAGTTTAGTTTTACAACATACGGACGTTTTTAATAAGTCAGACTTTGCAGATTCACCCCTTTTTTCACCTGTGAGACTTTGTCCACTAAAAACCATTGGAACAAAAACATACAATAAAACCAACATAGTATACATTTCAAAAACATAACGTGAGGGAACCATTGTCCAGAGAGACAATGTGGATCTTAAAAAGTGTGATTCATCAGTCTGAATGTAATGAGTATAATTGTGAAATAAAAGCTTTTTTCCATTCTTCACCATTTCCACAGGCGATGTGTAAAACCATAAACTTGCAGCATAACAGGTTACTTTTCGTTTCCTAAGTTACAAAAACAAAAATCTAACTTAAGAACTATTTACACTTTGTCAAACTTCAAATTGTTTATTTTATCAAATTTTGTTTGACCATTTCAATGACCAAAAGATGGTTTAGTACCAAACCCCTTCCTTTTCCTTCTAATTCAAAACATTATCGTTTACTCACACATACGTATTATGAATAAAATTGCCTATAGTCATGTGATACAGCATATATATTCAAAATATACACATGATAATAATATACATATCTTAATATACAGAAAATATGTAATTTATGGCTCTAACAATGAGTGAAAATGGACTAGACAAGATGTCAAAATAAGCAAGCACAAACACCCATAGGCCACAGTCCTCTATCTGATCTGTAAGTAATCCTTTAAGTCCAAACACAGATTTTTATAGTTGCTGACCTGTCAGATTGACACAACCTATGGTGGATATTTGGAGTGGGACTATTGTTTTGCTGACTAATGGAGTGTTCTGGAAATCAGATTGATTTCAGATTGATTGTCATTATAAGGCCTAAATTTGCAATATGAATCTGCAATATGCTTGGCATGTTAATATCAGTGTGTATTTTGTATTGCAGTGACTCTGTAAGCAGGTAGAGAAGCCAAGAGCCCACATGTGCGCACACACACAGCTGGTCTCGAGTCTTTGTCTGACTCAGACTATATTGAGCTGAAGTGATTGATGTTAATTGTAGAACAGAATGGAGGCATTAAACACAGAGAAACTCACAGCCAAACACATTGCCAAGACAGACTCATTAACCCACAGCTCTTCCTCTCGTACCATCTCAGAGCAAGCCATCTCAAACAGAGACAATACGACTGTGTGTGTGTGTGTGTGTGTGTGTGTGTGTGTGTGTGTGTGTGTGTGTGTGTGTCGGTGGTGTGTGGGGAGAGCCTCAGCCAAAGATCAATAGCCCAAAGCTGCAAAAGCAAAGACACGGGTAATCAATACTGCCGATCAAGCAGCGAGCGGGGACTGAAAGAAGGAGAGGGGGAAAGACAAGAGAACGAATTAAAGGGACAGGATAAAAAGAAAAACAATCTCCACAAATCAGCCTTAACATTCAAGAGTAACAAAGCCACAAAAAAAAAAAAAAATTCCAAGAGTTATACACTTAGCACTGGGTTCTCATACTTTTTGACCAGTGAATTTCTGTGACTTTTCCATGACCTTTCCAGTCATTTGTGATTACTGGATGATGATTCACTAATTAATAATTTAGAGCAATTTTGTGAATCAGTTTCATTGAAAAGAAGCAACTCGAAAAGAACAATTCGCACACAAATCAGACAATAACTATGGCTCATGAGCAAGATTAATTTGATACAAGAACATCGACCCGATGAAATATTTTAGAGCATATTTAGTGCACAGTGTGTGAAATTTCCATGACTTTCAAGATTAATTCCCATGGCCTGGAAAGTATGATTTTAAAATTCCATAATATTTCCAAAATTTCCATGATTGTGGGACCTCTGTTAGAAAATTTTACACAAGTGTCTCACCTGCTTCTGATCACATCAGGACCTCTAGTCTAGTTGATTATATATATAATATAATGCCATTTTCTCTCCCCGGTGTCATGTAACTCATTAGTGTTACAAGGTCTCAGGTGTGAATGGAGAGCAGGTGTGTTAAATATGGTGTTATCGCTCTCACTCTCTCATACTGGTCACTGGAAGTTCAACATGGCACCTCATGGCAAAGAACTCTCTGAGGATCTGAAAAAAAGAATTGTTGCTCTACATAAAGATGGCGTAGGCTATAAGAAGATTGCCAAGACCCTGAAACTGAGCTGCAGCATGGTGGCCAAGACCATACAGCGGTTTGTAACAGGACAGGTTCACTCAGAACAGGGCCTCGCCATTGGTCGACAAAGAAGTTGAGTGCACTCCCTCAGCGTCCTAGCCAGAGGTTGTGTGGGAAATGATGTATGAGATGCTGCCAGAATTGCTGAGAGGTTTGAAGGGGGTGGGGGGTAGCTGTCAGTGCTCAGACCATACGCCGCACACTGCATCAAATAGGTCTGCATGGCTGTCGTCCCAGAAGGAAGCCTCTTCTAAAGATGATGCACAAGAAAGCCCGCAAACAGTTTGCTGAAGACAAGCAGACTAAGGACATGGATTACTGGAACCATGTCCTGTGGTCTGATGAGACCAAGATAAACTTATTTGGTTCAGATGGTGTCAAGCGTGTGTGGCGGCAACCAGGTGAGGAGTACAAAGACAAGTGTGTCTTGCCTACAGTCAAGCATGGTGGTGGGAGTGTCATGGTCTGGGGCTGCATGAGTGCTGCCGGCACTAAGGAGCTACAGTTCAATGAGGGAACCATGAATGCCAACATTTACTGTGACATACTGAAGCAGAGCATAATCCCCTCCCTTCAGAGACTGTGACGCAGGGCAGTATTCCAACGACCCCAAACACACCTCCAAGAAGACCACTGCCTTGCTAAAGAAGCTGAGGTTAAAGGTGATGGATTGGCCAAGCATGAGCATCCTCAAACGGAAGGTGGAGGAGTGCAAGGTCTCTAACATCCACCAGCTCCGTGATGTCGTCATGGAGGAGTGGAAGAGGACTCCAGTGGCAACCTGTGAAGCTCTGGTGAACTCCATGCCCAAGAGGGTTAAGGCAGTGCTGGAAAATAATGGTGGCAAAATATTGACACTTTGGGCCCAATATGAACATTTTCATTTAGGGGTGTACTCACTTTTGTGGCCAGCCGTTTAGACATTAATGGCTGTGTGTTGAGTTATTTTGAGGGGACAGCAAATTTTCACTGTTATACAAGCTGTACACTCACTACTTTACATTGTAGCAAAGTGTCATTTTTTCAGTGTTGTCACATGAAAAGATATAATAAAATATTTACAAAAATGTGAGGGGTGTACTAACTTCTGTGAGATACTCACTCTCTCTCTCTCTCTCTCTCTCTCCTCTACTCAAATATATATACACACATTTGGATTATTTGACATAATTATAGCTAATGATAAAAAATATATAGCAATTACATTATGATAAATAAATAATCCAAATTTTTATCTAAATCTGTGTAGAACTTTGTAGAAATGTTTTTGGCAGTCTGATTAAATGAGTCAATGTATAGATGCTGAAAATGCAGCTGATATTACATCTGCTTCTCTTGATATGAGGGTATATAAGGGATGCTCAGTTGTATACTACACTATGTCAGATTTTCATACTGTGCCCAGTATGAATACCATGGAAAATAATTTTATATAATGCAGAAATAAGAATAGTATGCTATTGAGAACGCAGCTTACTTGTATCACTTGAATACCTGATGTTGTAATAAGGGCAGCGATCCTACAGACGCCCTCTAGTGGATGCACAGCATGAAACAAACACCATAGGAAACTGGATGTTGGAGGTGACGGACGTTGGAAGACCTGAGGGAAACGGCCTCTAAATGTCAGGTGGATTAATAATGCTTCTTATCTGCCTCTTCTTTCCTCCTCTCCGTCCCTCCTTTCCTCTCTCTTCCTCTGAAAAACAACTTTCCTTCCAATGGCACATACTTCACGAGGTGGGAGAGGTTGAACAAGAAGCAAACATGAATGCATTTAGAGCAGAAAGTCGATGTGTGTCTGTTACAATGGGTGGAGGGGACCAAAGGGATGACCTGCAAGTCCAAATCACTGACTAACTACTGACCCTCATGTCCCACTATTAATAACTGTCTCCCAGCTCTCACACACATGCAGGAATGTTGTGTTTGAGTGTGTGCGTGGGTTATACTTAGTTATACTTTGAGCTCAAATAAGTTAGTTAAGTAGACAAAAGACATCATGAATTAGACAAACGAGTCCTAAACATAGTTTTAATTGGGTACCTGCTTATAAAAACGGTCTAAGCATGATCAGGCTAATAATCTGTTAGCTGGATTTGAAGAGGTTTCCAGCTAGTCAGGCTGGGAGACCAGCGAACCGTCTCATGCTGGTTTTTCAAGGGTAGGGTTTGGTTAGTTGCTTTAGGTTTATATAAAAACAACAGATGTCCATGGTATGTCATAATTTAGATAGCGAAGTAAAAAGTGTGTGTGTGTGTGTGTGAGAGAGAGAGAGAGAGAGAGAGAGAGAAGTGGAGGGGGTTCGGAGAGGGTGGGTGAGTGTTGGCTTGGCTAACCGTCTGCGGTTCTGTCGAGGTGCTGAGAAATGTTCCTTTTGGATCGGACCGTGAGCTTTCATACCTCCCTCTCGCTTTCAAACGAACCGTCTCTCTTCACTCTGCCCTCTTGAGTTTTACAGTTTTTACAGTCATGAATCGAAGACTCAAAATGCATCAAAAGCACTAAAAACTTCTGGAAGCACCGTAAAGCGCTCTGGCTGACGTTGTGCTGGTCCCGGTTTACGCGAGGTGGGGGATTTGGGTTTGAACCAGTGGCAGATTTTTACCCTCTTAAAGTGTGGGACCCGGCCTGGGCTTGAGTCAGGAGCGCGATGCGTCCCGGTGGGACCGCTGGCGCGTGCGCTCCTTTGTTGCGCACGGTGACATTGGCGAGTGTTGTCGCTGTATTCGGGCGGCATCACACAGAGGCTGAGTAATCTCGTTTGGATCCAATAAGTGTGTGATGATGTGTGTGTGTGTGTGTGTGTGTGTGTGTGCGAGTGTGAGAGAGAGAGAGAGAGCAAAAGGAGAGGGAGAGAAGGGGTCTGGGAGAAGGAGGGTGGGTTGATCTGAAATCTTGTTCTGTTCCCCCCCCCCCCCACTTCTTGGAGTGATTTCTGCGCTCTGCCGTGGAGTTTCAGAAGACAAACGACCGGAGATGAAACAAGCCGCGCAAACGCTTTCCAGCTTTGTTAGTTTTCTATCCAACGTTTTACGTGAATTTGTGAATGAAAGCGGCTGAGGAAGAGGAGGCGGCGCAGGTTAAGTGGACGCTGCTTCCAGTGCACGGATCGCCTGCTTTAATACGCAAAAAGAAGACGCGTTTTCCCTCACAGATCGAAGCGCTTTCTTCGGGCAGTCTTTTGCGCTGTTCTGGGGGGAGCTGCAAACTTTCTTAATTTAAAAAAATAAATATAAAGCTCAGATTGCATTCTTTCCCCCTTCAAACATTTTGGAAGTGATGTCATCGGCCCGTGTTTTGGCTGCTGTTGTGCTGGAGCTCCAGAATTGAGTCCGAGAAATCAGGTGCAGGGAGCTGCGAGCGTGTGCCGCTTTCCTTCTGCTTTCACTTTCCCCCCATCATCTGACCTGAACCGCGCCGCCGTCTCTCCGGCGCAGCAGCCATGAGCGAGCACGCTCCGCGGTACCCGGAGTCCAGCTCGCCGCCGCCGCGTCTTCATCGTTCCATCCCCGTCCAGGTGCTCTGCCTCCCGCAGCGCGTCATTTCGCCCGTAGCGGATCAGCAGTGACACCAACTCTGATGCGTGCGCATGCACTCCACGGAGTTTTAATCCTTATCTGTGGAAGGACATTTTCGGCAGGAAAAGTTACGCACGGACTGCTTGGAAAACACTGGGCACGAACCTTTTGCTGGCTGTCGAAAAGTTTTTATGAGCGGAAACGACGCATAGGTGTGGGTCGCGTTTGAACTTCGCTTCACCTGTTCCTCAGACTCCGGAGGTTTAAGCTTCGCCCCGCCTCCTGCCCGTTACCGACCGTGCACCGCGACCATCCGCTCACACCCCGCTGACCCCTTGCCGCATGTTGACGGTGAAAAGATGCAGTCCACCAGCGATAGCGGGAATATCCGCGGACCCTGCATTCAAACGGATTAAACAAACAGGACAGACGTGAAGCTGTGACCCGGAGAGCCGTTTCGCAATCGCGCACGGAGCCACACGGACGCGGAGGAAGCGATGTGGGCCTTTCTCTCCACGGTGGCTGTCTTGTAAGTCATTTGTGAATGAGCTCATGCAGAATGACTCTTAATGAATCGTTGCCTAAGTTGTAATAGGTAAATTATTAATCAAAAGCAGTCTGTGTGCCACACGCGTCACTTGACATGACAAACTCCAAGTCTTGCATATATAATGATCTTATGACATCACCCCTCTGGGTTGCCATGGACACAGATGTCAATCACACCCAGCTCAGGTAAGGCCATGTCCAATGAAAACAGGTCACTCCAAAGGTGTGTCTGCCACTCTCGTATTTTCCTTTCTTTTTTGTTGTGCAAGGCAGTCATCTTGAGATGGTTATCATTCCTTTCCCAACCTGCGGATGGGACCAAAGGGCCTCTGATAATCCACTCTGCCCAGAATCCGGACGCTCCCCCGGGCAGACAGAGAGGCTGTCTGGTCCTGTCCCACCAAATTACTAATAATAACACCCAAGGTTGGTTGTTGTAGCAGGCATGGAGCTGGCACCTTATCTGCTGTCTGGATAGAGCGGAGCGCATGTGACCTTCTCCGACAGGAAACTGCAGTTTAGAGACAGAAAAACATCAAACGGAGCTTTAACATTCTCAGACAGTTGTGCAGAATTAGCCGGAATTGTGCAAGCGAGACTAGATCGAGTTTGCCGACTTGTTCTCAAGGCTGGTGTCATTACAGGCAGATTCACTTTATTTGATAATAATCTAAATTAGTCGTTCAGGGTCTGGTGAAACAGAAGACGACAGTGGACGCAGATGTCTCGAAGTCTTATTTTCCTGTGTCAGGTGTGCTAAAGGTTATTTATTTGCGATGAGGTGAAGATAGTTGACATTTATCAGACATGTTTCATTCGAAGCTTTTCTCAGTGGTGCACCTGCGGTTCAGTCACTTGCTCAAGGCCATAGCGATAAGCAGTAGACAATGGAATATGATTTGATTTAGTGCACTCATGCAATCAGAACAGAAATTTACAAACCACATGCTCTACAAGAAGAAATGGAATTGACCCCATTTACAAATCAATCAACTTCTAATGGCTAAAATCAAGTTACGCCCTAAAATTTGAAGTTGTAAATAGTGATTATTGGATTGTGTTTTACAATGTAATTAATGTGAAATTTACTAGCAATTTCTGTCAATTATGACAGTCAATTATGAGTGTAGATCTCACAATTATGACTTCTCAGAGTTGCGGGTTTTTCTGAGTTTGTCTCACAATGTTGAGTTCATATCTCACAATTCTAAGAAAAAAGTCAGAATTGTGAGATAAAACACAAACTGCTCAACCATCATGGTTTTTCTGATGCATCTGGTGACCAAGGAAGTCCTACTGGTTTTAACTGATAGGAGCGTCAACCCTAGATGCAAAACAGGTTTGAAATGATTCATGTGAACTTGAAGGAGTGAGGATCTAGGAAAAGATTTTCCCATATCAAGACAGATACAGTGACATTGAATGAGTGCTGTAGAAACCAAGGTTTATACTGTGACATATGTAACATGCAACAGCACACAGACGGGACTTTCTGTTCCTGTAGATCTTTCAGAGAACATTAATCTCGAGCGTCGACCCGACTCGCAGCACCTACAGCCCTGACTGCGTTTCTCTTCCCTTCCCTGCGCTGCTATATTGTTTAAACTTGGCCAGCGGTGTAAATTGTGCTTGAAGGGTGTGCGGGGTGATTTGGGATACGACTCCACCTCGCTGCGCTCAACTCTACACACGAACGCCTTCAGGAATCGTTCGGTCTCAGGTTTGATGATGTCATCACCCTGCTTGTTTTGGCCGCTGACAATAGTGCTCAGTAGAGTAAAGCTCGCAGCTACTTTCTTTCTCTCTTTCCCCTTTCCCCCACCTTTCTCGCTCTCTCTGGCAGGCCGCAGGCTCGTTGCGGTTTGGGAGGGATACGGAGAATCCGAGGTTGCAGCTGAAGTATTTTTTTTTTTTTTTTGCATTTTCTTTCCCCCTCACTCGCTCGCTCTCTCTCTCAGTGAAACACTACTGTTTTAACAGCTGAGAGTTCTTACGGGACACAGAGCAAGTCTCAACTGCGCAGCCAGGGTTTGGCCGCTACACCAACCATACGTGACAGTCCGCAGCCAACGTGCTGCAGCCAGCATGCACAGATCTGCAGTTTGCATGTGCAAATTTGCAGCCTGCATACAGTGTGTGCAGAGCCACTGCGCATGCATGACCTCAGAGAAACGCATGCACACTAATGCACATCAGTCAAATTTACAACATGTGTATATAGTAAACACACAGATGCCATCACGTCATAGCACTAAAATGTACTCAATAACATTCATAAGGCCTAATTAATGACCACATAAATTGCTTGACAAGCACAGAAACTGGAAGCGTTTTTTAATGCCTATTAGCCTTGGTATGATAAATGTTTGTTCAGATACAATACCATTCAAAGTTTCGGGGGTCCCGTAAGAGTTTTGATTTTGATTGAAACAAAGTCATTTTTATTCAGCTGCATAAGGATGCATTAAATTAACCAAAAGTGACAGTAAATTACATTTTAACATGCATTCACATAGAAAACTGTTATTTTAAATGGTAATGATATTTCACATTATTGCTGTATTTCTGAACCAAAAAATAATAATACAGCCTTGGTGACCTAAGAGACTGTTTAAAAAATTAAAAATACTCCGAACCCCAAACGTATGAACTGTATTGTATCTTCATTTGTATAAAAGCTTATACTATCACTCGCAATGCAGGACAGCGAAATCGAGCACAAAGGGCCAGGAATGGATTAAAAAAAAAACTGCACACAGGTGTTTATGTGAGCAGGTGCACACACATAAACACACATGAGAACCTGGTCAGCACATGCACATCTGCTCAGTTATGACGCGAGGTGTGTGGCCGTTCAGGGACTCAGGTACAAAGGGTCAAAGCACAGGTGTGTGTCAGCCAGACGGGTGAAGTCTATGCCGTTTAGCAACAGGATACACAGCGTCTCTGTTCCATTTACATTGTTAACGTGATACAGAGAACACAGACAAACACACATGCTTGTGAACATTTTGAGCCAGTATGAGTGAAGAGAAAGGCCTCGATCTGTTATGGAGAAAGATGCCCATTTTACATTTTACTACATCTTGTTTCTCTTGATGTGGAGGAGTTTAGTAATGGAGGAAAATGTTTTGAGAGTGCGGTGACACCTGCGTTTCATGACTTGTTTTATGTGCTGCATGAATGCCAGGAAATGATAGAACAGGATGGCAGATCATCTCCAAGAAACGGATTGGTTGGAATTGCTTATAGATAATTCAGCATCAAGGGGTTTTGCTAGTTAGTATGATGCTGTAACTAAACCATCTGGTTGTGAAAACCATCCAAAGTAGTTCACTTTTTCCCCCTAATCACTCTGGAGCTGCAGGGAAATTATATAAATAACTTTTATGGCATAAATGTAATGTCATATCCTATAATTTTCATGAAATAACCTATTAATCACAGCTCAGAGTTTGGGATTAAGACTGCATCCAAAATCTGACACTTCCCTACTATATAGTAGGGGGGAAAAGTAGTATGTCCGAATTCACAGTATTCATAAAACAGTAGGCAAAAGTATTTTTCTGCTGAGATTCTGAAGTGCACATCTGATGGACACATTGCTATCTCATGAGGCCATGGGAGAGGATTCGTGAACAGCAGTAAAGCAATGCAACTAATGCTGGCAGGTCACATGACAATGACAACATGACGAATGTAGTACATCCAAATGACATTACTACACATATGCACACCAAATAGAACATACTTTTTTAACAGTCGCAAAGTAACTGCTTATTCGAAAGAAGTACCCACTCAGAGAGCATACGATTTCAGACGCAGCCCATATGTGCATCTTGTGGTCATCAGCCAACCAGTGTTGTCATTTTGAAGCTCTACACTCATTAGTCACATGGCATGAACAGCTCAAGTGATTGGCTCACAAAACCCATATGCAAAATACAAGGACGGCACAGTTCAAATCGAGTACTGCAGGAAACTAAGCTGCAAAAACAACTTGTCATGGTTATGCCATTTACATATCAAAGCCTATTTTCTGAGCAACCCACCAACTATTCAGCGCTGTT
Organism: Sinocyclocheilus anophthalmus; assembly: GCA_018155175.1. Taxonomy (NCBI): domain Eukaryota; kingdom Metazoa; phylum Chordata; class Actinopteri; order Cypriniformes; family Cyprinidae; genus Sinocyclocheilus; species Sinocyclocheilus anophthalmus. The sequence goes on along the minus strand of JADLZN010000863.1, from coordinate 161,998 downwards.
CAGTAACTGAGCCTGCCATAGATAGCGACAGCATGAACCCGGATGACAGGGAACGTTCTCAGAACATTCTAGGATGGTTCTCTCAAAGTTTTGAACAAACCAGTAATGTTAACACGTTTGTTCATGTTCTCAGAATGTTAGCACAAAAACATTATTTATGCATCATTCATGGAACATTTTTTAAACGTTATCACTTGTTTCAGAACATTCATAGAACATTTTTAACATTCCCATTATGTTTGCAAAATTATCAACTGGAATAGTCCCTTAACATTGCATAACCAAAAAAAGTTTTAAACACATTTTAAAAAACTGGACATTTTAAACAGTCATAAATAACGTTTTCATAACTTAATGGGAACATTAGCAAAACATTCTTCTTACTAGAACTACAACAGTACTCAGAGGTTAGTCCACCATAACAGATGTCGTTTAAACATAGAAATCTCTAAAGATTGGCACATTTATCTTACACTTTTCCTCCAAGGGGTTTGTTCTTTTGTGGTAGTTTATCAGAATGCAGAGAAGTATATGATCATCACAGACTATGACTGTAAATCATGTTTGGGTAGTTAAGTGTACAGCAGTGGTGAACATGTGGTTTTTGTACATTGTGCAGCTATTATAGGGTGTGTGTTCCTGTGGTTTGTTGTTTAATGTAGGGAGTGTGCAGCTGATGCGTACAACACATTTAGTGAATGAAATGTCACTCAGTGACATTTATCGCTTTACACGACTCTACTGTTTGCATGCGAATGAAGCTGAATACAATATATACACAGCTTTATTTATAGAGCTGTGCAATAATATAGTTTACATTTTTACTGTATGTATATCCAGGTAAAGTTGGTTATATTTATAGTAGTTGTATAATTTGATAATAATTATTAATTTGTTAATTAATTTGAGTTATTAATGTAGCCACAGAAGGTACACCAACAGCTTCAGCCCAAAATAAATATTCAGTTATTTACTGACCCTTATGTCAATCCAAAACTTTGAAACACAAAAGAGCGATTTTAAAAAAAAAAAAAAAAAAAAACGAAGATGTTGCTTTTCATGAAAGTGATTGGTAATGGACAAGAAAATAAATAAATACATCGATAAATAAAAACTTTTTTTTTTAATTACCATAACAGTAGTCCATATGACTCGTGCACAACATCCCAAGTCTTCTGAAACCATACGATGCTTTGCGTGAGCAATGCACTGAATTAAAAATAAAACTGACATACATTAGGGTGAGTAAATTAAAAAGTTTTGGGTGAACAGTATTCCATTAGCAGTGTTATTTTAGCATTATTTTATAAAAAAAACATTTTGAATTAGTTTTTATTTTGTATTTTCCATTTTTCATTTTCATTTTAGTTCAATTTGTAATTTGGTTGTAGTTTTGATTTAATTATTTGTTTAATTCAATTTTATCTGAGTACATATATAGAAAAACAGAGATATATAGATTTTATATTAGTTTTTTTTATATTATATTTCTGTTAACATTTGTTTTATTTCAAGTAACAAAAAATTGTTTATGGTTTTAGTTTTAGTTAACTAATAATCCTGTCCACTAGATTGTATTGTACCTGGAGCATTCCTTTAATTGTACGGTTTTGTGATGCAGTATGATTGAACGTGAGGCGTTATGAGTGCATGTGTATGTTAAGTGTGTGTTGACATGCATGATGAAGAGAGTGTGTATGTGTGTGTGCGTGTTTAGTTGCAGCTGTCAGCTGGTTAGATGTCAAAAAATCTCCCCCCACCCCCCCACCCCCCCCCCCTCTCTCATCTCTTTTCTATCGATCTTCATAGCGAGGCATGTGTGGTGGGAAGTCATCAATCTCTATGCCAGACAGGGAAACAAGAGAAAGGAAGGGAGAGAAAGAGCAAGGGATTAAAAACGACAAGATGAGAAACACTCTCTCAATTCCTTTCATATCTCCTCCATTCCTGTCTTTTTTTCCCCCTCTGGCGTGTTTTCCTCTGTTTGTGGCGTCTCCACTGCCCCGCCGGTGATTTCATTTGCGAGGTGAATTTTTGGGATGTAAACAAGCGACGGGCCGCAGCTGAATCATCCAGAATAAATCAAAAACTACCGTCTTATCACGATTGGCGGAATAATAATGTCGAAAAGAGCTGCAATTCTCACCCATCCTAACGTCAACCGAAGGAAACCTCATTGACTGGGAATCTCGCAGAATGAGCTCAGTGATTCGCTGTTACATCAGATGTCAAAGGGCATTGCTGCAATAGATCATGTCAGAGTCACTGGAATAGCCTTGCTTCTGAAATCATAAGACTTCCTTTCTGGGTGTCTCCGAACAAGCACACACACAACACTAATGCGGTAAAAGATGAAGTGTGTCAATTATGCATCACCAAACTGAATCACAAACATATTAATGAAAATGTAATGTTTTCAGACACTCCATTGGTCTTCCATTGACTGGACAAACAGATAACCTGTGCCAAACACAGGCCAATGGCTTACTTATAATTTACTTACATTCTTAAAAATACAAGTTCTTTATTGGCATCAATGGTTCAATGAAGAACCCTTAACATCTATGGAATCTTTCCATTGCAGGTTCTTTATAGTGTAAAAAAAGGTTCTTGACATTAAAGCATTATAATGTTCTTCACGTTAAGAATCAAATTGGTTCTTTTAAGAACTGTTCACAAGGCACTTTGGGAATGAAAAATTGTTCTTTAATTGCACTGCTATGAAAACTCCCTTTTGGAAACTTTAGTTTAGAGTTTATAACCAATTTATAAACATACCAGTAGTTTGCTTAAAAGTCAACTTTTAGTGAGGACATTTCTGACTAGTGTCAAAAAGCATTTTGGCCTCACTAGTATAGCAAGCTTGTCCACACACCCACACGCTCATGATCTCAGACATTCAGTCATGGGGAGGTCAAGGGGTCACTGGCGAGACGATAAGGAGGAAGTGATGTGTTCCGCTCTTTTCACACCCACTCTCACCTTCTCAATGAGTGTCATCACACTGACCACACCCACACCACCCAGAAAGAGAGAGAGATCTGATACACTGTGAAACATTTGCCAAGAGTGCGAAACGGAAACAGAAAGGGAAAGATGGAGAAATGTGTGCATGAGCCACTAGAGAGAGAAATAAAGAAAATATGAAGGCGAAATACAACAGGCAATTTTTTTAACTAATTTAAATCATAAAACCACGGATATTTAGTGCAACTAAAGTTTTAGTTGTAGTTACTCATTCCACACCGCTGTGCAACAGACATTCATTTTTGTTGAGGAGGGTGTGCTGTTACTTTAAGTGATAACCTCATAGTAACACCCTGAAAACCTATCATGGCAGCAAGTTCTGCACGGGCAAACACATCTCTGCCCATTAAACAGAAGAATAAAAGAATGCATCCTAAAAATCACACATGTGCCATTAGAACTTCATGCTGCATCTGTTGGCAAACACATATATAGGAAAATAAAGAAAAGTTCTACCTCTTCTGCTGAGCAGGTGTTAACCAGCCAAATGCATCAAAGTTTAGCTGAGTGTCAGTCCACTGAGCTGCATGTGTTTGTTTTAAAGTCTCTACCTAAAAGAACGAAAAATCACAATGGAGATTCTCATTAACCCTGTAAAGCCTGACATACAAAATAACAGTGAGAAAAAAAACTTTTTTTTTTTTTTTAATGATAATATTTTTTTGGACCTTAAATACAATTCATGTGTTTTTTATTGAGCATCATATTTGATCCATCAGGCATTTATGGCTCATACAGTCTGATATATTGAGAAAACGGAGGAAAAAAAAACAGCTCAGTTTTATTCAGAAGCTCAAACCGAGCAAAAACATATGCAATTTGGTTCAGATGTATGAAATTCTGATTGTAATGTAAATCAATGATATCGTTATAACAATATAGCAAACACCTACATACAATTATATAAATATCAGTCGTCACTATATCTCCAATAATATGCTTTAGTAAGATGATAATGAAATGCTCAGTTTGACGATCAAAAAAATATAATGCAATGCAATACAATGATGATTGTTATTGTTTCTATTGTCCTCATTTGTAAGTTGCTTTGGCTAAAAGCATCTGCTAAATGACTAAATGTAAATGCAAATGTAATGACAGAGATTAACAAATAAACGTTCCTCAAAAGCCTGATGATCATATTTGATACTCACCGACTTAAAAAATAAATACATTTAAAAAATCACGTAAAGCTAAGCTGCTTCAGTCCAATAAGTGTTCATCTTGAACTAACAATATCAGAGTTATTCTTACACTTACTTTATAAAAATCAGTCAAGATTTCACAGCAAAAAGTCACGTGAAGCACGAGCTGAAGGTGGGCATTTGTACAATTATACTAAAATAACTTTTATTTAATAAAAGGTATAAACTATCAATCAGACGACAGAAGGCATTTAATAGATCGGAGGTTCTCAACCCTGGCCCTCGAGATCCACTTTCCAACAGAGTTTAGCTCCAAACTTGATCAAACTCACCTGTCTGTAACTTTGTAGCAATCCTGAAGACCTTGATAAGCTTGTTCAGGTGTTTGATTAAGGTTGGAGCTAAACTCTGCATGAAAGTGGACCTTGCAGGCCAGGGTTGAGAACCCCTGTAGTAGATTGTGTGCAACTGCAATGTTTTGATCTCATTGATCATTTAGAGGGCTTAGAAATTTGAATATCAAATATGAAACAGTAGGTTTATAGCGTTAAAGTGGTCATATGATGCGATTTCAATTTTTCATTTCTCTTTGGAGTTTTACAAGCTCTTGGTGAATAAAGAAGACCTGTAAAGTTGCAAAGACTAAAGTCTAAAATCCAAAGAGATATTCTTTATAAAAGTAAGAGTCAACCACGCCTACCTAAAACGGCTCGTTCTAACACGCCCCCACATATCTATGTCACAATGTGGGAAGATTTGCATAACGCTGCCCATATGTTCACGCAAAGAAAGAAGGCGTGACTTTTATTTTCACTGTAGTATTGTTGCCGCTGCCGCCATGTTGTGGAGACGCGGTGTGTCGTTGTGAAAGCGAAACTACTTTGTTTGGTCTTCCAAAAGAGGACACGACTAGAAATCAGTGGTTAATGTAATTTACTGTAACACTGTTCCAGAACACTTCAACCAAAATATTCAGATGTGTCCAGCACATTTTACGGAGGATGAGGACTGTTTACTGAACCAGTAGCCTACAATGCGTCTATGCACAAAGGCGTGTATAAAAGTGGAATAAATTTATTTCAATTTTTACTGTTTCTATAGGATTGAATGCATTTGGTGTGATGTCAGAATCATGGTGACCAACAAGTAGACATGCTGCACTCGCTGGAAGCATAACGATTGCTTGACATATCAGTGGTCGAGATCCTTTTCAGTGTGCACTTCACTTTTCTCCCAAGAATTCAGGCAGACTTGGACACATTTGCAGAAGCCTGGAATCATCCACTCTCCTCAGAAGGCAATCGAAGTTCAGAGCATCTGTGGCACATTGGACTGATACACACAAAATGTATCAATCCGAGAGATATGAGGTATGGAGAATCTGCTTTCTTTACTCTGTCACCACACTGCTGTTTATGCATTAGACTAAGTGGATTTTTAACTATGTATTTAACTGCTAAATCATTAGCTATTGTTCAAGAATTTGAATCACTTTTGAGTTCGGATGGGTTGAGGGCACTCAAACACCTTCTGAATTAAACTGGTCCTAATATCCCCGTTAAAGAACTGTATTTGCTTTGACAGTTTTTTTTTCAACAAATATGGGGTAAATACATAAAAAAATCACTGCTATGTCCCAGTCTAGATATGGCTCTTTGATGTCCTGAAGATTTAGCAGTTAAATACATCATTAAAATCTACTTAGATTAATTCATAAACAGCAGTGTGGTGACAGGGTAACTAAAACAGGGTCACCATACCTCATCTCTTTACCTTTAATTAAGGACACTTTCCGCCTTGTTCAGTGCCTCTTGAAGAAAACATGAACCTGGCAATCTGTGCATCCTCCACTCCTTGGTCTCCCTTGACCCTGTTTTAAAGAAGAAAAAAAGATACAATACATTTCCAGAAATAAAATTCAAATGCTTTTACTTTCCTGAACTGGGCGGTTATTTGCTGCATTCAAGTACACAACCTGCAAATACAAAGGAAAAAAGAATAACAAAAAGAACAAATAAATACATTGGAACTGAATGTATTACAAGCTTCTTTTCCATAAACAGGAATAAATGTTCATATACATCATCGTGAATAGACTGATTTTGATAGCAGATGACTAGTAACACTGTAAATCAAACGCAAACATGGTGAAACCTGTGTTTTATAGGAACACAGACTAAACAAACCTTCAAATATTACGATGTTGTATTTACAAGATTAAATATAAAACACATTTTGAAAACTTTACTGTCATTCCTATAGCTTTATATATAGCCTATGTATGCATGTGTGTGTGCGTGCGTGCATCATTACAGTCTTTAAAAAGGGTTCATATGTGTATCTCTTATCATCAGAAGACTGCAGTCACTAGTAAACAGAAGACTTCCTATTAATAAAGTATCTGAAAAAGATCTACTCTATGAACAATGCATTAAATTACATTAAATAAAGACAAAATAAATAAATAAAACAAGCAAATGAAGTAACTCACATGTATCTGGTCCACTGAGGCCATGTTTTAAGTCAAGAGAATTATAAATCATCTTATAACAGGCGTCCAAAACTGACTTCCGGAAAAGAGGAATAACCAATGACATCTGAGGTTACAATTAAAACAGCAAGCCCCGCCCCACGACTGACAAAAATAAAAGTGTAGCAGGTGAGGGAAGATCGAGCGCGAGGATGTGGGGAATGATCATGCGCGCGAGGGCTTATATTGCACGCAGAGGAGGGTTTGAAATGAGCTCGCGGGTAAATCTGTTTTCCTCTCGCGGAATTGATTTACCCTGCGCGCCAGCATCAGTGGTGCGCTCGGTTATTAATGGCATAGAATTGCCGCCATAGTGTTGTCTCATCGCGGGACACGGAATCACAGTATGGTAAGGGGCGTAACATTTCCGTCACACGCTTGAGGCATTCAGCCAATCACAACACACTGGATAGCTGGCCAATCAGAGCACACCTCGCTTTTCACAACGATGAGCTTTGTAAAAATCAGAGAAGGCGTTTCAGAAAGGCGGGGCATAGAGGAGCAACAAAAATGTACATTATGGGAAAGAATAATGTGTTTTTTTAACCTTAAACCGCATAAACACATTGCATTACACCAAATACACCAAATAATGTTCTTTTTAGCAGCATCATGGATCCCAGACAGCAGTGAAAATAATGAAAGAAACGGGAAATCTTTGCTGGAGACTCCTTAGACGTTCCTGGTACCAAAGTCAAAGATCTCAATACAAACTCAATAGGAATCAAATTTGTCCAAGATTAAATGATCTGAGCTGATTTTAAAGTTCCATACTCTTACTGTATGACAACACAGAGTCATTTCTGTCTAGTTTTATTTCTCATAAGGAGGAAATTTAAGGAACTGCATTGTGTACAGAAGACAATAGTGTCATTATTCAGGGGATTTATTCACCCCAGGTTGATTCAATTTAGTTTAATGAGCCCGACTCATGGCCAATGATGAGCAGACGGTGCTTTGTCGGGAAGCTCAAAACAGTCTGTATAACGCTGTTGAATCAGCAGAACAAAGGGTGACTTTAGTTGTCTCTGCATAATAATCTGGGATAGGAGGAAGTGTTTTTACATCAGAAAAACTGCACACGTCATCTTCAAGCGTCTCTGAGAAGAAGTGAAATTTGTTCATCTACTGGTTTCTAACATTTGAGTCCACAGCAGGCGTTAGTCTATGGGCCCTGTGGTCTCCTAGGTGGCTGTGCATTAACATCGACTTTTCACACTGACTTGTGAGCAGAACCCTGATCTTCCCTGTGGGCCTGTTCGATTCAAAGTCACAGTCCCCGGCCAGAACAGGGCCTGTGGGATGGAGAAGTTACCGGGGCCCTTCAGCTGCACGCGCTCCCTCATATACGGCTCTTATACGCTTAAAAATCTTACTCACACCCACGGCACTTCCAAGTTTCCATGAAAAGTGTGAGTTATGCTTCAAATGTAGGTTTTTCACTTTTTCAAAACAACATGTTGGCGATTAACCAGACAGGACAGTAGTGTAAAATCATAATTAAATTAAATCATATAGGCCTAATCTATTATGTGAACAAATTTATATGTGAGGGTTTAATTTTTTTTTTTATGTTTGAACCTTGTAAGTTTGATCAAAACCCAGTTACAAAAAGATATTCTAGGACATTTTGTTTACATTCTTGTGTTTTTTTTTTTTTTTTTTTTTTTACAATTACATGGGATAGTTCACCCAAAATGAAAATTGTCATAATTTACTCAACCTCATGATATCCTAGGTGTATAGACTTTCTTCTTTCAGATGAATACAATCGGAATTATATAAAAAAAATATGTTTATAAAGGCAGTGAATGGATGTCTAAGTTTTGAAGCCCAAAAAAGTGCATCCATCATAAAAAGTACTCCACACAGCAACGGGGGGTTAATAAAAGCCTTCTGAAGTGAATAATGTGTTTTTTGTAAGCAACAGATCCATATTTAAAATGTTATCAAACATATATATATATTATGCTAACCTGTCTACGCGGCATTCGATTGAGAGTGGTTTCCAGCGGATGACATGGACGTAGGTGTAGCGTAAGCTCCGGGTGAGAAGTGACGAATATGCGAATTTAGCTATGTTGAAGCCCCTCCCCGATACACACGAAAGCACCATTTTAAACTAATTAAAATGTGATCATCACTTGCTCAGCCGCCCACAGCCACTGATGACACCGCGGTATTAGCAGGACCGACTGAGTGAGCCCGCACACAATCCGCCATGTTTTTCTGCACGCTAGAGCCTGCTAAAAGGTCTTATGATGCGATTTAAATTTTTCCTTTTCTCTTTGGAGTGTTACAAGATCTAGGTGCATAAAGAAGATCTGTAAAGTTGCAAAGACTAAAGTCTCAAATCCAAAGAGATATTCTTTATAAAAGTTAAGAGTCAACCAAGCCCTCCTAAAACGGCTCGTTCTAACACGCCCCACATGTCTACGTCACAATGTGGAAATATTAGCATAATGCGCCCAACTGTTCACGCAAAGAAAGAAGGCAGTAACTTTATTCTCACTGTAGTATTGTTGTTGCTGCCGCCGCCATGTCGTGAAGAAGTGAAAGCGAAACTACTTTGTTTGGCCTTCAAAAGAGGACTATATCCGCTTCGTCATGCCTAGAGCTTGATCCGTGCTGGTCGCTGAGGAAATGCATCAACTTCGCGATGTGGATCGCCGGATCGGCTTTCACCGAGGACGAAGCGGAGTCCAGCCCAGGGACGTCACATGTGGTTGCCGCAAGTCAGCCGGGGCACAATCCTTCGTCGATTCGCGGGCCAGCTTTTCTCGCCGCTGACTTGAGCCCGACGTGTTTGGGGGTTCGTTGTGAAAGCGAAACTACTTGTTTAGCCTTCCAAAAGAGGACACGACTAAAAAATTAAGTTGTATTTACAACACTGTTCAGAACAGTTCAACCCAAATATTCAGAAGTGTCCAGAACATTTTATGGAGGACTGTTTCCTGACAGAGTAGACTACAATGCTGGCTTTTCTGACTCACAGACTGTAAGTATGTTTACATATTTAAAGGATTTGCCACTGATGATTAAAACGCGAGTTTTGAGCAGTGTATAGAGTAGCGCTTGTTGTTTGTAATTTCTCGATGCACAAATGCAGACATGGTTTTATGTTAATGCGGCGCGATACGCAATGCAATGCGTAAAAAGACAGTATAAGTCATTTTAATCCATAATTATGTCCCCACTGGATGCAACAAATGCCTCGTTTATAATGGGTTTTAATGTTTTTGTCTCGTCGCTCCAGCCGGACACTGCATCACAGTATGGTGAGGGACGTAACATTTCCGTCACACGCTTGAGGTATTCGGCCAGTCATAATGCACTGGATAGCTGGCCAATTAGAGCACACCTCGCTTTTTAGAACGATGAGTTTTGTGAAAATCGATGCTTTTCAGAAAGGCGGGCATAGAGGAGAAACCATAATGTACAGTATGTGGAAAATAAGGGGTTTTTTTTTTTAACCTTAAAACGCATAAACACATTGCATTACACCAAATACACAAAATAATGTTCTTTTTAGCAACATCATGTGACCCCTTTAAAAGCAGCATTCAAGTAAGACATGTCTTCCTATTAAAGCTATAACTTAAAAATTATTTGGTCAAGAGCAGTGAATGATTTTCTGATTTTATTTTATTCTTTGGGTCATATTAACAGCGTAGACAGAAGTATACTGTATATTACGCTGCTGTTACTTAATACACAGATCTAATATAAACATAAGATTTCTTTCCCAGCTGTTTACCTTCAAAGACATAACCAACTGTGGTTTTTGAAATCATGTGTGTTTTTAAATAACATTGTGGTATTTGAAAAGTTGAAGCGCAATAAGACATGAAAGAGAACTTAGTTCTGTACTCGCATGCCGTGTGACAGCCGCTTTCTGTGCACGTGCTTCAGATGTGTGCGCTCAGAAAACCCTATATCAGAAGTTTAAACTGATATGGCTTGAACGCCCAAATGATTCAGCATAATAAAACAAAAAGATGTTGTTGTTGTGCACAGCGTATTGAGGTCGCGCTGTAAGGCAGGGCTCATATTGTGGAAAGGGGGCAGGGGAGCACAGCTCATGGCATTTTAACATACGGGCATGAAAATTAACATGGTGTATTAGAGTAAAAGTGTAGTAACCATGGTTTTCTGGTGTATTGACTACCATTTGTATAACCACAGTTTTACTACAAATACCATGGTTAAACTATGGTTAGTGTGGCAAAACCATGGTTATTTTGTAGTTACCATGGTTTAACTATAGTAACCATGGTTTTTTGGTTTTATTTGTAGTAAAACCATGGTTAATTTATGTAACGGTACAGGCACGAACAAGCGTGTTTCTGCTTCCACTCAAAATAGGCATTTTCAAAATGATATAATAAATTATCTGTGGGGTACTTTTAGCTGAAACTTCACAGATACAGAGACAATTTGGGGACCACATAGAATTAGTTTGTATATTGTTAAAGGGGCATAACAGGTGCCCTTTAATTAAGTCACCGACACAGCGGCCAATTCTGATTAGCCGATGACAACATTTCTGTTGTTTATTCGTAATATCCCTATTGGCTTTTTTTCTTTTTCTTTTCTTATGGTGCTATATTAGTTTAATTTCTGTTGAATCACTCTGCGCTCTTTTTCTTCTCACATTGTAAAATAATTTAACTTATCATTATTTAATATTCATGTATTTTATATTTGATAAGTATACTTTAAAAAAAATGATTGGAATTTTAAAAGACTGTAAAAATGCTAGAGCAAAAACCAGTTAATTGGTTAATGGCAAATTCCCTTACTCTTCAAAGTGAAAAAAACTGTAATAACTAACAGGACATTTCATGTAATTTTACAATAAAAAAAATTACAGTTAAATTTATATTTTTTGGAAGTGAAAAGTCATTTTATAATTTACAGTGAAAATGTAAATTGACATTCCCAGAATTCCATGTGACACTTCGCATTTGATGTTTTTTTATTAAAATAACTATGATTCTATTTTCTCGTAAATTCACGTGTTGTATCTGCATTGCAGGTGGGATGAATAAACCATTTCAGCCTGATATAAGATAATATTTTTTTTTTTTTTGATTAATGAGCATTAACTGTACATAATCCTTCCAAATAATTATCATAGATAATGAGCATCTAACTGTACATAATCCTTCAAATAAACTATCATACTCATTCTGGAGGATGAGTCAAGCTCTCAAGATGTTCATTTTAACTTCACATTCCCCGTAGACCTGATCAATCAGCAGGGCTTTGGGATGCTGGGTGGATTTTTTTTTGTTACCATGGAAACACTCACCTGACCTTGATTGCTCTCTCTCTCTGGCTCCTCAGGTATATCCAGATGATGCTGGTCATGTGCAATCCTCTACAGGTGAGTTACCTGAAATCAAAATAACCTGTTTAATGGACATTACTGGTCTTATTGTGCATGATTCAGTCTGTTCGGGTTATTTCATATATGTTTTCTTCATAATCATTCATGAAAATAGTCTGAATTAATGAATGCGGTAACAGTTTACAACAAGGTTCCATTATAGCAATAGTTCATGCATTAGCTAGCATGAACTTACTATGAGAAATAAATTTTTTACAGCATTCATTAATCTGTTAATGTTAAAAAGCAAGCAAGCAAACAAACAAACACACAAACAAAAAAATGCCTATTTCAACTTAAAACTTAAGTTCAGTTTCTGCCTTAAAGATTTAAGTATAATCAACTTGATTGGACAAGTCATTTCAATTTAAACTTAAAAACAATTGTGAATTTTCATATAACTTAATATAACAAAAACTTAAAGTTGACTGGAATTGATTATGTTGAAAAACATAAGTTGCCATGACTTACTGATTAGATCATTTTCACCGTTCATAAAATAGTTTGTTGTTTGTCCATGTCAGTTCACAGTGCTTTAACTAATGTTAATATTCAACTTTTGATTTTACAAAATGTAGCAAATGTTGAAACTGACAAACTAAGATTAATCAATTCAGTACAAGGATTGTTCTTTCATGTTAACTAGTGTAGTTAACTAATGTTTACAAATTATACCTTATTGTATGTTAAATAGTAATCCTTATTAATGTTAAATTGTCATATTTAGTGTTCTGTTGCAGGTAATGCAACATAATTAATTTAGTACAAGTTAAACAAATGTTTGTGTAATAAAGTTAATAAAAGAATAAATAAAAAATGGTGAAAAAATCATAATAACATATCAAAAATAAAAATAAACAAAATTGTAAAATAAATATAAATAATAATAATAATAATTTAAAATAAAATCAAACAGAAGAAAAAATAATTTAAAAATATATAGATATTATCAAACATGAATGCATTTGAAAAAAATAAAAAATAAATTGTTACTGTATACGTGTAAAAGTTCTGGAGGCTAAACATGACCAGCAGTAGATCATCCAAAATCCACTGCAAACTCACTTTCTGATACGAAATACCATGCTTTAACAATACACACCATAAATTCAACCTAGGCTAACCATAGTGCTTTTTTGGTAGTGATGAGTTCAGAACTGTTTTCACTGTGAGTTCACTTCAGAAAAATGTCTGAATATAAGGGGAAATAAAGACTGGATGTGTGTGGTCTGTTGCCTGCAGGTGTTTGGAGTGGACGGGGTGAATTTCAGCGTGCACGTAGAGAATCAGACTCGTGCACGAGACGCCATGAGCCGGCGACATCATCGCGTGTACCAGCTTTACAGCCGCACCAGTGGGAAACACGTCCAGGTGCTCGGACGCAAAATCAGCGCCCGAGGAGAGGACGGAGACAAATATGGTAACAACACACACACACACACACTCACTCACTCAAGAAAGACCACCCACAAACTCAAACAGGAAACAGGAAAAGTAGAAGACAAAGATTCAGCTACTGCTAATACAGTGATTCACAGACAGAGAGAAGAAGAAGCCAGTGAATTCTGTTGAAATTCCAAGAAAACAAGTATATTGTGACATACATCATTGCAGTAATACTAAACTACTAATATCATAGGTTTTAGCCATATCACCATAATCTACCAAACAATTGCACATTTTCTGTTTTCAAAATTGTGAATTTTGGATATAAACGAATGAAAAGGTGGCCATCAGCCACCCTGAGCTTTAGATAAAAGTATTGGCGACTGAAAAACGTCAATCTCCATCTTCGTTTACTCCTTTCTCCCCCCTTCCATTTATCCATCCATCGCCTCTCCTCCTCTGAATGCATGGATGGGTTTCAGAAGCACACAATCAATGGATATGAAAGTGGCCTGTTTTATTGCGGGGTGAATCTCACAAAAACGTCCAAAATGCAAAATAAATACATATATACAGTATATCTAGTATATATATAATATAGATTTTTGTTTTTTTTAAGTACTATAGTAGGGTTATTATAGTTAATAAATACTAAAAGCTGAAAATATAAAAATAAAAGCAAATGTAAATAAATAAATATATAAATAAATAAACAAACAAATAAATACATTTTTGTTACTTGAAATAAACATTAATTGAAATGAAATATATATATAAAAAACTTAAACTTATTTTATATAGCTAATTTCCAAAGTAACATTTATCATTTTCATTTAATAAAATAGCTAAGATATTAATAAAAATGAACATAATATAGACATTAAACAACAACAATAATAATAAAAAACTAAAAGTTTAACTAAAATTAAAATGATAATGGGAAATACAAAACTAATATGTCAAAGCAACTGAATGAGAATATGTCCTGAAATGGGATTAATTCTCATAACATTAGAATTCAGAAAATCTTAATGGTCCTAAAACCGGCTTTGTTTTATTTATATAAGATATAATTTCTTACTCATTTCCTGTAAGAATATGTGACCTGGACATGATCTTGACAGGTTTTGCGAGATTCACCCTCATAATTCTTTCATTCTCTATTGTGAAAATATTATTCTGAAAGCTTCCAGAGAGCTTGAGGTTTTGTGATCGACTCTCCTCATCAGGAAATAAAGGGAAGAGAAAGACGGGAAGATGGGAAGGGGGTGAGGATGAATGTATTTGCACAGCCAGTGAGGGATGTCTGGATGAGGAGAGATTGGAGGACGACAAAGAGGTTATTGATCTCTGGTGACCCCTGACCTCATAAAAGTCACGCAAGAGCCATTTCAGAGATTCAACTGCCAAACACACACACACACACACACACACAGGCTGAATGACCTCATTGAAGGCTGACAGTAAACTGTATCTGGAGGCTTTTAAAATGCAGTGACAGAGAGGCGGTTCAGAATAGCATATTAAAACTCATATTATTTCTGCAGCATACAATATGCATATTGTAAATCTGGTTGACCCACCATTGCCAAAATGTATCCCAAAATGCAATGAGCTCTGTTCGACCTTTCATTTTCAAGATGAAGAATGAACTGGAAATAAGGCCAACTTTTTTAACACCTGTCTTGACTCATTGTTTGATTGGGAGAAATTAAGACATTTGTATAGAAATTTGGATTTAAAAAAAGAAGTCATATTTACTTGCTAATTGGATGCCAAATTAAAAAATGTAATGAAGTCATGTAACAAAAATGTAGCACATATACATTTTATATATTTGATCAAATTATGATTAAAAGTTAGGTAAAACAACTAAAAATCATATTTCTGTTTATTTTGGTCAACAACTTACATTTATATTTAAGAGCCAGAATTTCTACAGTCTTCAATTTATGCGGGAATTTACCAATTGTGATTCTAGACCTGGAAAAGTCATGAAAATTAATAAAATATTTTTCAAAGTCCTGGAAATATGTATACATTTTTATAGTTATCTCAAGCATTAAAAAGAGGATCACGTAGAAATTGCAATTCTGAGCTAATAATAATAATATTTTTTTTTTACGTCAATACACAACCGGGGCTCATGGTGATATTTTAGTAACGTCTGTCTGTCTCTCTGCCTGTCTCTTCATAAGCCCAGCTCGTAGTGGAGGCAGACACCTTCGGCAGCCAGGTGCGAATCCGAGGGAAGGAAACCAATTATTACCTGTGTATGAACCGCAGAGGGAAACTCGTAGGCAAGGTGAACTTCACTGCAGACTTCTTTCACTTTCTTTCTTTCCTGTTTCACCTATTAAAACAAAGTTGAGGCAGGACATATATACAGAACTTGCCACATTTTAGAAGTAGCCATTTTTTTTTCTTCTGTGGAACATAAAAGAAGATATTTTGAAAAATGGTGGTACCAACCAATGCTATCATGTTCCATTGAGTTCCATAATATGGACAAAAATGCTATGGAAGCCAATGGGACCTGAAGCTATTTGGTACTAACAACAGCATTCTTCAAAATATCATCTTTTGTGTCCCACAGAATAATGTCAGTCATACAGGTTTAGAAATAACATGAGGGTGAATAAATTATGCAGATTTTTCATTGTTAGGTGGACTATCCCTTTAAAGTAAGACAAAATATGTTTCTTGGCAACAATATTTTATCAAAATATGCTTTAAAATGAAGTAAAACAGCTAATTTAAAACAACCAATTCCTATTTATTTTGTTCATGTGCGAATTTTAAATGTGTGATTTGTAGACCTGGAAGAGTCATGGAAATTTTTATAATGCTTATATATTTTTCTAGTTATGGCAAGCACTAAAATATTTTGCTAAACAATTGCTGTTTTGAGTAAACAATAAATAAGTAAATAAATAAATGAACTGGAAAATTACTGAAACTTGTGGAGTCACACAATTTTAATATTATTATTAATAAAATAATAAAACATTAGCAAAGAGTAATACAAAAACTAAAAATCATGTAGTTATGAATTACTAAAAATTAAATTTTTGAAACCTGTGGAATTAAGGAATTCAATTATTATTATTATCTGAATTATTTAAATATATCAGCACTCATAGCTTTTGTACACTAAAATTTGATAACCGGCAACTTTGTCAATACAGCAGAAGTAACAGAAATGCACTGTAAGAAAAAAAATCTGCATAATAACAGTTCAAAGACATTTTGTATAACCCTAAAACACAATGTAATGTGTAATTTAAAATATGAGTAAATCACCTGTGAAAAATCAATATGTACATTTTCTTCATATTAACATAGTACTTTGCGTCCTATTTTACAGACTTTCCCCGGTTTCACAGACGAGGCTTAAGCCTAGTCCTAGACTAAAATGTAAATCTGAGCTGTTTCAACTGAAAGAAACTTGCACTGAATGATCTTAAAACATCTCAGTGCCTCTGTTTTGTCTTAAGATGCACACCAATAATGCTTTTTTCTAAGGCATGTTTATAAAAATGACTTAAATGTCCTAATTGAACTATGGCCTAATCCTGGTTTAGGCTAAGCCCTCTCTATGAAACTGGGCCTATATCTTGTATCTTAGCCTACACGGAATCAAATAATTTGAAATCAGCTAATACAGACAATCTCAAATCTAATGAACACATTTGTGACTATTAGTCCATGCTTGGGGTCTTTAATAAATGCATTAACCATATAATGTTTATGGTCAAGCTAACACATTTGTCTCCATGTGTGTACATGGACTTTTCTGTCTCCCTAGAAGGCCAGCAATCGTAGTGCAGACTGCGTCTTCATCGAGAAGGTTCTGGAAAACAACTACACAGCGCTAATGTCAGCGCGCTACACTGGGTGGTACGTGGGCTTTACCAAAAGAGGGCGCCCTCGCCGTGGTCCGCACACGCTTCCCAACCAGCAGGACGTCCACTTCATGAAGCGCTTTCCACCCGGAGAGCAGCCGGATTTAATGCCGTTCCGCTTCACCACCGTCAGCAAGAGGAGCAAGAGAGTCCGTGCAGCGCGGCCACGCTAATGCTGACACCAGTGTCCCACTGCTAACGTTTACATGAGGACGAGAAATAAACAAAAAGACAGTCCCAGTGAAAATGACACTGCTAATGCGAAGCAGGACTGTCTTGTCTTATTTGAACAGACGATGCGATAGCATCACTTTATATTCCACTGGGTTGGACCTCTACAACCCTAATAATAAAGACTAGCTAATTTACACCAGAGCTGTGGTTAAGACAGCTTACTTCAGACATGGAGATGACTAACCAAAGCAAACACAAGCAGACGTCTGGCCCAGCGGACGGGTGGAGGAAGCATTAGGCTGCGCATCCAACAAGCAGCCCACAATGAAGACACGAAACAAAACACAAGCGAATTGGCTTGTAGACGCCGATTGTGTGGCAATTTTCCTAAGACAAGACTTGGACGTGATCCCGCCAAAGGGAGAGCAGCAGAAATCCCTGAACCTGCGGAAGAAATAAAGACAGAAATGGACACTGATTGAAAACGGAGTCAGAAAGGCTACTGTTATATGGGAGCTCCTTGGGTAAGACCTGCCTTAAAAGACATGCTGAGACAAAATTGAAAAATCGGGCATTGTTTGCTCACCTCATGTTGCTCCCAATGCATCTATTTTTCACACTACAGTTCATAGTTAACACATCCGTCAAGCTCTCGAAAGGTCAAAAACACCATAAAAGGTTCATGCCACACATCCATTATATTCCAGGTCATACAAAATCATGCAACAGCTTTAAGTTATTATTATTATAGCTTAATATAATACAATATATAGTTATTACAATGTAATCTAACGTACTATCTATAATTTTTTATGACTTTTGCATCCAGTTAAGTCAAAGACTGGAGCAATTTTAAACAATGCAGACAATTTAGACATACAATAATATCTATATATATATCTATATATAGATATAATATCTATATATTATATATAATGAATTCGTTTCAAATGAAACAGAAATTAATAGTTGTTAATTAGTTAATTTAATTAGCTGTGATGAAACAGAAAGGAAATAGCATCAGACGATACTTTATTGTTTAAGTACAGTAAAAAGTGTGATTTTTTTTTGATCTGGAAAAAATAAATATTTTAAGTAATAAACATTTAAAATCTGGTATAATTTCTATAATGAAAAAAAAATTAATAAATAAAAAAACATTGTTATTCAAGGGCAAAACTATTGTGGGAATAATAATAATATTAGAATTTTTTTTTTTTTAATTACCACTACCAAAAAAAGTTTGAAAACAAGTTGTGTAAAATCATTTCTTCCATATTGTGATGTACATACGAATGAAATGGATTATTAAAAAAGAAAAAATGTAGGGTGGAGACTTGGTTCTATGCTTGTTGACGTGTGGGTGTGGCACTCAGGAAGGGGCAGAGTTTAAGCGGACTAAATAATTGGAGCATCCTGCATACATCACCAGAGAGAAGTCTGACGTTTCATTGGAAGATCCAGTTATTTTATTATTAAACATTACTAAATAAAAACTGTTTAGAAATGCATGGATGAATCTTTCATCATAAGACCAAGGCATACTCACCAAACAATATGACTTCAGAAGACTTGTAGTGCACTAGTCATATGGACTGCAGTTTTAGTGTTTTATTTATTTTTTGACGCTTGACAGACTCACTATGAACTGTAATTGTGAGGCGAGTAAATAATGACCGAGTATTAATTTTTGGCTGAACTATTCCTTTGAAGCTAATGGATGAATGATTGTAATGCTGTATAAGTGTGTGTGCATGTGCGTGCAATGGCATATTTCAGGTTGCATTAAAGACCGAGAGGGATATAATCATACATGACTTATTGCTGGATGGACAGGATTTACCGGAACTGGAATGTAAAAGATAATAATAAGTAAACTCTCTTAAAGCTGCACCAAATATAAACTAAATGACCAAAGACAAGTGGCAACCAATGACACAGACAACTTGAACAGCTCCGATCCCATGAGAGCACGGGACGGGTCACCACGAAATGACACGAGGAGCAACGTTCCTGTTCGGATTTTAATGTGGAATGCTGCTACTGGGAAATGTAACGGAGAACCAAAGTCTTATACCAGCTTATTAAAGGAAAAACATTACAAAACTTTTTCTAAATATAAATATATATAAATATATATATATAAAATTATGCTGACTAAGTGATATTACTTTGACTGTTACTATCATTGTTGTTACTATAAAAGGATTCCACTTATTTATTTTATCTCTGTGTATGGCAAAAACCTTTCCAAAGCCAGTAAACTCTACAGAAACGTGTCTGTGTTTCAAAACATATATGTTGTGTGAGTCGTCATTATCATCAAACTGCATACAAACAAAGATATGGTCAGGAATTCATCTTAAATGTAACACAAGCCATATCTACAGACCAAAATATACTGCATTACAATGTGCTAAATGCAAAGCCCCGGCAACCACCCACAACATTCCAGTAACCACATAGCAACTCCCTGGTAACCACTCAGAACATTCTAACAACCTCAAAGCAATGTAGAAAACTTTAGCAACCATATAGCAACACCCTGGTAACCACTCGGAACATTCTAACAACCTCAAAGCAATGTAGAAAACTTTAGCAACCACATAGCAACACCCTGGTAACCACTCGGAAAAATTCTACACCTCAAGCATGTAGAAAGAACACCTTAGCAACCACATAGCAACACCCTGGTAACCACTCAGTACATTCTAACAACCTCAAAGCAATGTAGAAAACTTTAGCAACCCATTTGCAACGACTTGGCATCCACACAAAACATTCCAACAACCTCAAAGCAACGTGGAAAAAATTAGCAACACCCTGGCAACCGTCCACAACATTCTAACAAACTCAAAGCAATGTAGAAAACTTTAGCAACCACATAGCAACATCCTGGCAACCACTAAGAACACCCTGCATTGTAACAGAGTTTTTGCACAGGCAAACACAAGTCAAACTTCAAACAAGTCAAACAAGTGCATTTGAGACTTTTTGAATAAATAAATACATTTATTATTATTGTAGCTACTATTGTAGTGTTTAGACATGATCCATTACAGTAATAACAATTAGTGTTTTATGGTAAATATAAAGAAAATAAATTGCAAAAATGTCAGTAATAATCACAGACAACACACACATATGCACATTTGACTATATATACATATTTCATTGTATTACAGTAATGACAGTTATTGTTTGAATTTCACTTAATAGTATTTTTTGAAAATATAAAGAAAATAATGTCAAATAAATAAAATAAATAATATAAACTTTAAAGGAATGCACTTAATATTTCTAGATATAATGCATGTGGACTTGTTGCTTATAACTGGAGCAGTGAACACACACACATTACTGTCACCAACAACCTGTAATCCCGGCAGTCTCTGCCCAGCTGAGTCAGCGGGAAAAGCAAAGGATTCCGAGAGAGAAACAGACTGTTCTGGAGGCAAAGTGGTGGAAAGATTTGTCGGCCAAACCCAGAGGAAGGTGTATGGTAATGCTGGATGAGGAAAGAATGCAAAATATGTTCATGAGAACACAGGGGTGACCTGAGACCTGCTGGAATTATGGGGGGGGGGGGGGGGGGGGACCCCGACCGCAGGAAAACACTCACCCACACTCCATCTCAAACACACACACACACACACACACACGGTCCGTTACAGCCAGACACGCAGAGGTCACGCTCACACATATTCACACACACACCCTCAGTATGACACACACCGAACACGTCTGACACACAACACACCCTCAACCAGATGGACGCGCAGACCCGGTCATATAACGTGGCAGCTTCACACACACGGATACAATATTCTGTTATATATGGAAAATTAGCTACTACCGAAAACCAGACAAACGAATGAATCACACAAATACTGGCAAAAACTCAAGGTCACATTTCACCCAAAAATCAGACAGTAATGAATTATTCTGCATAAACAAAAATTAAGGCTATTTTTAGGATCATTAAAATTTTTGCATTGTGACATGATGATAATTAAACACATTATACCCTCAAAATTCTAATGACTAATTCTTTTAATTGGTTCTAGAAATCACTTATTAGCAAAACACAAAAATAAAAAATAATACAATGTGCTATTTTTTATTATTTATACTGATTTTTAAAATAATAATAACACTAATAATAGTAACACTAAAAATCTAATAGTAATAGATTTTTTTTCAATTAATAAGAATTTTGAAAATATAAAGAAAAACCAATGACAGTGGCAAATAACCAATAATAATTCAAACATGATGATACTAGTTAATGACAATTAGATATTTTTGTCCCAACTCACGGTCCTAACTTTTCAAAATATGAAGAATTGTAAACAAAAAAAAACAAAATGAAGAAAAGAATGCCTAAATAAATTAATAAATCAATAAGTGTATATAAAAATAGACATGTTTTATAAAAAGTTATTTTTTAGTATAAAGGATGATGTATTACAGTAATGACAATTAGATGTTTTTTAACATTATGGCTCTAATAATTTTTGAAGATATAGTGAAAAAGTCAAAAGAAAATAAGTATATAAAAGTAAATAATAGTTAAATTAAAATACTGAAATAACACCGTAGTATTATACTTGATTTACATAACACTAAATATACTTTCTTTTTTTAACTTTGATGTTGGAGTGAAATATGACCTGGACATTTGCTCATGACACTCAAACACACTCAAATCGAACTTTTCTGTAACATGGGTAGCATCCAGCCCCAAATATTCACTACTAGAAGGCCACTAATACCGCAGTGTAGAGACTGCATCCAGGTCATATTGCTGAGCAGTGAATAACCACAGCTCCATCACACACACACACACACTTTTCAGCACAGCAAACCACAACGACACTGACACGCCGCAGCCAGACCCACAATGTAAAACAACGAGCATTAAGTGCTCCTTCTCTCTCGCCGACACCACTAACAAATTACTTCTGACACACATTCCCTCTTTCCAATCCGTGAAGACGCACAGGCCCACAACGATAAAACTCTCCAAAGACAAATGCCCTTTCTGAAGATGTATTTGGCTGAAATGGGCTGAATCGCCTTAAGATTCCCAGACAAACATTCTCATGTCGGCCGCTGGCTGTAAAGCCAGAGGAATTGTTTGAAATGGGGGAGAGTCTCGAGGTGCGCCAGGAACCGCTAACAGGTGCAGTGTTTGGGATTGTTTGTGTTTATTTGGGAATGTTAGGGAAAAGACGGCTTGTGGCCTCTTCTGAACCTGCCTGTGCTAAACCGTGCACTCTTCTCACCGGTTTGTTGTGAACTTTTCCAATCTGTTCTGGACGAGTGACATTTATGCATTTAAATGCTTTAGTTTGCCAAGGAAAACCCATTGAGGACATATTAACATTTCCAAGCATAAGTCCACCCAGGGGTGAAGGTGTTTGGCAGGGGTCGAGCATAACGTGTTTCATCCAACTGAAACAACACTTCGATCAGCCAATCATATTTCAGGAACCTGTGCAGAGGTTCTTGCACTCAAGCCAGCCAATCAGATCACTGTTCAGATGAAGGAGGGCATTTCTAATTACATTTATCTGAAGGGAGCTAATTCGCGTTCTCAGTTTTGTTTTCCCTTTTTTCCAAATGTAGATCAGTTCAACGTCAAAATGTATCAGAACTGACTTTATTTACTTTCTTAATACATGTCCATGGTCTTATTTAGATGGATTCAGCTACACGTTTTTCTTTTTTTTTTTATTATTGATAATTAGGATTTTCTGAATCTTAACACTCTAAGCCACTGGTTTTCAAACTGGTATCCAGTTTAGAGGAAAAAGTGTGTTAAACAAAAATCAAAAATAATAATTAAAAAAGGAGATTAAAATAAATAAATGAAAACAGATTTAAATAAATAAATATCTAATAGTATAGTGCTGAGTAAAATCAATAAATAAATAAACAATTTTATAGACACTAAAGATTTTCCAGAAAACATTTGAGACATTTATAATATTACTAAGACCTTCATAATATATAATGCTCAAAGTATACATTTTAGGATAGTCTCACATAAAACTAACCCCGTTGAATAAGTTAAAACCTACAAGTTACTAACAAGTATCATAATCTGCTAAAAGAAAATGAGACTATAGGCTCCACTTTAATTGACTGTCTCTGCCAGTGTGTTTATCACACAAACCAAGACAAGACAGGATTTCTGGAAGAATTCTCTCTCTTGGCACGAGTCTGGAATAATCCCCAGCCCACGGGGCTCTGTCATCCGCTTATTATTGAACTAACAAGAGCTTTAACTAGCAGCTCATCAGGAGCGTTCAGGCTTGTTCAGTCTGGATGTATGGCAAGCCATCAAACATTTAATCTATAAACCGCACTAGTATCTAATTTAACGTTACTAGTACTTATTTTTAGATACTAGTGTATTTTCCATTAAGTACTAGTACTTATTAACTACTAGTGCTTATTCTTTAGGTACTAGTGTTTTTTTTGTAAAGTTACTAGTACTTATTCATTAGATACTAGTACTTATTAGGTACTAGTACTTATTGATTAGATACTAGTACTTATTTATTATATACTAGTATTTATTCATTAGACACTAGTACTTAGTCAATTATATAGTACTATTTCAATAGTGACTAGAAATATATTGTTACCAGTAAAAAAAAAAAAAAAAAATGTTCTGCCATATAACTAGTACGGCTTAGAAGTTAAATGCTAAAACGGCTTTCCATACTGGATGAACTTGGGTCAGTCGAGAGGGAGAGAATGTAGATGCTCAGTGACACCCAGTGGTCGCTCTGACAACAGCAAGACATGCTGCCTTACATGTTGTCATTATTTAAGGGGAACTTCTGGGGTCAAAGTTCATATTGACTATTATTGTAAATCAATCAGGATTTTCTGAAGCTTAACTGTTAAAATTAAAGGCCTGAAGTCAGAAACATACTCTAAGACAGTGGTTTTCAAACAATAAATGTAAGAAACTGATTAAAATTCAACAAGATTAAAATAAAGTATAAAATAAATTAAAAAATTATTAAAATAAAATTAAATGAGTCAAATTTCAAATTTAATGCAAAAATAAAATAGATTAAAATAAAGTAAAAATTATTCAAATAAATTAAAAATTAACTAAATTTAATATAAGCTAAATATTCTCCAGATAATATTTTAGACCTATTTATGATATTATTTTTTCACAGGATAAAGGAAGTCTTTTTATGAGAAGCTACAAAGATGCTTTGGGGTCCTTAGCACAAAGATTGTCAATGATCAAATATATAAACTTATTTTTATTTCAGTTAGTTGCCAAGGCAAAATTTAACAACTCTCTGGAAAAGCTTGGCCAACCTGTTAAACAAACTTAAAGCGCAGGGTCCATCTGATGCGATTTCAAGTTTCTTTTCTCTGTGAGTGTTCCAAGGTTGGCATTAGCATAAGATCCCTGAAGTTGCAAGTAGGATACAGTCTCAAAACCAAAGATATATTCCTTTATCAAGTTAAGGGCACTCTTGCAAGCCCCTCCTAAAATGCCTTCTTCAAACAGCCCCCACATATCTACGTCACTATGTGGAAATATTAGCATAACGCCGCCCAAATGTGCACGCAAAGAAAGAAGGCGTGGTCTCAGTAACCGCAGTTAGTGTTGAAGCAGCATGGCAAAGCAACTATTTGAATTGAAAAGTAGATGCATTTAGGAATCTTTAAGATTAATTACAACAGAACAGCAATGCATTTATGGACGACCGTTTCGTGAACCTAAAAGAGGAGGTAATTCTGACTTTGCTATAACAATCTGGCACTTCTGAATAAGTATGTTTTCTTAATAGTTTAAATAATTGCTATTGACTGTTCAAATGCGGAGTTTTGCGAATCATGTGTGTGTGTGCGCGTGCGCGCATGTGTGTGAGAGAGAGAGAAGAGAGAGAGAGAGAGGAGAAGAGAGAGAGAGCGCCGATGGGGGCGGGGTCACTTCACAGTGGAGTCAGCTGTCTTAACCGTGGTTTGTGTACTGCAAACACATACCAGCTCATCACTGTGTCTGTCACACAACTTTGTTCCCCTTTCGGTCTCTGTCTTTACTTTTATTTTGAAAGATGAAGCTGGCGATATGGTAAGGGGCGTTACATTTCCGACGAGTGTTGCGGTGTTTGGCCAATCCACAATGACGGGATCAGTGGCCAATCAAAGAGGCGACTGCGCTTGTCGGAAAGGAGGGGACTTTGTAGAAACGAAAGAGTGTGAGAGAATGCGGGGCTAGAGGATTACAATGATGTACAGTATTTAAAAATAATGTGTTTTTTGAACATTAAAGCATGACAGCATATTCTGTTACACCAAATAATGATCTTAAAAAAAGCATCATATGACCCCTTTAACCAAATTCTTCCATAAGTTGCATTACTGTGAAAGCAAACTTCAGTATTCAAGGAGCCGACAGTTTCCTTCACATGTCTGCGACTTTAAAAAAGATGTGTTATTATTTAGGTAGCTGCTATAAACATGTCAACAGCTTAATTAACTTTAACTAACCTGCTCAGGGAGATTTTCCTCAAACCTTCACTCCGCCATGACAGCAGTTGATCTGAAAGAGAAAAACTGAGCAAAGAAGAAAATGCATGCATTTGAACCACAAGAAGTTTTATCACTTGTGTAAAGTATGTTTTAGGCTTAGAATGATACATTGACCATGGTCAAGTACTTTATTCACAATATTTTTTCTTAAAAAAACTATTTTTTAATATACAACACAATCTGACAAGACAATTTTGTTTACAACTAGATTCAGCCCTCGATGAGCAAGCAAGCAGAGAGAAATCAAACCAGACATTGAGTGACAAAGACATACAATGCCTAGCAGAACCATACAGAAGAGATGAAGAGGCCAATTAAATAGAAAAACAAAATCATAAAAACTAAAGACGAAAGGGAAAGAGGCATCAGAGCAGACAGTCACCCAGCTGATCCTCGCATGCATGCAGACGGATTTCTGCTTCACGCCGTCATCCTGAAAAACACATGTGTCCCTGGTCCTGAAGAGAGATAGGCGTCAGACGTCCTGAACCTTCACCGCTCACTTTTCTTTAATTTCCGAGAGAGTCTGCAACTGTCCGGGTCTCTTTCTCTCACACAGCAGTTCGCAAAGTCTCATTTACCTGTCCTTCATCTGTACGTCACTCCCAGAATCCCAGCTTCAGTGATCCCCTTGTGGATATGAGCTATTAGTAGTGCAGATTTTCGGGTTATTTGAGCAGCAGTGATAGAACAGATACGGTTTGAAGATACGTCTGTGTGTGTGTGTGTGTGTGTGTGTGATTGTGCTTGTCTTTTCCCCACTAGATAAAGCAGAACAGTGCTGAAACCTAATGGTGTAAGTGTTTGAATCTTAAGTGTGGCGTGTGTATGTGTGTGTGTTTGGCAAAGCATGAATCTGTGTATGTTTTTCTGTAAGTTTATAGTCAGACAGAGAAGAGGAGGTGGATCCCTAGGCACCATTCTGTGACGGACATGGCCAACAACCAATCAGCTCTCAACTCTCCCAGGACACACTGGCACATAGAAGAGGCACCTGACCAGACGAGACGGACATATGAATGAGAGAGAAAAATCAATCAATCAATCTTTAAAGAATGAAAAATAAATTGCAACTATAATAACCACTATAATATGAACAAGTGAAAAATATTTTCATATTTAATATTCGATTGTTTTAAAATAATAATATAATGACTATAATGTGAATGCAAACTAAATAGAATTTAAAAAAAAAAACACTTAAACAACTGATTGTTTCAAAACAACGATAAATAAATTGCAGCACATAACCACAACAATATGGGGAATGTTATTATAATATATATATATATATATATATATAATACAACACACACACACACACACACACCACACACCACACCACACACACACACGCACACGACCGCAGGGTGTAGATGAGAGAGGAGAGAAGGTATTTAAGCACAAAAATAATAATTAAAAAGAATCAAAATAAACTACCCTCCAATGAAAAATATTTTCTGGCATTTAACAA
Organism: Sinocyclocheilus anophthalmus; assembly: GCA_018155175.1. Classification (NCBI taxonomy): domain Eukaryota; kingdom Metazoa; phylum Chordata; class Actinopteri; order Cypriniformes; family Cyprinidae; genus Sinocyclocheilus; species Sinocyclocheilus anophthalmus. Next base: position 134,388 of record JADLZN010000863.1, on the reverse strand, counting down.
TGTCGGTCCGACATAAAATAATACAAAATTAACCAGGTCTAAATAAAGGACAATAAACTAGAATAAACCACTATAATATGAATAAATGTAATTAGAAAATAAAAAAATAAACACTAATTTAATAAAAATTATAAAAATAAACTAAAATACCAATAAAACTTATCCTCTATTTAAATTGTGTTTAAATATAAATAATATAAATATCAAATAAAAAGATAACAGAATAAACACTAGAAAAACTAAATAGATTTTAGACAAAAAATATTTTAATTAATGCATTTTCAAAACAAAAATGATTGTAAATATAATAAACCATTACAACCGGAATGAAAATGAAAAATGAACTAGAGAAAAATTATTAACTAACAAATAAATTAAAACTATAAATACAAATCCCAGTGAAAACATTTTACTTATTTAATATTTTATGGTTTTAACATAAATAATATAAATATAAAATCATATATTTCAAAATAAAAAGACTATTGTATCAATGAAAACAGAATTAAACACTATTGTATTAATCAGAATCAAAGACTTTATGACAAACATCTAAACCACCAAACATAGTTAAAGCTAAACTAAACCAAAAACCATGATACGTAATGAAGTGCAAATCTGGTGAATGATTGAAAACTCTTTGCTGTGTGTGTGTACCTGCTATCTGGAGACGTATGTATATGTCCGCGAGGGCGATCGCCTCTCCGGCTGGCCATTGGTGGAGACATTCAGGAAGTCCCATATAAGGATCGTGTCGTCATGGGAACTGCTAATAATCTGGAACTCATCAAACTGCAGTCGGAACACACGCCCAGAATGCTCCTGCGAGAGGTTACCATGACAACACACATGAACAAAAGAACATGAAAACATACAGTAACGCACACGCAAACACACTGCAAAGGTCTGTCAGAAACGGCGAGTATGGTGTTGAGGAGTAAACGCAGCAACGCTACTGACGTAACTGCATGTTTCTGCAGCGTATTAATTGCTCAGCTGTTGAAATAATCATTCAGTTATCCTACGTATATTGAAATGTATACCAAAAAAAAAATCATAATTCTCAAATCAGCAGTCTCCTTGTGCTGGGGAAACCACTTTGCAGCTAGTCTGTCAAACTGCAGGCTACTAGAAATACTAGTACTTAAAGCACAGGGAGATTCTTTTTTTTTTTTTTTTTAAACAAACTGATTGACTAAAAGAATCAGATTACTACAGCGAGGAATCCCATTATTTTATTGAATCCGTTTGTTTCATAGTTTGTTGAATAGTATCGCTAGAAATACTAATCTTTCAGTGAATCAGTCGGTTTCAAAGTTGGTTTAATAGTATAGCTAGGAATCCAAGTTTGTTTAACAGTATAGTTAGAAATCGGATTCTTTTAGTGAATCAGTTTGGGAATCGGATTCTTTTAGTGAATCAGTTTGGGAATCGGATTCTTTTAGTGAATCAGTTTGGGAATCGGATTCTTTTAGTGAATCAGTCTGTGAATCGGATTCTTTTAGTGAATCAGTCTGTGAATCGGATTCTTTTAGTGAATCAGTCTGTGAATCGGATTCTTTTAGTGAATCAGTCTGTGAATCGGATTCTTTTAGTGAATCAGTCTGTGAATCGGATTCTTTTAGTGAATCAGTCTGTGAATCGGATTCTTTTAGTGAATCAGTCTGTGAATCGGATTCTTTTAGTGAATCAGTCTGTGAATCGGATTCTTTTAGTGAATCAGTCTGTGAATCGGATTCTTTTAGTGAATCAGTCTGTGAATCGGATTCTTTTAGTGAATCAGTCTGTGAATCGGATTCTTTTAGTGAATCAGTGGTGTGGAGAAGTCTGATCTTATAGGTGGGAGTAGAACATAGACAGTGGAGCGTCACGTGCAGACTGCGCACGCAAAAACACTGTAACAAGTGGAGGGAAGGGTAATACATGGAATACGAAAACAAAGGATGGTGTGCCTTTAGATTTCAGAATCGGAATGCAAATCATGTTTATAGCATACTTTTGTCAAAGATGCCATTTGAAGCTAAATGCAGACGTTAAAACGGACAGACTATGGATGAAACCTGCTATGATTACCCTTCTTTTAAAGCATAATTTAAAAACAAACATAATATGCACATAGCCAGTTCATATAGGGACATATTGTATAGACTACAGTTACAGCAGAAAACTATTTAAAACTGTAAATTTACATAACAGGACCTATTTTATCTCCAATTTCTGACTTTTTCGCAATGCAATGCAGTTCTAGTTCGGACTTTAACTCGATTATTGTAACTCAACAAAGTATGTGAGTTGGTCCATTCTGAGGAAATAAGCAGAAGTTGGGCTTATAAACTCATGATCTGAGCCAAAGAGGGTGGGGGGGGAAAAGAGAATGTTGAGTGATTTTTTATATCAGAAATTGTGAGATATAAGACGGAATGCGAGAAAACAAAAAGTCAGAATTTGGAACATAGAATTTTCAAAAATTACGTTTTTTTATTCCATGGCTTCCATAGAACCAACTACTATTATAGGCGGAATTCCAAAACGAAAGTGCGATCCCTAAGCCTACTACCTCGAAGGGCCGAGCCCTTGAAGTGTGTTCTGTTGAAGGGTGTAGGGGCTTACTGTCTGTATAAGCTTTTTGGCACTTCTTGGCGAAGGGAAATGACTGACCAAATGTTACCTGACAACGCTGGCCGCATGCAGCATTACATACTCCATCAGTTGTGGAAACTATATTTATTATTATTATTATTGTTTTATTCAAATATTTTCTAATTGTGTCTTATTTACTATTAAGCTTTTTCAAACTAAACTTAAACTTGCTTATACTACCAACTTAAATAATATTTCTGATGAAAAATATTTTATATTACATTAAAATAAAGTCAAATTTAATTAACCTATTCTACTTACGTTTGTGTCGAAATAAACCACAACTTTGCTTTAAAATGCGTCGCAAGAACTCGTAACCGAAGATCACATGATCACAAACAGAAATCACTTCCGTGAAGTGACCATCGCATGTTCCCTTCACTAACGGACTTCTGGAAGGGCCCTTCGCGAAGGGTTTCAGTTTCGTTCGGACCGTCCCTACAAATGGCGTCCCCTTCCAGAAGTGCCCTTCAAGGGCGCAAAAAAAAAAAGCCATTTGGAATTATCGCCGCTTGAAAATCCTCATTTTCTGCCTCCAGATAGGCTCCGCCCACAAAAACATCATCACTGTTTGCAAACACCAAATTTGGTCTATAGTAGGGATATGATTATTTTAGGTGAATCAAATTGTTTCAAAGTGGTTTAACAGTACAGCTAGGAATCTGATTATTTTAGTGAATCAGTATAGTAATCTGATTCTTTTAGTGAAATTATTTGTTTCAAAGTTTGTTTAACAGTATAGCTAGGAATCTGATTATTTTAGTGAATCAGTATGGGAATCTGATTCTTTTAGTGAATTGATTTGTTTCAAAGTTTGTTTAACAGTACAGCTAGGAAATCTGATTCTTTAGTGAATCAGTATGTAATCTGATTCTTTTAGTGAACCGAGATTGTGTTTCCAACTTTGTTAACGTCTAGATAAGGATCTGATTATTTTAGTCGAATCAGATGGGAATTCTGATTCTTTGAGTGAAATGATTTGTTTCAAAGTTGTTAAACGTACAGTCGGACTCTGATTCTTTTAGTGGAATCAGAGATAGTAATTAGTTATCTTTAGTGTGACGGAATGGTTTCAAACTTTGTTTTAACAGTGATAGCTCGGAAATTGTATTGTAGGAAAGAAGTTGGGAACTCTGGATTCTTTGATGTGAATTGAATTGGTTCCAAAGTTTGTTGAACATCTACAGATAGGGAATATGATTGACTTTGTGATGTGAATCAGTATGGGAATCTGATTCTTTTAGTGAATTGATTTGTTTCAAAGTTTGTTTAACAGTACAGCTAGGAATCTGATTCTTTTAGTGAATCAGTATAGTAATCTGATTCTTTTAGTGAAATGATTTGTTTCAAAGTTTGTTTAACAGTATAGCTAGGAATCTGATTATTTTAGTGAATCAGTATGGGAATCTGATTCACTAAAATAATCAGATTCCCATACTGATTATTTTAGTGAATCAGTATGGGAATCTGATTCTTTTAGTGAAACTATTTGTTTCAAAGTTTGTTTAACAGTATACAATCACTACATTCCCATATGTCCCTGGGTTTTTAATACTAGCATTTCTAGTAGCCTGCAGCTTGGCAAACTGTCTTTAAAGTAGCACAGCACTTATATGGAAAAATTCCCATATAAGTTAACTAAATGATTATTTCAAACTGTTTAAGGTAACTAGCAGGATAAATAAACTTGCAGTGACCTCTTGTGGCTGTTCAGTTTTATAATATGTGAATATGTGAAAAATTATTAATAGGAATCTAACAAACCAAAATATATATATTTATTTTTTTCACAAAACATAGATATGACGATGGCATTATTTTATTCACACGCACCACAAGTGTACGCAGACATAACGTGCTGGCGGGGGCCCGAGGATCCAGAGCTGCCTGTAAATCCCAAACTTTAATTTTCCTGCAGAGGAAGAGAGAGAATGTGAGGGTGAGTTATGGCTGCTCGTTATTAAACAGGTTGACAGATGAACGCCCTGTCAGAAACAGATGGCGCGTGTGTGTGTGTGCGACTCACTTGTGGTTCGCCTCTGATGTGCAGCGCAACAAGCTCCTCATGAACTCACAGCACACTCAGGCAGCGACAGCGTCAAGAGATAAACTCAAGGATGAGCCACAGTCTGAACACACACAAGTGTATGTTAAAGATAGAGAGCTTTGAGAGCATTTACAGGGTTACTTCAACAAGAAATTTTAATTGTCAACATGTACTCATTCCACACCTGCATGACTTTCTTCAGTGAAAAACTAAAAATTTGAGAGCTTTTATAGAGCATTTAAATGGTTAGTACACCGAGAAAGTTTTATTCTGTCATCATTTAGTCACTCCAAACTTGCATGACTTTCTTTTTGTGGTGGAAAACAAAAAATAAAGACTGAAGAATGATGAGTCAAGGACAAAAAAGCATGATAAATTTTTTTTACAGTAGTCTATACAACTCGTACACTATATTTGAAGCCTTCTGAATGCTTACAATAGTTTTGTGTGAGGAGAACACTTAAATTTAAGCAATATTTACTGAAAAACAGGGGTAGGAGAAGATTTTCAGTGAGCAATGACTTTTTATAATGCAAGTCAAATAGCCTGTCATAAATACTTTCATGATGCTTTTTTGGTCATTTTTGGAGCATAGACCTCTTCAGTTCTTATAAAAGGTAAATTGTCATAGTATATATATATATCTATTATCTATACTTATCTCTCCCTTGCAACAACTTACAGTACTGTTCAAAAGTTTTGGGTCACTAAGATTGTTAGCTAGTAAGAAATGAATTACACTTGCATTCAGGAAAGATGCATTAAATTGATAAGTGACATTAAAGACATTTGTCCAATGTTTAAAATTTTTCTATTTCAATAAATTGCTGTTCGTTTGAACTTTCTATTCATCAAAGATCGCAAAGAATGATTCTGAAAGATCATTTACACGGCAGACTGGAGTAAGGTGCTGAAATGCGCTTGCATCAAAATAATTACATTTTACAATGTTTTCCACAGAAAACGGTTATTTTGAATTGTATAATTATTTCACATATTACTGTTTATACTGTGTTTTTAGCTTGGTCCGCATAGATAGTTCTGTAGAAAATGTAAGAATATCAATAAAAACTAAAAAAATTCCCCAAACATTTTAAACAGCTTGTCGCCAATGAGAAATTTCCCAAATTAAAATGTAAAATTATTATTAGTATCCCTTACAATAAGGAAATCGCTTAATTTAAATACATATGTTCCTCCGTTGCGCATTATAAAGAATGTATGACTGGAAAATGCAATAAAAAGTGAATATATAAACTAAAAATAATAATAAATAAAAATAACAAAATAATAAATGAAAAACCTGATTGTGTGTCGATGCCCCGCTGACCACAAATTCTGTCTCTGTACTGAAGGCAAGCGATGCCACGCTTGTGACCATTAAGCGTCCGTACAAACTCACACGTGCTGGTGCTCCACACCTGCAAACATACACAACATCACACTACAGCTGCCAATCACCCCTTAATAAAGCCCGCCCACCCACTGCAACCTGACCACTCCCCCCCGCTCACTTGTTATGGTTCTCCTCCAGATGCAGAACACACTGTATTTTGCTTCAAAGTCCACCACGTTAACGCGTCGCGTGACCCACCTATCACACGGCGCAGTGCTGATGTCGGTCGCAGACGCCATGTCCCACACCGCGATGGAGCGATCTTTCGAACACGTCACCATGAGACCGTTACAGAAGCGCAGGTGCAGAACCGCCTCGTTGTGATGGATCAGAGTGTTGAGAACCTCACCAGAAACACCATCCCACACCCTGAGAGACAGAGAAAATTATTGCAGATTAGTATACATTATGAAGAGAACATGAGCTTGTGCACAACTACTATAAGGGAGGTTATTATGGTTAACTAAAACTAAAACCATAAAGAAAAAAAAATGTTTAGCTGAAATAACGTTAAAATAAATAAATTAGTTAACTAAAAAAACATTTTTGTTACTTAAAATAAAACTGAAATAAAAATGTATAAAAAATATATAACATTAAAGAAAAAAAAAAAAATTAAAACTGACAAAAGCACAAGATTACAAAAAGGTTAAATTAAAATTAAAGGAAGGAAAGAAAATTCAAAGAAAAAGACAATAAAAATACTAAATATTACTAAAATTATAATAAATAATAAAATAAGTATTAAGTCCCTTTTTACCTATTTTATCATCAGATATTCATTTAGACACAGTATCGCTAAGAAAAAGCTATTTCTAGCTAAAGGAATATTTTAGATCTGAGCATAGCAACAAAATGTGTACTGATTAAAGAAATTCCTGTCTTTTTCTAATGTTTATAATAAAATATTTAACACTAAATTTGGAAAGATTCTCAATGACACTGCTCTACAAAAGTTTGGAATCATTAATTGTATTATTTTCGTGTTTTTTTGGCACAAAAGTATCTTCTCCACCATTCTATTTGTCAAAATACAGTAAAAAACAGTAAAGTGTGAATATTCCTACAATTCTAACAAATTTGTTTCCATGTTTCCTACGTGAATATATTGTAAAATGTAATTTATTCCTGTGATGCAAAACTGAATTTTCAGCATCATTACTCCAGTCTTCAGTGTCACATGATCCTTCAGAAATCATAAATATGCTGATTTGCTGCTCAAGAAACATTTCCGATTATTATCAATGATGAGAAAAGTTGTGCTGCTTCATATCTTTGTAAAAAAATAATAGAAAAAGCATTTTTTTTTTTTTGAGATAGAAATCTTTTGTAACATCATAAGTGTATTTTGTCACTTTTGATCAATTTAATGCATCCTTTTGACTTTTTGGTGGCACAGAATTTCCTTAAAACAAAATAATAGATTCTCACACTATTTCTACAACAATTCAAGTACTAAATATCTCCTGTAATAACTGCTACACTCTTTTGGCATAGCCGTTGTTAAAACAAACAAAGTTAGAGGCAAAACTCTAGTGGCATAAATTAATAAGCGCAGCAGGTGCAAAACACAGATGGACCGTAAATTACATGTGAACGACCTCACCAGCAGCTCAAACATCCTGCTCGAGCTGAACGCGGCCAGCTGATGTGTTAATGCTCTTTAAACACGATCACATTACAAAGCCGCTTCCCTCTTCAGGTGTTAAACGTCCGGCCGTTTGCGCTTCCACTCGGAGTGACGTAAACCTGATTTATGCAGCTGTACAGCTCATTCCTTCAAACTCTCACAGGTGAGAGAAACACACACATACTAACGCTGGAAAAGGTGACAGAGCTTTAAACGCTTCTAGGGAAGTGATGTCATTGTTTCCATGGGGATGCTTCAGCTGGAGGCAGTATGTGTGTGAAACATTTCAAACTAATTACCTAATATAGATTTACAGCACATCATATTTTTAATTTCCTGCTTAAGGATTCCCATACTTTTAGACAAAGGACTTTTATAGCCGTTCAGGGTTACTGGATAACAATTTTTAGAAATCATTTTATAGAGATGAATGTGAAAATGAGAAAAATGTGTATTGATTAAAGAAATAATTTATGCTCTCTTTACCGTTTAGTTTATAATAAACTATTATTAAATTTCTTAGCCTTAGTTATTTTAGAACATCAAATTAAATGAAATAAAAATGATACATGTTTAAGTTTTTAATATATATATATTATTTCAGTTTTACACATTCATTTCTTCACTTGGAAATTAAAAATTCTTTTAATTTTTTATGGTTTTTTATACGTGCTCAAATACTTAAAAGTACATTTTTGAAGCGTTAGCATTGCTAATAACTTAATAAAAACGCTAAGACATATAAAAAAACTGATGTGAATTAACAAAAATTATAATAGTATATCAATGTATTAATTTTTATTTCAGTTTTTGTTTAGTATTTTAGTACATCAGGTTCAACAAAATAAAAATAGGAATAGTTTTTTATACCTTTTATTTATTTCCTTTTTGTTTTTCCAGTAAGGAAACTTATTTTTTATGGTGTTTTTAACTATAATAACCTTTAGAAATCATTCTAATTGTCTAATTTGCTGCTCAAGAAACATTCTGACTTATTATCAATGTTAACTATTTTTTGTAACAATGCATGCTACCTTATTATTTTTCAGGATTCTTTGCTGATTGAAAGTTCAAGAATGTATTGAGGACCCGTATATTTGCACGTATTCAAATCTTTTGTAACACGTTAATTATTTTTTTTAAAATATTATAAAACAACAACCTTTCTATATGTACTGCTTTAGACTAACCGAGACTTGTTACAGCACTTATATATTGTTGCTCTTTTGTTGGATTTGATTGCTTCTATTGTCCTTATTTGTAAGTCGCTTTGGATAAAAGCGTCTGCTAAATGATTAAATGTAAATATAAATGTCTTTACTGTCACAAATGTATTTACTGTCAATTTTGATCAATTTAATGCATCCTTGATGAATAAAAGTATTAATTAAAAACCTAACTGACCCCAAACTTTTCGAACAGTAGCGTAAAATCTGTCAGCAATTATGCCGCTGTAATATTTGTACGTACCTGACAGTAGAATCAGAGGAGCCCGTCACTATGACTCTGTCATCGTACTGCAGACACAGAACCGAACCAGTGTGACCCGTCAGGACCTTCAGACACTCCAGAGACTGTTTGTCCCAGATCTGACAGACACAGAGAGAGTGTGACAATCACCACAACACACAGAACGACAGACAGACAGACAGATAGGTACTTTGATGGAGTTGTCTCGCAGGCCGCTGATGATCTTGTCGTCGTCATACTGAAGGCAGTAAACACCTTTACTGTTCTCTGACCGGCACTGAATCCGCTGAAGATTGTGACGTCCACAACGCCAGTTTGCTTCAATAGTCTAAACGAACAGAACAAGGAAACAGGAGCATGAATGAGTGAAAGGGTGGGTGGATGGATGGATGAAAAGGCAATCCGATGGATGAGGCTGTAATTGGATGGACAGATTTATGAATGGATGGACGCTCACCTCGATGTCCTGTATAATTTTGGGATAGAGTGAATGGTAGTATGAATTGGGCGGAACCTCGTTTGTTCGGTTCTTAAATAAATATTTCTCCCTGGGGATGAAAACAAGAAAAACACCAATTAGAATCAAGCAACGGATAAATAAACAACCCAAATGATTATGAACTTTTTACGATTCATCAAGAGCGTTTGCATGGCATGATTTTATTTTAGCTACGGTTTAACAGTTTTGCAATATATATTTACAGTGGGGCAAAAAAGTATTTAGTCAGCCACCAATTGTGCTTGTTCTCCCACTTAAAAAGATGAGAGAGGCCTGTATTTTCATCATAGGTATACCTCAACTGTGAGAGACAAAATGAGGGGAAAAAATCCAGAAATTCACATTGTAGGATTTTTAAAGAATTAATTGGTAAATTCCTCGGTAAAATAAGTATTTGGTCACCTACAAACAAGCAAGATTTCTGACTCTCACAGACCTGTAACTTCTTCTTTAAGAGGCTCCTCTGTCCTCCCCTCGTTACCTGTATTAATGGCATCTGTTTGAACTCGTTATCAGTATAAAAGACATCTGTTCACAACCTCAAACAGTCACACTCCAAGTTCCACCATGGCCAAGACCAAAGAGCTTTCAAAGGACACCAGAAACAAAATTGTTGACCTGCACCAGGCTGGGAAGACTGATTCTGCAATAGGTAAGCAGCTTGGTGTGTAGAAATCAACTGTGGGAGCAATTATTGGAAAATGGAAGACATTCAAGACCACTGATAATCTCCCTCGATATGGGGCTCCATGCAAGATCTCACCCCGTGTGGTCAAAATGATCCCAGAACCACACGTGGGGACCTAGTGAATGACCTGCAGAGGGCTGGGACCAAAATAACAAAGGCTACCATCAGTAACACACTGCGCGCCAGGGACTCAAATCCTGCAGTGCCAGACGGGTCCCCCTGCTTAAGCCAGTACATGTCCAGGCCCGTCTGGAGTTTGCTAGAGAGCATTTGGATGATTGGGAGAATGTCATATGGTCAGAAGAAACCAAAATAGATTTTTTTGGTAAAAACTCAACTTGTCGTTTGGAGGAGAAAGAATGCTGAGTTACATCCAAAGAACACCATACCCACTGTGAAGCATGGTGTGTGTAACAACTGCTGTTATGCTTTTAGTTTTTTTTTTTGTTGTCCTTTATTTGGGGCTGTTTTTCTGCAAAGGGGCCAGGAAGACTGATCCGTTTAAACGAAAGAATGAATGGGGCCATGTCTCGTGAGATTTTGAGTGAAAACCTCCATCAGCAAGGGCATTGAAGATGAAAATGTGGCTGGGTCTTTCAGCATGAAAATGATCCCAAACACACCACCCGGGCAACAAAGGAGTGGCTTCGTAAGAAGCATTTCAAGGTCCTGGAGTTGCCTAGCCAGTCTCCAGACCTCAATCCCATAGAAAATCTGTGGAGGGAGCTGAAAATCCGTGTTGCCCAGCGACAGCCCCAAAACATTGCTTCTCTAGAGGAGATCTGCATGGAGGACTGGGCCAAAATACCAGCAACAGTGTGTGTGAACCTTGTGAAGACTTACAGAAAACTTTGACCTCTGTCATTGCCAACAAAGGGTATATAACAAAGTTTTGAGATGAAATTTTGTTATTGACCAAAATACTTATTTTACCGAGGAATTTACCGATTAATTCTTTAAAAATCTTACAATGTGATTTTTCTGGATTTTTTTTTTTCTCATTTTTGTCTCTCATAGTTGAGGTATACCTATGTTGAAAATTACAGGCCTCTCTCATTTTTTTTAAGTGGGAGAACTTGCACAATTTGTGTCTGACTAAATACTTTTTTCCCCACTGTATAATATATAATATATATATATATTAGGGCTGGCGTTTTGACACAAATTTCACGTTTCGCTTCGATTTCATTTACAAACTTGCGATTCGATTTGATTACCGCTTGATTCAATATCGATTATTTTGGAGACATATCAAGTACAGTACATACCAAATTTTCCCAAGGAAAAAAAAAGATCCTCAGCTATGCTGTCCAATAACATTGACGTAATTTGGTACTACATTTACTACTATTTGAAGGTTTAAAAAATTTGCCTGATTACAAATGAAAATTACAACTTAATGAAGTTTTTTAGATAAAAGTTACAATTACATCATACTATTTTCTACTTCCATTAAGTTTTTTTGAAAATCTAAACCATTTCAATGGTGGTGTCATAAAAACTTGTGGATTTATCAAACATACATGAACCATGAAGAACATAATAGTGTTCTGAATATGTTATTGTGCATATATTTACCAAAATGCGCCACTCTACAGTTCTTTTTTAGCTTACTAATCTAGTTTATGGTTCACCAAAATGTGTTTTTCTGATGTACATGGTGACGTACGTGGCATTGTTTACACAATCGCGTATATTGACATCTTTGCGCGGCTGAATCACTGATTGAGCGATTACTTGAGACAGGATACAGCTTGTAAAGTTGTACTCTTTTTTTAACTTACCTTCGGATGTTTAGTCACGTTTATTTTTGTGCTGAAACTGGCATTAATGTGGAGGAGATGATCAGTTCACGAGCGCCTCGCACTGCCACGTCTGTTGATCTGAGACGCTACAGTGATCTGTCACTCCACATCAAACAGAGCCAAAACGCCATTTAATATCTGAATATTGTAATAAAATAGACAGAATTTAAAATCTGAGACTTTGTTTCATATTAAAAGCACCAAAGCACAATGCTTATTGTGATTTATTAGATGGGAAGTGCCCTTCAACGATCCGTCCATTAACTGAAAACAGGCTAGAATAATCGATCTTTGGGATTTAGAATCGATATCTTCCGTAAAATGAGAATCGCTTAATTCATATCTCAAATTTTACACAACCTAATATAATAATATAATATATATATATATACTATATCAATATATATATATATATTCGCTTAACAAAGTAAACAAAGCTGTATGTTTGTAGAATAATTTACAACAGTTCCGAACGCGGCTCAACCAATCAGAATCAAGGATTGGTTTTATTGTTTATTGTTTTATAAATATATATATATTAGTGCTGTCAAAAAAAACAAATTAATCGCACATTCTGAAATTAATCGCAATTAATCCCACCATTAAACATTAAAGTTTTAAAATATACTTTTATATTACAATAATTTCACATTCAATCTTCAAATTAATGTAGAAACAACTTAAAGACAGTATATTTTTAATATTTAATGGCATATTTTTTTATGACTGGGCAGTATCAATACGTCCTGAAGTCTCTAAATGTCCCCCCCCCCCCTAATATTTAATCATTGATTATAGCCATTCAACATTACAGTATTATTGAGAGCTATCAATTTTAACATTTATTAGACTTAAAAAACAACAACTTCTAATTTAAGTGAACTTAAAGGCACAATACGTAATTTTCGCAGCTAGAGGGCGCGTATTCAAAATAAACAAATAGACAAAGACGTAGTTTGATGACGCCGTGACTGAGTGTGGAATCAAGGGAGTTGTCGTCTTCATCCCCACAGCCGAAGCAGTCCGACATGACTCGGGCAGAAATCATGTTCATGGTTGAGCTAATGATTTATTAATGTAGTATAATGAAGCAGGGTGAGGCTGAAAGCCAACGAAACGAGGCCGCTGAACGAGCGCGACACAAGGCTCGAAAGCAGCAGAGCTTTTATTACGCCACAGTCGACCTCTTCCGCTCCTTCCTGTCGTGAGTATGTGGGGAAAAAAAGCAGCGCTGTTTTATCATACTAGATACTGTATGTCTGAAAGTTCTGTTATAATGCTACTCTTTGCGGTCGTCACTGGTCTATTAAAACAAACAAAATATTAAAGCTTTTTTGGTGTTTCCATGTTTTCTACAAAACCGGAAACCGAGGGGTTATTACGGCATTGGCAGGCGACACAATGACACTATGGACACGCTCCGTGTCACTAGTTAAAATTGCTTATTTCTCTGGATTTAAACATTTTTTTAAACATTTGGGATAATGCAAGTACATTAACAAGACCATGAGGATTCAATCGTCGCATCATGCACCTGTTGCGCTTCTGTGAAAGGAGAAAAACAGAAATTAAGTCTATAAAAGGAATAAAGTAAATAGGATCACACAAAATATATAATAGGCTATAATATAATTAACAGATTAACAAAAGGGGAAAAAACTGTGCAACAAGTATAGGTTGTGTTCGTTTTTGTGACACTCTTAATGCATTCGATTTATTTTCTTTGTCTTTTCATCGTCTGTTTGATTACATCTTTAATTTATTTTTCCCTACATTTCTTCCATATGTGCATTAACTGACAGTCATACACTGATAAGCTCCCACTCAATATGTGTATAAACTTAAATTTTCTGTAAGGTTGCTTTTCAACGATCTGTATCGGAAAAGCGCTATACAAAATAAACTTGACCTTTAAATATGTCTTTGATTAATCCCTCTGATCGCACAGGCATCTCACGCACCACAACCATTAGTTCTACCATGTCTGCATTCAACTATTCATCATCAACTCATATGTATACAAGTTTACACAGTTTGATTGCTGTACAAAATCGAGCGTGGCATGCCCAAAGAAACATTTTTTTACACGGATATTAGAATATGAGTGAAAGTAGCTAGAAAAAGCCATGTTTAGGCTACATAATATATAATAGTTATGCAAACAAATGTTACAAATATGGCAAAAATGGCTCGTTGTGAGCCCAATGCTGTTTCAGTTTCGCTTGACATTTGTATGCTGTTTATAAAGAATGCCACTATAGCCTAATTTGTGTTTCATTTTATAGTTTAATATATAATTTTATAACTACTTATTTTTCATTCTTGTTCTGTTCTGAATACCGTTAAATTTAAATATTTGTTGTAGAGTGAGGGGAACTAAATAGTCTGTTTATATTTACCAGTATTTTAATGTACATATGAATTACATAAATTAATGTAGCCTAATACAAGGTTAACGGGTATTTTTGGAGTAAGAACAATTTCTCTTTGACGAGATTACTTCCTCTTTTTGGCCGGGTTTCATTTCTCCGTGTTGTAAACTCTAGGGCGAGGCTTCTAAACCAGGGTGTTTTTAGGGGCGTGATATTCAAATGACGATTGTTTTCTGCCGCCACATTTATCAACGTGCGAACATTCACACAAAATTCCTATTATAAGAAAATGAAAGTGTTTTTTGAACTTGCATGCATGTAAACCTGTTGTTGGGGACTCCCAGAACCAAATTATGAACCGTTCAAACAGCATAATAGCGGCACTTTAATGTCAACTCGTATAAATAATAACGGTACAGTGCATCACAGGCTTTAAGGCAGCTTTAATCGCCATTCTTTGGTAACCTCAGACTTAACTGATGACATACCTAAAAAAAAAAAAACGACTTTGCATGCTCGGAGTTTCATTTGCATTATATGAGGTATATACAGCGTCCACCACTGCATTTGTGTGTGCAATTGAAAAGCACGTGCTACGAGTACAGTATAATGGCTGACAGGAAAGGAAAATTAGTTTTTACTGACATATGACCTGACAACATCTCATCTGACTGCGGTTCACTGTTGTTCTACTGAAGATCCCTCATCACCTGTACCTTCTCCTCACTCGTTTTGACTATCGCCTGGCACTGAGGTGTAGTTGAAGTGCGCATCTGAAAAATCTCCCGTTTGATGTGGTCATTAAGACGTTCTGCGTCTAAATAAATGCAATCATTGTCAAAAAAAAAAAAAAGGAGAGAAGCAGCAGTTGTGAATGGGGTGGCCAACCCTAGCCCCGCCCCATGTTAATTTACTACTAATACTTAATAAATATTAGTTAACGGGTTAACAGAAAAAAATAATCCATGTGTTAAGTTAATTTTGACAGCACTAATATATATAGTTTTTCTTAAGTTTTAGTTTTAGTTCATTTAGTACTTCAATCTTAAACTAAATGCCTTGGCAACTAGCTGAAATAAAATAAGCGGAAATAAATTAAAATTTTAGTTTATTTCAAATCATGTTTATTGCATTTGCAGTAATGAATTATTTGTATTTTTTTTTAGGTTTTTGTTTTAGTTAGGATAATCTGCTGTGGTACCATGTATTAGACTAAATTAACGTAATTACTTATAATTCAACTAGTTGACAAAGCCAGCACAGCCACACCTTTCATTCCACTACCTGTCTTATTGATATTCACAACACATATTTTACACACAAACACACACTTAAAATACTGTCAGTTTATGTCAATAATTCCACAGGATTGACGGGGCTTGTGATTAATCACAATCATCACATGCATTTGTTGGTTTGTCAGTACTAATTATGATTCACACCAAAGCACATGGTCCTATTATTTCAGGCATGTGATCAAATTTGCAGTCAACAAAAATGAGTTTTAAAAGGCAAAATAAGAAACACTGTTCTGACTGATAGATGACCGATTACACGTCATATATAAGGAATAACTGACAACAAATGGTTGAATTATTGATGCACACCTGAGGTGCAAAGGTGGCTGTGCATTCTTTATTTTATTTTATTATTATCCTACCTATACAATGGTTACCAAGCAGTATTATTATTGTTCACTAAAATGAAAACCATAAAAAAAGTCTGAAATGTAATAAACATTATTTGAAATAAAACAAAATATATAAAAAAAATTACAAATCTTATTTCAGCTAGTTTCCAAGTCAACATTTCTCATTTTTGGTTAGCTTAAACTGAAGTACTAAATAATTAACGCTTAATTTAAATAAATATTAAAAACTATATAGACATAAAAAATAGAAAAAAAAAATAGTTTAAATAAAACTGAAATACAAATTGATTTAAAAAAAACTATATAGACATATTGTATGCATTTTCTGTATATATTGATATATACACACACATGTAAATTTGAAATATATATATCTCGGTTTACAACCCTCTACATTGCGAGTCATATGCGACTAAATCTTCACTCTGGGTGACTAAATGATGTCTAACATTAGCCACTGGCTAATAAATTCGCAGATTTTACTCGCCAGTTTGAGTTGAGCTTGAGTATAGTTTTAATCTCAGATAATATTTTCTCTCAGCCGACACATTCTCTGACGATCGCATCGATTCTCTCTCCGCCAAGCGATCTGTGCATTTTCAGTTCATCTGAATTGGAGCGCAGCTGCCCCTGTATTTAACGTACCGTAACTCTAGTGTGAAGGCGTCCGACTCGCCGTCGCTTTGTTTCACACACATGCAGCGAGAGAGGGAGAGAGAGAATCGACGTGCTACCTATGCGCGCTACATGTACACGATATTCTTTGTTGTATTTTGCTGTCATATTAACGGAGTTCCTTTGGAATTCTTCAGCTTTTAAAAACTACCGCTTTCTCTGGTAGTGGGCGGAACTAATGCGCAAACGGCAATCTCATTGGCTGGTGCTCACCTATTATCGTCCCTGTTTTGATTTCAGCAAATAAGTTTGAGCGAACGCACACAACCTGAATAATATTCATGAATCCAGCTGCTCATTAATCCTTGGTGCATTTTATATTCTTATTAGTAGAATTCGTATAATAATAAAAATAATATCTTATCAGTATTATTGTTAGTTTTTTCCCAATTTTTTTTTTTACAGAAACACTGAAGGACAAAAGCACCAGCACCAGTCCGAAGTTCAGTTAAAATGACTAATATGCAGTCATATTAATTAAGTCAGGTTATCAATTTTTAATTCTAATTACTAAAGTTCTATCATTAAATAATATTGATTATCATATTATAATGCTTGACTGACTGATGTTAAGAGTGTACTTTCAGATATTTAAAAAACTGCCATTTAACAAACATTATATATATACTATATATTATATATAATATATATCTATATTATATATATATATATATTCTGATCAGTTTCTGGCGGTAAACTTAAAAAATGTACTGCCAATGGCCATTCAGGCCAGGTGACGTAGATGGCTGGTTTAATTATAATGTTCTTGTGGAGTACATTACTAACAATTTTTACTCTGTGTCTTGGTACAACACCATCAGAGTTAAAAAAGAACTGCACAGCTTTATACACGGTTATCGTGTAACAAAGTAAATGAGCGTCTGTGTGTGTGTGTGTGTTTTTACCACTGATGACGCTCTGACAGGCCTTTCCACAGCGGGTCTGTGCGCACCATCCTCTCGATGAGCTTCTTCCAGAGCATCCCGTCTGAAATGACCCGCTGCCATTCTCGACAGACCAGCTCAGCAGAGCACAGAGAACGAGCGTCGAGAAACGAGAGGATGTTCTCCGCTATGTGATCCAGACCCTGAGCTACAAACAGAGAGATTCAGTGAGATTTAGTGTAGTTTTGTGCAATCACTGACATTCACAGAGCACTTGATGCATCTTGCAAACAAAAATAGCAAGAACTTCCTCAAAACCGATTTATTTGAGGCACTTAGAAAGAAATGGAACAAGATTTTATATTTCATGACATGATACAGTAGCAGTCACAATTTACATGCACCTTTCAGAATATGCAAAAATTTACTATTTATTACTTTTATTAATGTAAAATATTTATTTATTTTTTTATATTTTTTTTTTTATTATTAAAATACATTATTTATTGTGTTTTTAAGTAAAAAGGTGGACTGATGCATGTGCTTTTTTGTTTTTTATGATTTTATGTAGTTCTAAATACTATATTCCCGTTGTCCCTTTGTTTTGTCCTACTCAGATTAAATTTGTCCTATATATAAAACACAAATAAAAGTGAATATATAACAGGTCGTACTAAGAAAACAACAATGGCACTATATAACAGTGGGGAAAAAAGTATTTAGTCAGCCACAAATTGTTCAAGTTCTCCCACTTAAAAAGATGAGGCCTGTAATTTTTATCATAGGTATACCTCAACTATGAGAAAAAATGAGAAAAAAAAATCCAGAAATCACATTGTAGGATTTTTAAATAATTAATTCGTAAATTCCTCGGTAAAATAAGTATTTTGGTCAATAACAAAATTTCATCTCAATACTTTGTTACCTAACCCTTTGTTGGCAATGACAGAGGTCAACGTTTTCCTGTCAAGTCTTCACAAGGTTTGCACATCACTGTTTGCCTGGTATTTATTGGCCTCATTCCTCCATTCGTCAGATCTCCTCTAGAGCAGTAATGTTTTGGGGCTGTCGCTGGCAACACGGATTTTCAACTCCCTCCCAAGATTTTCTATGGGGTTGAGATCTGGAGAATGGCTAGGCCACTCCAGGACCTTGAAATGCTTCTTACGAAGCCACTCCTTCGTTGCCCGGGCGTTGTGTTTGGGATCATTGTCATGCTGATAGACCCAGCCACGTTTCATCTTCAATTCCCTTGCTGATGGAAGGAGGTTTTCAATCAAAATCTCACGATACATGGCCCCATTCATTCTTTCGTTTACACTGTTCAGTCGTCCTGGTCCTTTTGCAGAAAAACAGCCCCAAAGCATTATGTTTCCACCCCCATGCTTCACAGTAGTTATGGTGTTCTTTGGATGCAACTCAGCTTTCTTTCTCCTCCAAACACGACAAGTTTGAGTTTTTACCAAAAAGTTCTATTTTTTTTTCATCTGACCATATGACATTCTCCCATTCCTCTTCTGGATCATCCAAATGCTCTTTAGCAAACTTCAGATGGGCCTGGACATTTACTGGCTTAAGCAGGGGGACACGTCTTGCACTGCAGGATTTGAGTCCCTGGCGTTGCAGTGTGTTACTGATGGTAGCCTTTTTTACTTTGGTCCCAGCTCTCTGCAGGTCTTTCACTAGGTCCCCCCGTGTGGTTCTTGGATTTTTGCTCACAGTTCTTGTGATAATTTTGTCCCCACGGGGTGAGATCTTGTGTGGATCCCCAGATCGAGGGAGATTATCAGTGTTCTTGTATGTCTTCCATTTTCTAATAACTGCTCCCACAGTTGATTTCTTCACACCACACAAGCTGCTTACCTATTGCAGATTCATTCTTCCCAGCCTGGTGCAGGTCTACAGTTTTGTTTCTGGTGTCCTTTTACAGCTCTTTTGTCTTGGCCATGGTGGAGTTTGGAGTTTGACTGTTTGAGGTTGTGGACAGGTGTTTTTTATACTGATAATGAGTTCAAACATATGCCATTAATACAGGTAACGAGTGGTGGACAGAGGAGCCTCTTAAAGAAGAATTTACAGGTCTGTGAGAGCCAGAAATCATGCTTGTTTGTAGGTGACCAATTACTTATTTTACCGAGGAATTTACCAATTTACATCTCTTTAAAAATCCTACAATGGTATTTTCTGGATTTTTTTTTCTCATTTTTGTCTCTCATAGTTGAGGTATACCTTTGTTGAAAATTACAGGCCTCTCTCATTTTTTTTAAGTGGGAGAACTTGCACAATTTGTGTCTGACTAAATATTTTTTTGCCCCACTGTATATATATATTGTATCATTTTTATGATGTGATTACAATTAATATCCTATACTTTATCTCCTGTTAATGTCGTACATTTTTTTGTGCTGAGCTAATCAAAGACTTCTGAGGACATTATGAATGTTAAGATATACAGGTGCATCTCAATAAGTTAGAATGCCATGGAAAAGTTCATTTATTTCAGTAATTCAACTGTTATTGTGAAACTCGTGTATTAAATAATTCAATGCACACGACTGAAGTAGTTTAAGTCTTTGGGTTTCTTTTAATTGTGATGAATTTGGCTCACATTTAACAAAACCCACCAATTCACTATCTCAACAAATTAGCCTTGTTGATCACTGCGCAATCAGCTATATACTTCCTTATTACTATACTAATATTTTTTTTTTTTTTTTTTTTACAAGGGTACAATTAACATCTATGCTTTGCTTCGGTTTATTATCCTTTTATTTGTGATAACCAAGAGTAAACAACAAATAATATAATTTAAAATTTAATGAGGAACAGTCTCAATACAAGAAACTTTGTAATGTAGGGCCGTGCTGAATCAAGGAAGAAAATCTTTTTTTATGATATTCTTACTTTTATTAATTTTTTTTGTTTGTTCTTTTTATTTATGTGGTTACAAGTAAATCATCTACAAACCAATGAAAAAAAAACGTTGAGGAATAAACAATAATCGAATATAAAAAAAAAAAAACCAAGGCAGACATTTAGGGCAACAGTGACCGTAAGATAAAAATCACTCCTCACATAGTTATCTTTTGCCATTTAAAAAATAAGAAACCAAACCGATCTACATTAAATAACAACACATAATATACAAATAAACTGACACTGTGACTTTTTTTCTTTTCAGCTCACAAGTATGTGGTTTTGTCAGTAGCCAATTCAAGAAATTGAATCCACAATTAAAAAAAAAAAACAACATCAACTATATACAATTGCAATTTTACAATTGATTCCGTATTAAAGCACTGTATTTGAGTTTTTCTATTCAGTCAAGAGCATTGAGCATCATTTTTCCTCCTTTGGGGGGGGAGGGTGGGCGGCATTTTTGTTGTTTTATTAACATTACAGGGATTACTACTACTTTTTCCTTCCCAAGTCAATGGGGACCAGCAACAGTTTGGTTACACACATTCTTCACAAAATAAATTAATACAGGTTTGGGACAATATGAGAGTGAGTAAATAATGACAGAATTTTCATCTTTAGGTGAACTATCCCTTTATTTACAAGCAGCAGCATGTTTAGTACAAATAGTCTGCTGTCGCTTTAAGAACTGCACACATCTAATATACAGGCACGCTGGCCTCTTTTTCCTCTTCAACTGTTAATTTCACTGTAGATCATAACACTGTGTTTATATGTTAACACCTGTGTCGCTTTTGACCTAGTAACTATTGTCAATCCAGATGCGACAAGTATAACTAGTCCAGGATCCAGGGCGCTGTTTGGACGCTTTATATGGGTGTTGGGGGGGGGCCGCGCGCTTCAGGTGTATGCGCTCAGAAAAAGCACATGTCAGAGCAGCACACGAATGAAATGTTTAACCAGCAATGCTTTAAAGCACATGCAAACAATGTACTTTTGTAATTGCGAATAAGTACATTGTTCCATGAGTGCAACTCTACCGCTGAGTTAACATTTGATGTGAATGTATGTGGCGTTGTACAGTATATTGAGACGGAGGCGCGATAACTGCAACTGATAGAATGTGTGCTGTAACACGATACTACGATATTTCTGCAAAAGCAGATTATGGAGACATTTTAATCGGCCAAGATAAAAAAATTGTCATATTGCTTTTGCTGATTCTACAAGGTGCAGGTAAAACTTACAACCACAACTCTATATTATGAATGTAGAATTAACATTATATCTGTTCTTATAAATGATTAGTTCACTTCCAAAATAAAATAAAAACATTTAGGAGAAAAATCCTGGAAAGTTTTCCTCAAAAACCTTAAAGGGATAGTTCAACCAAAAATAAAAATATTACCCCATGATTTACTCACCCTCAAGCCATCCTAGGTGTATACGACATTCTTCTTTCAGACGAATACAATCAGATTTTATCACCTGTCCATGCTATTCTCCAGTGCTTTATAATTAATGGAGTGGATGCGTACCCAAAATTTTACTCATTTTCAATCATACATTTCTTAAAATAACACCTAATCAACTTATAAAGCTTTAATCTCTACTTCCTGTGGTCTTCCTAACATGTCGTGCTCTTAAATCACGAGAGAGTGGATCCAGTGGATGACGTAGGCGTAGCGTAAACTCCGGTGTGCAGGGCCGGATTTACGCATAGGCATTCTAGGCCCGTGCCTATGCTTGCTCGTCCAGAGGGGGTCCAATCCCTAACTAACGAGATTATCTATTTTTTTTATCACTATGAGGAGTACTACAACAGTAAAAGATACTAAAACCCCAGAAGACATTGGAGCAAAATCATATACCAAATACAACAACTAGGGTAAAAAGGACCACTATTTCCAGGTCGGTGGCAACACCTTTTTTATTTTTGTACGGACAATCAATATTTGCTTCCATTTATTGACGCTGTCTTAAAATGTTTTTCAATTTTTCCCTCCATTTTTACACTTCGCTTTTGTTCCCCTCTTTTCTCACCGTTCTCCCTTCTCACGCGTACCACACCAAAGTTACAGACACCCGAACGTCTAGCCCCGTTCACGACTAACACGCAGACATAACTGTCAGCGCTGCCTCCGAATTCTATCCAATAAAAAACTAGTTTGCCGCTATCTAATCTAAAGCTACATGACATTTCTCAGTAGAAAAGTTCTTGAAGCAGTTCAAATTGAAGATTCGCTATTAGTAGACGCTGAGGCTGAACACTGCTGAGAGACGCACAACGCAGGTATTCCACACTACTACGGCCACTTCTATCTCTCCTCTCTCCCTCTCACCTCTCTCTAATTACCAGCGTTAGCCTGCATATCAAGAGCTCAAGCCTCCTGTTTATCTCGCTCAAAAGACGTTTTGGATGATTTGCAATGGAATGTTGGGTCATAAGGGGCGTAAAACAATACTAGTTTCAACACACACGAGATTAACGGACAGACAATGTCTTGAACAAATCATTTTGAACAATTGAGGTCGCTTCGTGACTTCCCACAGGCCTGTAAAAAAATAATGCACTCCCAAACGTGTTCTTTTATGGTGGCCACTTCAACGCCCGTCCGCCTATTAATGGAATTGGTCTTTCTCAGTTCTCAAACAATAAAAGGAACCTACATTCGATTTTTTTATTGCTGACCGCAAGCGCATTATTGGACACCTGTAAAACACTGTATGGTTTTCCCACACATAGATTAAGATATTTTGTTTGCTTGGGCTTGGTTACATATTAAGGCCCTATTATACTTCCATCCGAAATGGCACGCGTGGGGACCCCGATGACACAATTTTGTTTGCTTTAGCGCCCGTAATCTTTCACTTAAAAGCGCTGTATAACTCCGGCCCTGCCTATGATAATTTGCCTAGTCTCGCGAGAAACCATTTGTTTAGCAAAGGAAACCTTGTCCCTCTTGGCTTATATTTCATTTGAAATCCTCTGACCATTTTTTTCCCCTTTACCAAACCTATTTTGTACTACTATTGTGACCGGTGTTTTTGTTTGCTCTCTCACTCTTGCGCAATTCGTCCTTGCCACTAAATTCCGCGTTCGTCACTTCTGCGTTTGTCACCGCCGCTTCGCTAGGTGTCAGCATCATCCCTGGACTTCCACTCATCTCTTCAATGGTCCTTTCTCTCGTGAAAAAGAAAACCGTTTTTTTTTTGGCACGACTGTGTAGTAATATCCTCATCCTTCCGGAAGTTACGAGCATAGTCTTATAAAGTTTAATTATGGATTTTTTCTATAAAACACAACTGCCTCACGTCGCTCAGAAGGCCCTCAGGGTCTAAAAATTATCAGAAAATGTTCTCTGGAAGTGAACTAATCATTTAAGGGCTAAAATCTGACCACAAAGTCTATATAAATGCCTTTCTGATAAATGTCTATAAAACCATTTACACATATTTTTACGTCATTTTTGATTTAACGATTACTTTTATTGCACGTTGATTCATCATTCACTATCAGCAATTTTAATATTTACGCTCCCCTAAACATCACATAAAAACAAGCATACAAAATGCTGTACATGTTGTCAGATGCGTGTGTGAGTGATGTAAGTGGGCGGCTCTGGCCACGTGCCGACACTCACATTTCTGAGTCTGCTAAAGCATGTGTTGGAGTAGGAGGATTTGCTGTAGCCAAGGCTTGAGGTACATGTGCTTATGTGTGAGTTAGTTACCTGGCAACGCGGAGATGAAGTCTCTCTGTAACATGGGTTTAAGGTATGAGTTTATATGGCCGTGCTGGTAGTGACACATGCGAGAAATCAGATGCTCCACAAACTCCACCTGATCCGATTCTGACCACTGATCAAACAGCTGGATGCACAGATCTTTCTCTTTCTCGAAATTCCCCTGTGACGTCCTCTTCCTCAAACCTGCCACTGAACAGTTCCCGAACTGGACACACAGACAATAAGACAGCGGCTGAGTGAAAATGAGAACACAGACATGCCAAACACTGCTTCACACACCTGGGTATAATTATTAGTTAAACAGTTCTTAATCAAAGTAAAACCATAAAAAATATAAATACTTGAAAATACAGAATACAGTAAAAAATACATAAATAAATATAAAAACAACTTATTATTTCAGCCTAGTTGCCAAGGTCAAGGCAGTTTATTTATTTACGCACCTTTACAATAGAATAATATACAATTCCACAAAACAATTAAAATCACAAAGTTTTAACTGGAAAAAAAAAACTTTAAAACAAAAGATCTCTATGTCTATATCTAACCTCAAATCTAATTCAGAATATTAACAAAAACTATAATGGTATCTCAATGATACTAAAATAACACTGCTTCACAGTTCAAACCAAAGATTGATTGTATATAAAAAAAAATGTTAAAAACGAAAGTATTCATATTACTATTTATTCCTGGTGGAGGAGCAGGTTTTGTGATATATCTTATTTAATAATAGGAAAATGTATACACTATGGTTTAAATGGTTTTACTGCCTTGCACTATTCAAATGATCAATGGTATTCTAACATAGGGGTGGGCGATACAGCAAATGTATCACAATTTTTTTCAGGAAAATCACAATTACGATTTCATCATGATTCTTTGTCATGTTGGTTTTACTAATTTCCCTTTTTTTAAAAACACAGCCTTACAACGTATAAATAAAAAAACATGGCAGCCATTTGGCCAAAGTGAACGAAGATTATAAAAATCACTGTCATATAGTTTATCTTTGTTTAGTCTTAACAAAATACAGAACAATACATAAATCCTCATTAACACATTGATTTTAATTAAGCAACTGTTTAATTTCTTCATTTCAGAGCAGATCGAGTAAACATTTTTTTCTTTGCGTTTTTGTTGTTTTTAATTTAAACATCAATTAAATTATTTTTGCTGTTCAGCCATCAAGAAGAGAAATTAAGTTACAGGTATTTGGGACAACATGAGAGTGATATACCGACAGATTTTTCCTTTCTTGGGGATATAAACTATCCCTTTATTGACAAGCAGCAGCATGTTTAGTACAATTAGTCTGCTGTCGCTTTAAGACCTGCATGCATCTAATATACCTGGACACAACATCCCATTTTTCTCATTCACACTTATTACAATTTTCCTTTTAAACATAAACGCAAATAACTGTGTTTATAATATTAAACCTATGTGTTTTTGAACAGATCGCGAGACAGTTTAATTGTTCCCTATAAGAATAAATCGTCCTAATACATAGTTTAACTTAATTAATGACTTTTAAGGACCCGCAAAAATATAAATATATATACATGGATTAATCGTAATATATTATATAATATTATATATATATATATATATATTATATATTATATATATATATATATATATTTTATGTATGTATATATATATATATATAGATATTTATATAATAATAATGTATTGAAATAAACATTAACTGAACATAAAAAAAATAAAAAAATTTCAACTAGTTGCCAAGGGGAATATATTTCTCATTTTCATTCAGTCTTAATTTGAAATAGTTAGAAAAACGCAGAAGTTGTTAAAACTAAAAGAAAAACAGAAACCATTTAAAGAACAACCACCTAATTCAAAATATTAACACAAAACTATTGTATAGAAGCATATAGTACATAACCCCTGCTACTTGGGTCAATCGAGTAAAAACTAACAGTGTAATAGCCAGTAATATTTTATCTAAAAGTACATGTCAAATATTAATTAAATGCATTGCATACCTTGTTTGGTGCTACAAACATTTTGTTTGTCTCTCTGCTCCCCTCGCATGTAGTGTGAGCGTGCTGTAACATATCTTGGAAACAGTTTTCAGCATTTCAGACAAATAAAAGTCTATTTTGTTTCTTTTAAATGCAACCACCATATACTAGATGAAGTCCACAACATTTACCGTAACTTTGCTTTTGAACGATCTCTTTTTATAAACTCGGATGGCAATTAAATTACCACATGACCTTGGTGTTTGTCAACAGCAGGTAATTCAGCTGGGAATTTTTATGTGGTGGGAGAAAAACTATTTCTGGATATTCGGGATTCGGACAGAAATAAAATCACTGACTAGCCCCTGTAAATGTAAATATCTCTCTTTTTCACACACACCTTAAACATTGTTGTCTTCTTTGGTGAGACGTCATCTGTGTTATTTTGTGACTCCATCACCGTCATGCTCTATAGAGAGACACAAGAGAGAGTGACAGGTGGTAAACATGTGTCTGGCTGAAAAACAGGTAAAGAATCGGTCCGAATAGTGCATTATGGGTAAAACATTCCAAACACAAGCAGTTTAACATGCACACAGAGACAGCAAACATAAACAAACAGATTCAGCTCTCAATAGCCTCTAATCTGATGTCTGTGAGAACAAACTTTGAATCTTCTGTCAGTTCCACTGCAACTATCACAAAAATAACAAATGTGGGAGGGGAGGAGTTTAAGGATGAGTGGGCGGAGCTTCATTTATGGCTGAACTGTTGCTTTAATTGGACTTGTCAGCTTGGTGTGTTTAAGCAGTCTTAATCACACACTTAAACACATGTACTGTGGCTTGAGTGACTTCATTCACACATAGAAATGTCTGACCATTTCTGTAGTAGAACAAAATATCAAAGTGAGCCTCTGTATCTGTGAGTTTCAAATGTAGCAGGATCTTTTCTCTTCACTAATGTTCATTCTATTTTTGAAGTTTAAATGTCTTTAAATCAGCTGGTATTTTGGTGGGAAGCTTCTGTCCCGAAAACAAATTCCTCATATGTGTAAAAATACCTGGCAATAAAGCTCATAAAGCTCATTCTGATTCTGATAATGGCACTATACAGTTTTCACCGTATATAATAGTTTTTTCTGTAGCATTTTTACAGTCTTTTACCTTTAAATTCACGGCCATTTTTTACAGTGTACATTTAATATATATTTTAAAATAAATGTAATATTTAAATTGTTAAAATAAATGTAAATACGTTACAAATGTTAATTAATACATTTAAAAATAAATTTTAATAAACACTAAATAAATAAAACTTTTTACAAATAAACATACATTAAAAAAAACGTTTAAAATAACTTGGACATAAAAAACACATTTAAATAAACATTTAAAATAAGGTAATTAAGGTAAATTTAAAAAAAAATACAGCGAGACAAATCTAAAAATGAAAAGAAAATTGACAAACCATTGTGGTTCCTCAGACTGCAACTAAGGCAGAACCACTTTAAAGTTGCCTCAAATATTGTGTACTCAAGATTTTTCAATATACATTTTAAGTGTCTTATAGAGGTTTTCCAGAGAGTCCAGGTGTGAACAAAAATCTAAGGGATCCCCAAATGGTGTCTAAAGTATATTAAAATTTTTACAGTGTTTTGTGCTCCTTCTCTCTGAGTCTGGAGGTGCTTTGGCTGTTGCTAACAAGGCAGATAGAAGAATGTTAGTCCCTGTCACAGACTGAATCTTTGTGTTGAATCTTAGCGGATAATGGTGCAGTTTCCGTTTTCTTCGTCTGGCAGCTAGACCTGAAGGGTGGCCCATCATAATCTCAGTTTTAGACAATAATCTTTCAGAAGGCACATTCCCGTAAAAGTAACTGACAGAATATTGTGTATAATACTTAACAGGTATTGGTATCAAACAGCACAATTACACAGTATCTAACAAAGACCTCACCAAATAAAGAACTCGGATCAGTAAGCATTAAAAAAATTCCCCTTTTGGGGGGGTTTTTTAAAACACAAATTATAAACTAACACTGAGAGTTTATTAAACATGCATACTCTTTTTGTGTGGAGAGATGGAGGCGGTAGACAACCAAATATAATCACAATAGACAGGCTGGGGTGTACAATTTGATAATAGCTTGCACGAAGCAGGAGGCCTGGCCGCAAACAGCATGTGGATATTAGTCACCTCATAATAATGTCTCCCTTTATGTTCAATACTCGCCCATGCTTTTATGTATTTCCCTACAAATAAAAATAAATTAAATTGTGAAAAGCCATGTCAAATACTAAGCAACAACAACACAGAAAATTCGGTTAGGTTTAGAGCGAATGAATTGTTCAGTGCAAGTCAAGTCAAGTCACCTTTATTATATAGCGCTTTTAACAATACAGATTGTGACAAAGCAACTGAACAGCATTAATTAGGAAAATAGTGTCAATAATGCGAAATGACAATAGTAAACACTAATTTTTCAGTTAAAGACATTTCATCATTGAATTCAGTGATGTCAACATCCAGCTCAGTTTAAATAATATCTTTGCAATCATGTCAACGATATCGCTGGAAATGAAGTGTCCCCAACTAAGCAAGCCAGAGGCGACAGATTTAAGTAAGCGATTTGTTTATTTCTAGGAGGTATTCAGACATTTACATTTAGGATATTCTACAGTGGGCAAAGATATTTTTATTCATTTAAATTTCTCTCTACTGTACAATGTGATTAACTAATTAAAGATTCGGATTAATTCTTGGTTNCAAGGAACCAAAACTCCATCGGTGACAGAATTGAGAAAAAAACCTTGGGAGAAACCAGAATCAGTCGGGGGGGCCAGTTCTCCTCTGACCAGCAGTACGGAAAAATCAATATAAGACGTAATACAACAGACGATGAATAATATTAACAGCAATTATTATATGATGCAATCAACTTATAGCAAAATTTGGTAGATCTGTATGTTGTTTCAGGGTTGGCATCATCTGAGGTCCTCTGAGGGGTTGCATCATCTCTTCTCAGGTGTTCTGGATCCAGACTGAAGCTTGTGTAAATCCTAGTTACCACGGGATGTTAATCCCGTGGCAAAAGACAGAGAAACCAATACAAACATAATTAGCGTAGCTGCTGTTACAACCAAGCAAAAATGATCTGTTTAACCCATGTCAAGCCCTGACACATTTTATTTATGTATTCATTGTTACAGCCTATATCTTTGTGTTACATTTAGTTTTTTAAAAGGCAGGGACTTTATAAAATAGTCAAATATAAGCAACTCACCACTCTAACAAGTTTAAACAAATAATAATAATACATAATATAAAACTAGGTCTAGTGAATAGAGTATTCCAGCCAGTCTCTGCTTCTATACCAGGAGCTGTTGAATGATCATTTTTTGCCTGAGAAAACACGTGCAGGAATGTTTTTTAAGATTACTTGGTCGGGTTTCGCAACTCCGAGATCCCCTGGTGCTGCCATCTGTGACGACCCTTGCTTGAGGCCTGGGCAACTGGAACGGCTGGCCTCTGCACTGTCAGGAGTTGAATCAACGTCTTGCGAACTGCACACCCAGGGCTTTCGCCTAACGTTACATCACTGCTGCTCTCTCGTGCCAACTTTGGTGGTTTTTGATTAAAGAAACGCCGTATATCCATAGCACTGCCACACGAGATCGCTCAGCATTAAAAAAATAAATAAAAATTACAACTAACATTAAGCGGTAGCACTATGCTTAGCAAAAAAACAAACGTTTCCGCGCTCACTATCGACAAACCAATCAAATACATCTAAAATATATATATTTTTTAAATCAGACCAAACACATTTTTATTTTTATTCAGGAGTTATATATATTCAAAACGATAACTTTTGATAACAGTAGCCTATTGATAAAAATATATACATTGTGCAAACAAGCAAGGACTGGTGAACAGGTGAAGGGAGACAGCAGGCTCGTCCAGGGCGGGCACTAGTGACTCACAGGGCGGGCCAGGCCCCCCAATGCCCGCCCATGGCACCGGGACTGCATGAAACACAATTGCAAATAATGTCAGCTGCCAATTAGATCCACTTAGTATGTTCAGTGTGACTTATTGCAGCATGATTTCATTTTGTATGGTTTAATTTTGCAACTTTTGCATTATGCAATTAATGTTATTATTATTTAATAATATCCCAAAATAAAATATCAACAATAGTCTGTTGGAGGAGACACATCCACGTCTTCCTTAAAGCTGACCTGGCCTTTGGAGAACAATTCAAGGATTTGACAAAAAACTGAACTTTTGGGTTTCAATGCAGAGAGACTATTTTACTTTATTATCCAACACAACAGTCTCTCAAAACACACTGCAAATAACTATGCAGGAGTGCCAATAAAGTAAACCACCACTTCTGATTGACCAATAATTTCAAAATGGGCATATCAGCTGAGATGCTAATTTAACTTTTAAAATTTAGTCACAAATATTCAGTCCGGGATCAAATACAATGTAAAGCCAAAACAACAATTAACCATTAACATTAGCTAATTGAGGAGGGGGAGAGAGAGAGAGCGAGCGAGAGCGAGAGCGAGAGCGAGAGAAACATCCTCACATTCCAGACGTTCCACAAATATTCCAACAAAACTCACGACTCGACCAAACAAGAGAGAAAGAAATCCTTCACTCTGCGCGAGCAAATCTGTCTGTTTGTCGGGGCAAACACTTAAAATGCTCATTAATAAAGCCAAAATGAAAATAAATTGAAAATTAAACTATTTACATTTTCTCTTTTGTGTAAAAAAAATCTGTTGCATACAATTTCAACATTTCTCCTCTCACCTCAACTCATGCACCTGATCTGTTTGCACACACCTGTAACCCCGCCCCCTTAAATTTAGGATAAACAGATAGAAACTCATCACAAATATCACTTTTTCTAAGTATTCAGAAATAAGTTTATTTTTTCACTTAGGAATATAATTATTCATTAAATAAGCATAACTACATTACATAAAATTACAAATTACGTATGATAATTTCCCTTCATTCAGCTTGGCTCTCCATTTACTAACATTGATAAAATAATTATATAACAGTATGTGTGTGTGGTGTGGGTGTGTGTGTGTGTGTGGCATTGTGTAATTAGTCCTAATTAGTTTTTATATCAATACCACAAGTCTTAGTGGATTAATTCCAGAATAATATGGATATATGACTGTACCATTTTGGCCACGAAGGGGGTCAGGAGGTCCCTCAGTCACCTGTTCATGTCTCTCTCTGTCTCTCTTCTATTTCATGGTTTCTCGGCATGACCCAGCTGGTAGCATCCAAAGCTTATTGATTGTTAATAATAATTTATTATTACTTTATTTGAACCATTATGTAGATGCCCATTGGCTATGGGAGAAATAAACCTTTATTCAAATCATAAAAATAATTTACTGTGCAAACTGATCGAAACAGACACACAGAGGAATCTGCTGCTCAACCACCCGTTATTGCAAATGACAAGCATTTTTTTTTTTTTTTTTTAATGCACCGAATTCTTACTGCCCTAAAAATTTGTATAAAAGGGCAGTCTACAATATCCTTAAATACACATTTCTGAATCTTTGAATATGTAACATATATTAATGTAATTATAATTATTTTATACATTTTTGTTTCAAATAAAATTTGTGATCATACTAATCCAATATTTGTTTCTTTTAAGAACCTCTAGTCTATTTATATTTTCTTAGCATAGTTTTTATGGAATTTATTTATTTATTCAAAAGGATAGATCATTGACTGTCACTGTGTGACTTTTTGCTCAGGGGCATTCAGTTTATTTTGAGCCAATCCCGTGAACCTAAATGGCAAAAGATTCACTGAATTCACATTTTCAGATATATGTAATGGATTAAATGTAGTATGATCTTAGTAAATATATCTCTAAATGAAATAACCTTTCGTCAGTCTACTTGCCCAGGTCTATTATGTGTATCTGAAGGATGGTTGCAGTATAAGAGTCACACATGTTCTCAAGTGCATCAGAAGGCCCGGCCCTAGCTCTAAGGTGTGAAGTGGGCTTTCATGGTGTAAAAGTTGAGCCTGATATGTATTGTTGCAGTATTGGTTTACACTAATTATTACAGTATATACAATCATGAGTCAAAGAACCCTTTCAGTACAGGTCACTTTTGTGAATCATTAAAAAGATGTTGCTGCCTGTTTCCACTAGACTTAAAACTAGGGAGTAAGTTGTGACAAAAATGTACACATGGAAGGGTTATTTTATTCCAATAACGGAGGCAAGTATTTATTTATTTGCTTGTTTGTTTTTCTCGCAATTGTGCGTGTGGTTTTGAGAGAGAGGTGTGAAAACACGCCAGTGGGTCAGTCCTGTGGTTGGAAAATGATCAAACCATGTTGTGTGCAAATCATGCTTGCAAAAGTATGCACAGAGGTGCAAACAAACACTCGGTGTACTTATTTGTAACTAGATATATATAATATATATATATAGTGTGTGTGTGTGTGTGTGTATATACTACAGGTGGATTGGGTAAATATACACTGTACATGTATGCATTTTGGAAAATTATTTCTTAAATAGGTGAACATCTTATATTCATCAAAATTAATATTTCCAGTATTTCTAATACTTAATTACAGTTTTATTTTATTCCGATTAAGTCAGTGCTAAAGTTAAATGTTTCTCCGCTGATGTTCACCACAGCAGTTCTCAGTCTGTTCTGAGCAGCTTCTTCCTGTCAGTCACTCTACAGGAAATTATGTCGTATACTGTGGCCTCTGACTGGAACTCGGTTTAGTATCAGATCTTCTCCTTATATGGACAAATGATGCTTCTGTTTAAACATGACTCTGTGATTTGTGGTAGTACTTGCCACCACAGTCTTTATCAGTCAAGGCAAGCGTTTTTGTATTTTATTATCATTATTCTTTTATCACTTTGATGTTGTGATGTCGCAATCACTTGTGGACGTTTGTGGTGAACATGTGGCTCAAATGGCCTCTTGATTTCAGATTGAAAGTTCAGTCAGTTAGCAGAGACTTCTGATGTGATACAATAGCTCTATAAACTCTTATATTTTGTATGTTCTTAATTTCTGGGGTTCAAATGCTTTACGTGTAAAAAATAATGATAGCAGTTATGAAACTCACACTTACGTTTCTTAAACTTAAAACCCATTGGGCAGATATTATTTATTTTAATGTTGTATCACAAAATCTGACTGTTATTTAATATAGTAGCAGACAGCATCCAAATATGCCTAATTCCCTATAGTACACAAAACACAGTACATGTAGGTCAGATATGTTTCGAAAACGATATTCATTATGACTGAGCATCAGTGATCAAACTAAGCATGCTCAGCAACCTGCCACTGGTACCATTTAAACTTGCTGAGGTGAATTTCCCAGAACAACATTGTTTTTTTAAATACTTTGCACCAATAAGCAATCTTTCCGACCACAACACTGACCTCCCTTCCAACTCTTTGATCATACCCAAATTTTTCACCCAAGACCCATTTTCAAGAGACCATATTCACAGCTCTTTCCATCACATAGGTGTTATTTATTTTATTTTATATCTGTTAGCAGTGCTACACAGAAGGTTTCCATTCAAAGTGACATCTAGGCTCTCTAACAAGGTTTTATTTAGAATTAATTTATTTTCTTTTTTTTCTGAAGGGACCGCGTGATCCACATACTTTGATGATGAATGTAAAACAGAGCTGTCAGTCAATTAATTGCATAACAGTATTTACCAGAGAAATCTCCCAAATGAAGATAATTCAAAGTAATTAATGTGGCAGATGATTAAAACATTGACTAGACATTAAAAAGTGGAAAACTAAAAATCTACAAACAATGTGACTGGTATACATTGTAATTCATCATTTATTTAGCATACCATACAGAGAAATCTCATCAGTGTATAGTCACCTTAGATTGAAGACAAAAACAAAACATGATGTTTTGTGAATTCAGTGCAAAAATGCTATAAATTTCGGGCCATGAGCTTTTCTACTTCCTTTATTTTTATATGAACTTATGTATGCAAGTTCGTCTTTATGTAGGTGTTTGTGTACACACACACACACACATATAATTATGGAAAGTTGTTGTTCTTTAGCATATAGGGAAGTGTAAGACTATATAAAGGCAAACCTCTTTGTGTTTCTCTCTTTCAGTCTCACTATCAAGGAGGATAAAACGGCTGATGGTTATATGGCCAAACCCCATGATCTTTAATGATGCCTGTAAGTATACAGTTTTAAAACAGAGATTTGTTTGCTAGAGAATAGTAGTAGTTTGCTAGAGTAACTTTTTAGTATGTCAAGCTTATTAACTACAGTAATGGACCACCGTAATGGATGTTTTGAAGTTTGGTAACAGTGCCCTGTAAAGTACTGCCTTGGGATGTTTGGTCAAATTAATTTAGCATTTCTGCTGTTGTTATTATTATTATTAGCTTTCTTTCTCTGCATTTGGCAAAATAAAGGAAAATAAAAGATAATCTTTATTATTATTATTAATATTATTATATATTTACCTCGGAGGTGTTCTTCCCTTATCTTTTTCCTGGTAGAGATTCATTTCAACCTGTTTGTAGCCAGCTCTACAATATGCTTCATTTTTTCATCCTAATGCTTAACATTTCAAAGTGTAAGTAACTATATTTTGCTACACTTAGACTAAATTCATACCTGTTTTTACTTTGCTAAATGATTGTTCTTAAAAGCAAACAAAACTAAGCATCCTCTCACCTATTCCTATTATACTGATTTCATTCAGGCAGCTCAGATAATGCAGACATTGTGGCTCAGAATTATCTGAAGATTGTTCAAGTTGGAGACAGTGTTAACTTCACATGCAATTTTCCAAGAGAGCAAAGAACCAGCACTGTTTGGGTCAAGCAAAGAGTTGGAGAGAAACCCCTTCCAATTGCTTCATCATATCAAGGTTTACCTGGCACATTTGAAAACGACTTTGACCAGCATAATCGCTATTTTATTGTAAAAGATGATATCAGTTTTAATTTGAGCATCACAGACATAGAAGAATCAGACACTGCAACATACTATTGCATTCAACATTTTTTTATGTTTACAATCGGGGACGGAACTGACCTTATTGTAAAAGGTAAGATGAACAATAACAAGCTTAATTGCATGTTGTATATTCTGTTTAATCAAATAAATAATTTAATATTATTTATCCGTTTTCTTTTTAGATGCACAACTGAACATGCACTCTGACCATGAGAGAGCTGTGATAGATCCAGTGCATCCAGAAGACTCTGCAGTGGCGCTGCAGTGCACTGTCCTCACTCAGAGCTGTGCAGGAGAACACAACGTCTACTGGTTCAGACGTGAATCTGGAGAATCTCCTCCAGGAATTATATTCACTCAGGAGCGCAGGAACGCTCAATGTGAGAGGAGCTCTTATGTGAACTCTACTGCACATAAATGTATCTACAGCCTACCCAAGGGGAACCTCAGTCACTCTAATGCTGGGATTTACTACTGCGCTGTGGCCGCATGTGGACAGATACTGTTTGGAGATGCAATAACAGTTGACTTACCAGGTGCATATTTGAGTTTCAATAAAAATAATTTCCTGAGATGGCACTAATATATTTAAAATACATTGTTTATTTGCATTACTACAGACAAATGCTTTCAGACACTTTGGATTACAGCAGCATTGATTTTTGTAACTTTATCTGTGATCGTGATTATCATTATGGGTGCACAGTTGTACAAGTACCGGCAAAAAGGTATGCATTATTTCATTTTAACATGCCAATTTTAAGTTTTAATACAGTGTTCAATATCAGTGAAACTGTAATATGTGCAAATTCACATTGTTTCTTCAAGATGGGATGCACAACACTCAAAACAGTCAGCTTACGGTAATCTAAATGCTTTTTTCTTCAATGCAATAAAAATACATTTTCGATGAAATTAATCACTGCTACCCATCTAAATATTACACTTAATTGTATGTTTTTACACAATCTATTTGACTGAATGTTTCATAATTACTGTTCTATGTCAGGCTGACGATGCAGATGCTTTGAATTATGCAGCTTTGAGCCTTCAACAAAAGCCCTCCACCTCTAGAAGACCCAGAGAAAGAAAATCGCAAGACAATTCACTATATGCACATGTGATACATCAATAAATGTGACTTAAATTGAAAAGTTCTAAAATTCAGAAGTCTCTATTTGGAAGCTGTACAATGTAGAAGTTAAAATAGTCAGAAACCAAGACCAACACATTTTACAAGTTGTGAACTATTTAGTTTGTGAGTATTCAATTAATCAGCTATGTTAGCCTTAATCATTATCATTTATTGATGAATTTATAAATCAACAAAGTTGCATCAAATAATGCATTTAATTAAAATCTGTTGAGGTTCATTTGTTTTTAACTCAAAATGTAATTCATATATATACTTATACTACATGTTCTTCCAGCTGACAACTGCATTGGTCACTCAGAGGTAAACTATTATGACACAAATCCAGTTACTTTGTAGAACTGAATTTTTATGTATTAGCCTATAATAGAATTTAACACCTGTGATAAATTTCATAAACCCATGCTTTAAGTTACAGCATCAGTGTTTGCTTTAAACACCATTGGATGTTTGCCATTACCTTAATTGTTGCATATGTATACATAAATATACATATATATACACACTAATGTAGTATATATTGGTACATACATTTGTGTCTTATTGCAACAGTTTAAAGTTTAGAAGCGGTTGTGCAAGTGACACATTATATTAATAAAATGTGCTTAAATTGTGTTAAATACCTGTCCGTGGTACTGAAATAACATTCTTGAGTCATACTGCTTTTGTAATGTAGTAGCATGACTTCATTAGATTCTGAATCTATCCAGAAATTGATGACATGCTTGTTCACAGATATGACTAAGCCCATTAATAAACTGTTCATGAATTTAGAGTGTGACACAAGCATGTGCGTTTCCCATGTGCAATATAATTATTGATTCAGTAATAGATAATGTTCTAATAACTCATCTTGACCTTTGACCCATGTAGATCATGATTCAAAATAACCTTTTTTTTACACACTGTAGTTAAATAAAGTAAAGCAATTATGTGTTTTATAATTGTCTTCTGCCATTTTAAAAACAATATTGTCAGTCTTTTGCAAATAAAAAATATGAGGACTGAGATTATTGTCTATGTGCAGGCAATGGTTAATGTGCATTTTACTCTTGCTGTAAATAATGTTTAAAAAAAAGATTTTGTTCTAATTGGTCTAAATTGGACCTCTTCATTAAATAGCGATCATTTTTCTTTATGTATTTTGCTGTATTTGCCTGTTGACTTGTGAATAATACAGGAGAACATAGAAATATTATATGATGGACAGAGGTTGCAGATGAACTCCCTCTGGTGGAAAAATGTGGTAAAACTATCCTGAGGGTATTAAAATTGTAAGGCCTGTTGTGCATTCGGTCGGCAGCAGCAAGAACCAGGCTGATATGCTAAAAGTGTAAACTACTAACAATTTAATTGCTTACAAAAGGTGGAGGATTACTGAATTACATAAGCATAAGGGTGTCCATAAATGAGTGAATAAATCATCATGATTTATTTATCAGGCAACTCATGTGACCTACAGTATATATATGTTAGTACTTTTAGCCACCCTGCTCTATTTTTACCTCCCACACTCATTCACAGCCCACAAACACCATTCTGAGCGGAAATGATTTTCACTGCTCTTTTCCGTTACATGCATTGTTTTTTTCATTTGACACTAATTATACAGTAAGTTCAACAATTGCCACAAAATAGCAATCTTTAAATAGCACATTTTACATGTAATTATTTAGAAGAAGCTTCAGTACATAAACAGATAAACAGTGAGTCGTAATACGTACCTGATGTGAATAACTAACAGATATGAGTAATATTTAATAATAATGAACTGAAAGGCAGAATAATAATGCCAAAAAATGAATAACGTAGAATTTATTCTGTCCATTTTTTATTATCTTTTAATTTGCTTTATAATTAAGTGGCCACATGATCCAAATGCTTCATTTAGTTTGATTAAATATAATTCTGTGCATAACATTATGATGCTAAACAAGCGCAGACAAACAACTTTTACGGTTTCAAGGTCAAGGTATTAAACCGGTACCGGCCTCAGTTCTTGTCATAAATTTCCGTTGTTGTATAATTGTGGTGCAGGATCCTCTAGCTGTGGTTAAAAAGTGAAAGCAGGAAGGAAGAAAAACATGCACTTCAGTTGTGTTCACAGCCAACTGCTGTAAAAAAAAAAAAAATTTTTTTAAAGATTCCACCTTACAGAATTACAGAATTCGATACAGATACAGCCTCTTCTGCTGAAAAGCGACAAACAAACATCAACATACGGTAACTACTTTGATGTGTTAATAAATTAATTTGTATCAATAAATATTTGTACTATTAGTAGATGTTTCATTTATATTGCATTCAGGTGCAAATGTGTCAGTCTACTAGAAAACTTTAGATTTGCTGTTACTATGACCGTGAACATGGCATTAAAATGAACAGTATGGTGAATCAGCCAATAGAATCATGTAAAGCTGCTTTTCGTTCATAAAGGGAGGTACAGTATATAAAGGTGAGTCTCTGCGTGTCTTTCTCTTTCAGACTGTGTTGAGAAGGAAGATAAACCTGTGATAGATTCTACATGAAAACCAACCTTGATCTTTAATGAAGTCTGTAAGTACAGATTTTAAACAGAGCCTGTATTTGAATTCATATTTTGTTTAGTTATTAACTTTTGGATGTATACCACGTATTCATGAACGACATGTGGCCCTGCATTAAAATGTATGTTTAAAAATGTTTCTAATCCACACAATGAAAAACTCTTGTCTTGCCAGGTAACCTAAACATTAGTAACACCTAAAAAAGTTTTTACTCGATAAAACAAAATAAAAAAACTTGGATATGAGCTATAAATAAGGTGTTTTATGTTTCCTGTGTTTATACATTTCTTCTTCATTTAAAAGATCTACCACTCTTATTTTTTCTAGATGATTTACATAAATGTTCTGACTCAACCAGCTCAGAACTATCTCCTAAAAATGATTAATCATTTTTTCATCCTTTTGATTTACCTTTCTAAATGTAAGTAGTTATGTTTCTGCACTGCATAATGAAGCAATTCTACTGCAAGCTAACATTTTCTAACATTTTTCCAGGCAGCTCAGATAATGCAAACATCGAGTCTCAGAATCATCTGAAGATTGTTCAAGCAGGAGACAGTGTAAACTTCACCTGTACTTTTTCAAAAGAGTCAAGAACCACTGTTGCTTGGGTCAAACAAAGAGCTGGAGAGAAACCCTTTTTAATCACTTCATCATATCAAGCTTTACCTGCCGTGTTTGAAAATGACTTTAACAAACATAATCGCTTTTTTGTAGAAAAAGATGACAGCCGTTTTAATCTGAGCATCACAAATGCAAAAGAATCGGACACTGCAACATACTATTGTGTTAAATATATATATAAGTTCATATTTGGGGAAGGCACTGATCTCATTGTTAAAGGTAAGCAGAAAGTTTTCTTAAATTTTTACTGTGGTACATGCATTTTAGCACATTGTGTCTGGTCAAATTACAATCATGTCGTTGTTGTTTATTTTCTTTTTAGGCAGACAACTAAACATGCACTCTGATGATCAGACAACTGTGATAGATCCAGTGCATCCAGAAGACTCTGCAGTGGCGCTGCAGTGCACTGTCCTCACTCAGAGCTGTGCAGGAGAACATAACGTCTACTGGTTCAGACGTGAATCTGGAGAATCTCCTCCAGGAATTATATTCACTCAGGAGCGCAGGAACGCTCAATGTGAGAGGAGCTCTTATGTGAACTCTACTGCTCACAAATGTATCTACAACCTGCCCAAGAGAAACCTCAGTCACTCTGATGCTGGGATTTACTACTGCGCTGTGGCCGCATGTGGACAGATACTGTTTGGAGATGCAAGAAAACCTGACATGCCAGGTGCCCATTTAAGTTGCATAATTTTCAATGTCTGCTCACAGATTTATTGCCAATTTTTTAATTACTTTAATTTTTAATTAAGGTTTTCAGACACCATGGATAATTGCCCTGTTTTTAGGAACTTTAAACTGTTTATCAGTGATTGTGATCATATTTTTGGGTACACAGTTGTACAAGCAGCGAAAAAAAGGTAGAAATTACTGCATAAAATTTTTCCAATATGTGAGCAAATCAACATTCTTCAATGACAGTGCAGTTATGTGTTCCAATTCTTATTGTTTTTCAAGATGGGACTCAGAATATTCAGACTGGTCACTTAATGGTAAGCATTTTAATATTTCATGTGCTTTTATATCATATGTAATTCAATATAAATGCCTAGTCTTTATAGTCAGTATATTTGACCGAATGTATCATAATTGTTGTAGGATGAAGACAGAGATGCTTTGAATTATGCTGCTTTAAGCTTTCAACAAAAGCCCAGCGCCCCTAGAAGACCGAGAGAAAAATGTACAAGATAATTCAATGTATGCACATGAGAAATTTATACATTTTACTAAGATTATTTCGCTGTTAATTTACAATAAATGTCTTAATTGATATCTATCTCATAGATATTATCTATATATATATATATATAGTATATATAATATTAATATAAGCTTTAAATAAAACAAAGATTACTGGAGTACTTAGTTAGTACAATTACTGTTTTGGTTTTCTACTTCAAAATTCCCCATTTAATTCAGTGTGTTACTTGATGTTATTTGTTGAAATTTACTAGCAATTTCTGAGTGAAAATTGTTCCTACAAAAACATCCTTCAGCGTTAAGTTATTCATTCTGCAAATAAATGAACTGATTAAGTCATTTTACGCAACTTCATGGACCCTTGTTTGTTGGATTTCTGCATCAATACAGCATATCAGTTTAAGATTGACTGATTTGTTGAAAAAATCTGAGGTTGAGAAGAGCTAGAGAAGTTGAAACCCCTGTCCATGGTACTGAAATGTGACAATTATTTACGACCATGTTTGCATTATTTTCTAGTTATGCAGACTACTGCATAATAACTATAAAGAATAAGGTATAATAAGAATAAGGTAGTTAGACTGCATTGTACTATACTACAGCACTAACACATACTGATGACATTTACTCATGACAACTATATTAATTATAAGTCGATATATGCTTTTCTTACATCTAGAATGTAGTGTAAGCAATATTTTCACATGAACATTGAAGAGAATGCTGCAGAAATATGTTTAATGACCTATAGGGTGATACTAGGGGCGTAACGGTACACATATTTGTTTCGAAAATGTTTGGTATGGGTCTTTCGGTTCAATACGCATGTGTACCGAACAAATACAGCATTGTTTTAACCACTGCACGAGTGGAACTCCATTGGAAGTCTAATTTGTTTCACAATAATGATTTTCTTTCAGGAAATTCAGACAATAAATGCCGTTTTGGCGCTCTTTGATGTGGCGCAACAGATCGCTGTATAAATGCCTCAGTTCAGATGGCAGCGTGATCATCTCTTCCTCTTTACTACTAGTTTTAACGCGAAATAAACATGAATGAACATCTCACGCCTCATGTTATCGCTCAATCAGCATTTCACCCACTGAAAGACTGCAATAAAACAGCTTGTAAACAAAATGTCATGTAGCATTTCAAATGGGAATCGCCATTTTTAGGGGAGCTTTAGCCCCTAAAAATGGTACTCAAATGTTACACAGTACTCAAATGTTATAACCCCCCCCCCCATTGATAGTATCAATATAGACTTATAATATCATAATCATAATCATTATATTTTACCCTTTATCTGTTAGTGTGTCTTTTAATTTAATGTGTAAATAAATCTGTATGAAAAGAGTTATGAGAGGCACTGTGTAAATGATTATTTTCAACAACAAATAAAATTGTTATAATTTAAAAGTTAATTTAAAAACTGTATTATGTGTAATTTACATGTTTTGCATACATTTTTTTAAAGTTGACTGTTCAGTATTATATTTAAACAAAAAATAGTAAATAAAATTAAGTTAAGATGATTTTTATCACCCTAAGAACATTTAATTATAAGAAATGTATTAAAAACGAGAATTTTTTCAGTAATAATCGTTTACTATAAAAAAATAATAATTAAAAAAATTTATGTTTAGTTTTCCCCCTGCTTTACCGAAACCGTGACGTCAAAACCGAGGTAGGCCTACATACCGAACCGTCATGTTTGTGTACCGTTACACCCATGAATTAAAAACAAAATAGATAATGTATCAACTTACATGTAATGATTAAAATAAATGAGCATAAAAATATTCAATAATATCTGGGACAGTATATATCCGCATCATGTTTTTAAAAGAGTTGCAAAAAGTGTTGCTGCCTCATATTATTGATAAATGTCTCACGAGGCCCCTCTAGTGGACACCTGTGGCAAAAAAAAAAAAACATAAGACCAAAATATGAGGCTGTGAGGCCTGTACTACAATAAACTGAAGGTATTCGAAAATCCCACATTTATGCTAAAATGTTAAATCCCAATCTTAAAATCCTAACTTCATGCTAAAATTACATACTTACTGTCAGGTTTAAGAGAGTGTTTTTAAGGTATGTTGAACTGTTGCCCTCTGGTCAGTGCTTTGAACAGACAGGCACAAGAACAGTTTGTATTCAGCCTGAACAATTAGAACGTTCATAACTATACATTGTCCATCATAACTGACACATTTATAACACATTTTAAAATGATACATTTGTAAACTACATAAACTGTACACTTGCAAATAACATATACAGGTATGTACATTCATTAAAATAATTATGGTGTTTTTTCTCTATTTTCTACCTCTGTAATAGTGCATATTAATTTGAGTTTTATACATTCGGTATAATTTCATCTTACTGGGTAATTCCTATGTATGTCTTCACTATGTTTGTACTTTCTTCTGCACTGGAAGCTCCTGCTGTCGCCAAGTCAAATCCCTTGTGTGTGTAAACATAGTTGGTAATATAGCTCTTTCTGACTTCTGACTTCTAAAAAAACATCTGAGCACACAAACTAAACATCTCAGTGTAGTGGGTTATTTAATAAATAGGCACATTTTTGCAAGTAAAATACTTAATATAAATAATACTTAATGTAAAATACTTTAAGTATTTTAGACCCCAACATAAAAGATTTTCACTATATATATATATTGTAATTTTCCGTTTAGAATTTAGAATGCTTCAGAATTTCAATGTATTCAGCGCTGACAGTCATGTCTAAATTTAAATGTTTCTCTGCTGATGTTCACCACAGCAGTTCTCAGTCTGTTCTGAGCAGCTTCTTCCTGTAAGTCACTCTACAGGAAATTATGTACTTTGTCTTTTCTCTTCTGACTGGTGCTCTAGTTGGCGTCACATGTTCTTACATGGACATATGCTGACTTTGTGGAGGAGTCTGTGCTTTGTGGTATCGATAGCTTAAAGCCCAGAGCATTTTGGTGCATACAGTAACAATGGTTGTTTGGGCTCCAGTGCAAAAACACTTGAAGGGGCCTCCACCACTGCAGCCACCTGCCAGCTTAAACACACTTTTGCATTTTTAAGTTTGTGCTTACTCAAATGAGTTGGTGGTCTCAAGGTATCTTTTCACAAACTAAATGTTAAATGTCTTTTCGTCTCCTTATATGAAATTACTTCTGAAGGAATGGTACTACAGTAACCCAGTTATATCATCAAAACAACAACCCCAACAACAACCCCCAAGAGCAAGCATTTCATTCAGAAATATGAAATTTAGTTTGATATATTGGTAGAAATTATAAATATTTATAGTTTTCTCTATCATATTTAGAGTAAAGTGTTACTCTTATAATGTAGTAACGTATGCATGGTAACACCACTGATGTCAAGCGACAAAATATATTAAAACAAACA
Source organism: Sinocyclocheilus anophthalmus (assembly GCA_018155175.1). Lineage (NCBI taxonomy): Eukaryota > Metazoa > Chordata > Actinopteri > Cypriniformes > Cyprinidae > Sinocyclocheilus > Sinocyclocheilus anophthalmus. The sequence continues at coordinate 89,983 of JADLZN010000863.1, read as the reverse complement.
AACAAACAACACCAACATCCATTAGTCCATAAGCTTCAGGATGTTGTACTGCCAGTCTTTAAATAGCAAATAGCTTGATTGGAGAACAGGTCCAACTGAAGTGCTTCACCAAGAAAATCTCCCCTCTTGTATAATTTGATTTAGAAGTTGGCACTATTCAGGAGTGATCATACAGATCTGCGATAAACTGTTGAAATAACATAATACAAACATACAACATATATATTATATATAATATATTATATATATAAATATATATATATATATATCTATAGCATATGTTAAAAACTTTTTAAGATATAAAATGTATGTTTATTTGCAACAGTTATGCTAATAACAATAAAAAGACATTTATGCCATTAAAACAGCGACATCTGCTGATGGACACCGTGCTGCCATGTCAAGGAACATGGCAGCTGAAGATAATGATAAAATTATGGCTTCAAGCCATGATGTGCATGGTGTCACACAACAGTATATGGGATGCAACAGGACAGATACAAAGAAGCAACTAGTTGGACCATTACAAGGACATAGATATATATATAGATATATATATATATATACCACACACACACACACACACACACACACACACACATAATTCTATAAACCACTTAACACTTGGAGCCTAATATTATGACACTTTGCTTCAAAAACTGAAAAAGTATCCGCTGATACTCACTCCAACACCTTTCACTCTATAATGAACAGTTTATTCCTGTCTCTCATTCAAAAGGAAATGATGCAACTCGTCTCTGCCTTCTGACTTCAGTGGCAGCAACAGTCACATCCTCTCCTCATATGGAGAGAGTCTGAGTCTGTGGTTTAAGCTTTGATAGTGCCATAAACGACAAGGCTAAAAGTCATCTGTTTTATGAATAAAATAAAATAGTGAGCAAGAAACACATTATGCTTGTAAGCACAATATAGCAAAAGTGTTTTTAACTCTTTGATCTGGTATCTGGGTTGTGTCTCTAATATTGTGATGGCTTGTGTACTTTTGTGGTTAAGAATCAACTCAAACATTTCTTCATATTAGATCAGTTAGAAAGCAAAGCCTTGGTGATCAATACATTATCTACACTCATCAAAACATTACCTTTGCAACTTAAATGTAAGCATTATCTGAACATGAGATATATATATATTTTTTAAATTGTTCAAAAGTGGCATATAAAAGGCTTGTGAAACATTAAATATGTGTTTCATAGCTACCCTAGTTCACTGCTTTGTGAAAGAGTTGACAAATGATGTTTAGTGTGCATGTATTTATGTTAAGGGCTGCACTTCTGAACCAAAATTCAGTTCTCTTAAGTTTGTACAAAACTTTGTGTCTGCCTGTGTTTTCTGCATGAATATGAATAATAAAAGATTTTGTAAGGCCATGTCATATTGCAGTGTAAAATTATTCATTATGTCTCTGTCCTTGGTGCTGAAATTACAAATCCTGGTCCCATAAACTTCTGACTTTAATGACTTTAAGGCCTAAACAAAAGCACACAGCACTGGTTCTCATGGATAATGAATTAATGTATGAAATGTATGAGGATAAGAGATGTGTATTTTCAATAATATTTTAAAAATTTATAAAAATGTATCATGTCCACGTGCCCACAGAAATCATCTGCTACATCAGGGTTCCTCAAATCTGGCCCACGAGAGCCATTTTCCTGTTGGAGTTTAGCTCTAACCCAAATCAAACACACCTGAGCATACGAATCAATGCCTTCACAATCATTTGAAAATAGTTGAGCAGGGTTGGAACTAAACTCTGCAGGCGCATTGGCCCTGTGGGCAAGATTTGAGGAACCCTGTGCTACATCATGCCAATATTATTGTATTTTGTTGTTGTTATTACATAGAACAGAGAAGAGACTCGTTTGTTGTTTTTGTGTTTATGATCCAAACCAAATAATCAAACATTAACCACATACATATGTACAGACGCCAAACTTTGTTATGTATACCTGTAGTTTTAATATATGTAGTTTTTTTAGACGACAGGGAGCAGAGAGAATTAATTGCTGTCAGTCTACAATAAATATTTTTTTTTTTTAATGAAAGGTTAGCTGGGTTTTTTACATGTTGTGGTTTTGTGCCGCAAGAGGTGTGACAAACAGAAAGGTGGAAAACTCACAGTGACACCGACACTGACACTCAGGATCTGAACATGTGCCAACATAATAGTAAACTACCCACAAAGAAAATGTCATATTCCCTTAACTTTAAAAAGCAGGACTTTGTTCAAAAAAAAAAATTAATACTAATAATAAATTATTATTGATAGTCTTGAAGCCTTTGTCTGTGATTTTCAGTAAATCTGCTGATATAGACTTTTTAAACAACAAAAAAAATAAAAAAGTGTATCATTGCAAACTCCACCATGACATGAGCTGATTGGCTGCTGTCACAGAGTGGTTTCAGCTCAGTGCAAACCCTTTCTCAAGTGACCAATCAACTCTTAGAGCACTGAATAAATAAGATAGAAGTGTGTGTGTCTCTCATTTGTCTGAGCGGTAGATTGAAGGAAACATGTATAGGGGACAGTTATTGATTCACCTCTATTACTTATCTGGTGTGAAATATTTGTTTTTTTTTAGGATTTTTTTGTTTGTTTGTTTTCTTCAGTGAATTTAAAACATGAGAATATGTTTTGGAACATCAGTGATCATGATATTTTTAACTATTTTGTTCTCCTCAACAATAGGTAAACATATTTGAATCTTTTTTTTCCAATTCAACAGAACTTTGATCACTATATAACACTAAATGTACCTTCTTCATTTTGCAGTCTGCTCCTCTGATGCAGATATTGTTCAGGAGGATAATGTAAAATTAGGTCAAGCCGGAGAAGATGTGAACCTCACTTGCACCTTTTCAAAGCTTCTGCAAACGACAACAGCGTGGTTTAAACAGACGGCTGATAGAAAAAACGTACAAATTGTATCTTTATATTTAAATCAACAACCCAGTTGGAATGAGGACTTTGATAAAACAAATCGGTTTAATGTTATTAAAGGAGATGATCATTTTAATCTGACCATTTTAAAGACAAAACCTTCAGACTCAGCAACATATTACTGTGTAGTTTCATCATATTACACCATTGGAATGGGTGCAGGAACCAGATTACTTGTCAAAGGTATGTTTCCCTGCTTATTTTAGCTTTGTTTGGTTGGAGGTAATTGATTTTTTGTCCTTACCATTTCTGTCCCACTTATGTCGCATTTCAAGATGCAGCTGTGGACAGACACACAATTATTCAGCAGTCTTCGATAGACAAGCTTCATCCAGGGGATTCTGTGAGTTTGCAGTGCAGCATCTTCACTGAGAGCTGTGCAGGAGAACACAGTGTCTACTGGTTCAGGCAAAGCTTGGGAGAATCTCAAGGAGTCCTTTACACAAAAGGAGAGAGAAATGGTCAGTGTGAGAACAGCACTGAGTCTCAAACACAGAGCTGTGTCTACAATCTCTTCAAGAGCAACATCAGTCACTCTGATGCTGGGATTTACTACTGTGCTGTGGCCGCGTGTGGAGAGATACTGTTTGGAAAAGGAACTGAACTAAATTTTAGAGGTAAGGTTTTTGGATAAATATTTGATGTTTTCACTCAGGTGGAATATTTGGTTCAAATATCAGGGGAAATAATACCAAGGAACTGATCTACTATAAGCACCCTGCATTATGTCTCGAATTTTTGATCATTTCAGAGAGTGTCGATGTGAATCCAACCCTGCTTGTTCTTGGAGTTTTAAACATCATATTTTTGACTTTAGCTGTTTTTCTGGCAATAAAACGATGTCAGGATCCAAATAAAAGTAAGGTTTAATTTTGGTACACATAATATAAATATATTATTAATATACAGTATCACATATTTCTATATACTTGTTTATAAAAATGCAACAATTGACACTAAAGATATATTTTATTTCTTTTCTTTTTAATTACATTTTTTATTCACCCACAATCCACAAATCTCAAGAGTGTCAAGTAAGTTATTTTATGTTTTATGATTTATGATTACGTATTATGTTTTATGATTTCAAATAATATAATTATTCATTAGAATTATACGGTCAGTCTTATTAAGTGCAAATTATTATGCTGATGTGTCTTCTTAAGACTCAATTTTACATGTTATGTGACTCTTTTTTTCTCTGATCTTTGTTTTTTTTTCTCATTATTGTAGGGGGAAGACATTCTGAGTTATGCAGCACAAAGTTCTTTCATGGCAAATAAACCCAAAGTAAAGATTACTGAAGAACACTCTCTTGTGACATACAGCATGTATACTTAAAAAAAAAACAGCCTATAATCGCTTAAGGTCATGCTTTTCAGTTCAAGGCTAAATGCTGCATAAGTTTATGGGGTAAAGCATGCTTTAATTTTCAGTACTGCTTTGTAACAATGTACAATGTACATACCAGGTTTTCAGCAATTAATGTTACATTGTCTTTTTAATGTACTCTGTAATATGTCATTTCATTTTTAACATGTTATTTGAGTTTTACATATACTTGGTTGCATGTACATATGGCCAGCTATACAGAACAGAAATCCATCAACAGATGCTTGTTGGTATGTTTAACTCTGTTTACTTACATTATATTGGGTTTTCGACAATTGATTGTAAAATCAGATGATTTGTCTCAAAGAACTTGCCACACATTCCTTTTTATACTCTCAGTAGAAATGTAAGACATGATGTGTAATTTACAAAGTAATTTTGCATAAATGGTGTTATACAATAATGCATGATCTGTGATATCTACATACATGTTTTTAATCTTCCGTCCCCCCCAAAAAGTTAACAATATAATGTAGGACTGGCTTTACGTTTCTGTAAATAGCCAAACATGAAGTCTGCTTTATACATTATTGTTTCTGTATCTTTTATTCACTGCTGCATGTCTTTTTCTTTTTACACTTAATGCACATTCAGTGTCAATGACAATTAAACACAGCCATCCAAACAGACTTTTCATTTATCAAATGTGCAATTTCACTTAAAATATTTCCACTAACACATTTAACAAAAACATATACCAACAGAACTACTGGTGTTCTCTGTTGATTGCATAACATATTTGGTACATTTTCTCGATTTTAATTAACTACATGCTTTTCTTGGAGGGAAAAAAAAGTCCAAGCTTGTTTTTCAAAACATTACAACAGACAACAAACATATTCTCTGATATAGGTTATGTTATTAATACATATAACAAACAAATGCAATTTACACAATTAGCTTATCATGGCTTCACTATGCATAATATTGGTCATCTGTGAAAACTCAGAGTTAACAAATAATCTGGACACTGGAGAAAACAAAGTAAATTTTACCATGTTCCTGAGTTCTTTTTATCATGCGGATGGAATATGACAGCAACCTTTATGACAAACTTTTGTCCAAGAAATAGTAGAGGCCTGCCGAGCAGTGATGTGACAATTAAACTGAGGCATCAGAGCTTGTGTCGAGGAGAACGAGAAGTGTGGAGGAAATACGATTGGGAAATAAATGGGCCGGCCCAGATGAAAGCATCGCTCGGATTGTGTCGTTAACGTGGAAATAGCCACACCAACCACACCCGTGCGTGACCAATGACCAAACGGCTGGTTTGAAACCAATACTAAGGTACTAATTTCAAGAAAGTACTTACGTTAACGAGCACTAAAACAGTACGTACTCTACAGCAGAAATTCTCATGAGTATAGATGGGTCCCAAAGTTAAGTGCACCCACTCGAAGGGCACGGACTTCGCAAGCAACGCCTCGAATTGCTCCAGGATTAGATTGCGGCACAAATTTTGGGTTTTTATGTGTACGTGAATAATGGAGGAGACAGGTGGATGTACTCAGGCTTAGCCAAAACCGGGCGGGTAAATTACACTGGTTTGCGCGACCTTTGCGGATTACAAGTTAAATGCAGGAATTGGTTTGGAGCTTACTTGAATAATGTAATGATAGCCTACATATGAAAACTACAAAATACACAGACACACACATAGCAGTTCAAATGCTGACTGATATCTTACAAAGGTGCGATTTTATATAGTTTATTGTCTTGACCATTGTGATCATATGTAGAAAGGTTAGCAAAAATAAAACTGTGAATAAAAAAAATAGAGCATTGTACAGCTCAAAGTTCAGCGGCAGCTGTCACAGCTGAACAGTGCTCTGTATGACCGGTCCGAGTCCTTCAGATGCAGCCTTTGATATAGTTAGCAAAAATTTTATATAATATTCTGACAAAATGTTGATACTTTCATTTTCAAAATAATCAGAGGTGGACTGGAAGGAAGTACATTCGTTAAGTAATCTCGAACAAATATGAAGTTGTAGCGAATTAGCTCACAACAGGAAATATGAATAATTAACCATAACTAGTTATAATTAACTATTCATATTTTAGATCCGCTGTAGATATTTAGCTGACCTCTCAGGGTCAACTGTCTTGTCAATTCTAAGAATGTTAATTTCCTGGTTAAGGGAAATAACTTTCTTACTGTACAATTCTACAAGCTTGTAAGGTAAATCTGCATGATTAGTGACTCCGGTTCTGAGCAAACAATGAACACGTCAAGGTTGATACAAGTAAGGTTTTATAACTACATAAACACTTAAACTAGTCAAACATACACATACACACACATAAAACTGGTGAACATTACACATACACACCACACACACATTACAGTGGTATAGGGAAAAGGGTTCAAGTTTAACACTAAAGAAAGAGACAAGGAATGACATTTTTGGAACCATTGGCATATTCAGCAGATCTAAGCCTTCAGGGATACGTAAGGTTCTGAGTTCAAACACACCTGTTAAAAAAAGCTTGTAACTGATACTTAATGTACAATTAATAGACTAACAGTTGTGATACTTGACGATCTCACGGTATGTGAAAGAGATTCCGGATGCAATATAGGCCCAAGATCGTGCTGAAATTAGTTGATGAAAAGAACAAGTTTGAGTCAGAGAATCTTGTTGAAATGGAAAGGTCGAGGCCGAAGCCTGACACGAACTTAGGGTGTTCCTGGAGCGTTTTCTCACATCTTCATCTTAGCATCGACCGAACCACCAACTGGGGCGGGTCCCTGGAGCCGGGCCTTTAAGGTCGGAGAAGATCCCCGCCTCTCAAGATGGGCTTATCCAATGAGAACGTCCGGAACCTCAAGTGGGGGGTTCTGAGATACAGGGCGTTTTTTATGGCCCTTTGTTGGAAAGCATGGTAATCTGTGGTATGAAGCTTGTGTAACAATTATTAAAGACTCTTAGAACACTAATAGGTTGCGTAGGTGTAAACATACAATATACAATCTCAATTAGATCATCCGAATACGAATTAATAGATACTAGACATGAAATAGTTACTTATATGAATGAGGGGTTTATCGTAAGCATGAATAAAAAATAGTCTATAATACAACAGATTAAAAACAACACAGCAATAATATACACAATGACCTGAAAGATACACTGTTCATTCAAAGAAAGGTATTCCTATGAATTAATTAGTAGAAAAGTCACTGATAACTGCTGGCGTTTGTCTGGGACAGCAGGGATTTTCCCGTTTAGATACTTTTGGCAATAAACCCCGTGATTCAGCGTTGGTTGCCATGCACACCAAAGGGGTGTTACGCATTCCGGGGGAAGGGTAATGGGTTCCCGTAGGGCTTGTTAACTGAGGGGGGGGGTTTTAAGGAAGTATTTGTTAAATATAAAAACAAAATATATATTGTGTGTTTGATTGGTCCAGACGCTACCCCAGTAATGGTTTTCTTTTTTTCTCACAGACCAGCAACACTATAAAATATGTTTACAACATGAGGCATGTGTAGATTAACACTACCCGACAGTCTATTTAGAGGTAACTTTAAATTGATAACCTTGAACCATATCAGAAAGTAAAATGCAACAGACACATTAGTGCAGCAGTAATATTCCTGAAAACCATCCTAACTATTATTTTTTTCAGGAACAATACTGATACCTTTATTTATATCAATACCTTATGCCCAATAAATTACCAATAAGGTGTTAGAGTATGCAAGATAATCGTTTACTTAAAGCCCTAGTTCACCCAAAAATGAAAAATCACAGTGAATCATTTACTCACCCTCAAGTTGTTACAGGTTTGGAATTTTCATTTTTGGGTGACTATCCCTTTAGCTAGGTTATAAATGTGACAAGTAGCTTTTCCCCAATATGGTATTGGTAGTTACTAAAGGTAGTTTACTAAAGTATCTCAATATTTCTTCTACTAATTACTTTGTCATAAAGTAATTTTGGACGTGCCTACACCTCAGCTGGACAGGCGGCTTCGGCGCTTCATTCAATGGCGGTCCTCCAGGTCTTCCAGGCCAAAATCCTTGCATCCTCCGATGAGTCTGGCCTGCACCCCGCGACCCTCAGGGATCTGAGGAGCGCAACCAACCTGGCTCTGCCCGCCACCAAGACCACCGCTCAGGCGATCAGGAGATCGATGGCCAGCCTTGTGCTGCTCGAGCACCATTTGTGGCTGACGCTGACAGAGATTAAGGACGCGGATAAGATCCCCTTCCTCGATGCTCCAGTCTCTCCCAAAGACCTTTTCAGCCCAGCGGTCGAAGGATTCGCTGAGCGCTTCACGGAGGCACATAAATCATCCCAGGCTATGTGACAGTTCCTGCTAAGCGCTCCAGCTCGCTGCTGCCTCAGCTCGCCCTACGTCTGCGCCCCACTCAGCAGACCACGAACCCAAGAACCTGTCACCACCGATGTTCAGCCCGCTAAAGGCGCAGCAGACGCCCGGCCAGGGGACGCTCTCGGTCGGATAAATACCTGACATCCAGAAGGGACACAGCCCGCGACCCAAGACGATATGTGGACCCGGTGCTCAGGCGTGCATCCTGATCTGCGAGCAGGAGAGTGACCGTGCTTCAGATCTCGCGTACAACACCGGACAGCCGCCTCAAGTAGCCTTCTCCTTACCGCCTCTGACACACCTGTTCAATCACGGCTGCCAGAGGGAAATGTGTTTTGTGTCACACAGAGGCGTGCAGCAAGCTTGCGCCCCCCAAGCACTGAACCGCTGTGATAGCGGAAAAAATAATAAAACACAAACAATTTCAAAAAGAGAGCAAACTTCCTCTTCCATTACTCGTAAGTGTTTTGCCCCCGTGCGGCCAGTCACCCGAGTTAATTCAACCCCTCGCCATGCGGGCCGAGGCCTGGCAGGCCATCACTGGAGTGTCAAAATGGGTTATAGGGATAATAAAGCGAGGATAGTCACTCCAATTTGCTCGAAGACCCCCACGCTTCACAGCGGCGTAGTGGGGTCCCACATCAGGCCGCCGTGTTCTGCACTGAGTGCTCACGGCCTGCGCTCAGAGTGAGGAATTGTTGCAAAACAGTAGCGTGGAATGGGTCTTGCCAGGCCAGAGAGAGTAAGGCTTTTCCAGCCGTTACTTCTCTCATCCCACAAAGAGTATCGGGGCCCTTCCGTACCCATCCTCGACCTCAACACTACTTGAACTTGCACCCTCATGCACGAGGGGCGTTAGGATGATTACCGGAAAACAGATCCCTCAACGCAATTAGTCGGGAGACTGGTGTATTTTCGTCTGGACCTGAAGGAGGCATACTTTCAAATAGATAGCCCCCGTCACAGGCAATTCTTGGAGATTCGCCTCGAGGGTAGTGGCTTATCAATATACGTCTTCCCGTTCGAGTCTTGTCCTGCCCCCCGCATTTTTACAGAAGTGCATGGATGCGGCTCCTCGCCACTCATGAGACAGATGGGAATCGTATCTCAATTACCTTGATGACTGGCTTGTTCTGGCCCAGTCGGAGGCAGAATTAATATTTCACAGAACCCTCCTCCTCAGCCACCTGGAGTGCCTGAGACTCAGGGTAAATTTTGCCAAGAGCACGCTGTTCCCCAGCCAGCGAATATCATTCCTGGGAAAAATTTTCGACTCAGCCCAAATGAAAGCTTTAGTCACGCCGGAACGAGCTCTGGCCATACGGAGGCTGGCCAGGCTGCTTTCGAGATAGTGGTACCGCTAGTACCTCTGCAACGTCATTTCAAAAGGATGCTGCGCTGACATCAGTGGCACAAGGTTAGCAGCATCTCCAGTGCTACAGTTGGGTCTGCTGTGTATGCGTCCCCTTCAGCACTGGTTGAAACTATGGGTCCCCCGATCGTTCTGATCCCACAGGTAATCAGGCGAGTGAGGGAACAAGAACACAGGGTTCTCCTGGTGGCCCCCTTTTGGATGAACCAGTTGTGGCTATGTCAGGCAAGGGGGGGCTAAGCGGTCTGATGCAGGCACCTTGGCCTGTTTCGCTGAGACAGGATCTCCTCTCTCAAGCGAATGGGACAATATGGCATCCTCGGCCCGATCTGTGGGCCCAGCACTTCTGGCTGCTCGACGGGAGCCTTCGAGCCTCCCAGAGCGAGTTTTAAACACAATATCGGTGGCTAGAGCCCCGTCTACGAGATGCCTCTACGCCTTAAAGTGTTTTTTTTCTCTGCTTGGTGTCTAAACCGCGGCAAAGACCCCCTTAATTCCGATTTGACAGAGGTGTTGTCATTTCTACAAGAGCTGCTGGATAAGGGACATTCCCCATCCACGCTCAAAGTCTATGTGGTGGCTATAGCGGCCTCTCATGCCCCTATTGAGGGCCAATCGGTGGGCAGAAACAGCACGGTCATCCGCTTCCTAAGGGGTGCCAGGAGGCTGAATCCGCCTCATCCCCCTACTGTCACTGATGGGGACATGCCCACTGTGCTGAGGGCCCTGAAGGGCCCCGCTTTTGAGCCGCTAGAGTCTGCCAACATTAGGTCGCTATCGCAGAAGACTGCTCTGCTTCAAGCACTGGCATCAGTAAAGCACATTAGTACCTAAAGTCAGGTCATTGACTCGTCTCTCTGCGCTTCCTCCAACTGAAGAGGACAGAAAGCTATCTCTGCTCTGCCCCGTCAGATCTCTGAGAATCTATATTGAGTGTTCCACCCCCTATAGGCGGTCGGAACAACTCTTTGTCACCTTCGGTAACCGCACCAAAGGGCTTACGATTACGAAACAAATACACTCGAGATGGATAGTAGACTCCATCTCGCTACAGTACTCTCCTTTGGGCCTCCAATGCCCCATTGGAGTACGGGCCCACTCGACTAGAGGCATCGCACCCTTTTTCGTTCCTTGGGCATAGTCCAGTGTTGTGTGTTTCCATTGTGGCTATTTGTGAGGCGGGAGGCTGGGCCTAGCCGTCCAACATTCGTCAAGGTTTTGATAACTGGAAGTACCAGACTTGCAGGCCAGGGGGTCCTTTCGCTGGAAGGGACATGTGCTGTTGTAAACAGACGGCAGAGGCCCTTGGCCGTATCCGCCCAAGTTCTATGGCAGCTTTCACCTGTAGCTCTCGACCCCGGGTTTCAAAGTTATGGGAGGTACTTGGACGATAACCAGGTTAGGGTGACTAGGAAGCTCAGCCCGTCTTGCCTTGGGGTTATTGTTAATTCTCTATGGAGCATTGGTTGGTAGGAAGTTTTATACCTTAGTCATCCACTACTTAGCATGGCCGTGAGTGTACTGGTGTCCCCTATGCGTCTAGCAGATGCAGGATGAGTGTGTATGAAAGGGGAAACGTCTCGGTTACTAAATAACCTCGGTCCCTGAGATACGGGAACGGTCCAGCTTTGCTAGCCGGCTATGTGCTGCGACGAATCCGTCGTGTCGCTTCAGTCGATGTAACCTGAGATCCCTGTGGCGAGCGGCCGCTTATATGCCAGATGCTCCGCCATTCTGGGTTGTAATGGTTTTCGGCTCTGCTTGAGCAGGGAGGGCCGCAGGCTGCGTGGATCTTCGGAGAAGTGAAAGGAACATGGATGGGGTGCTACAATCGGAGACCCTGGTTGTTTCTTTCTGTCTGGCCGCAGTGGTACATCTACAGAGTGGTCGCTCACTATGACCAGAGTATTGACATGCCTCGTTCACGTTCACCGCATTGTCTCCGAGCGCTGAGGAGTAATCACTCCCGAAGACACAGAACACATGGAAAAGCAGGGCTGGGCTTAAAAATTATGTTTTTTTTCTAGCTGTGTAATACCTAAGCCTAGTGACTTTGGACAAGTTAGTTGTACACAAAAATAACAAGGTAATAATAATTTATTTTATTTACACATGTGGGAATAGCCAAACAAAAATACAAATGTACAGAAAGTGCTCGAGCATTTACAAATAATTACACTGCAAAAAATGAAACTGTATACCAACTTATTCATTTCATTTGGAACTTACATCACAAAAATAAACTACCAGAAATGAGTGTTTCATTGACAAGTGTATTAAAACAAAGAAAGATATTGAAAAACATTGTTAAGGAAACCATTTTTTCCACTGTTTATCTTGGCGGTAAAAGAATGGGTGATATTGAAATAATAATGTATTGTTAAGCGATTTCTCTCAACAAGAGAAAAACAGTCCCGCCATTCTCTCCATTCTCTCCTTGCTCTTCTCTCCTCTGTCTCTCTCTTGAGTTTGATGTTCTCTCTGAGTAGCTCCACCAGCTTCCACTCCCTCACCTGTCCCAGGACACTTGCAATCTTAAGGCAGAGCAAATAAACCATGCCTCTATTAACGAACAACAGCAGAATAATTTCGACAGCCAAGAACTGGCTAGTACTTGTCTTGACTTGTATTTTTTCAGGGCGTTCCCAGAGCGCTCATTTTCTCCACGAATTGTCCCTACCACAGACTGCAAATGGATAAATTATGAAGCTTCAGCGGGGCTTGTGTGCATATCAATAGTGACTGTAAAGTGCTAGAAGTTTGGTTAAAACATTTGTAGGTCAAATGATCTTGAAAGAGCATCTACAAAACAGCCAGCAACAAAAAGAAAGACTTTGCCTTTTTTTTAAACCTGGTTTTTTAACACTTGTTTCGCTAGGTATTTGAGTAAATTAAAACATAATACTTACATTTCAATGTGAATTCCCCTACAGAACTGTCATCCTCCATTTTCTTTGAATATAAATTCCATTGTCATCTGCACGCAAGTGATTCTGGGATATGGTAGAGTGCGAAGTGTCCATAAGATGTACACTTAATTTTCCTGGGAAAGGGAAGGTGCATTTGAAGACGCTTTCGAAATACGTCAGCCTTCATCGCACCGCGGTGACGCAATCGGCCTTGGTTCTTCGGAGGGTGCAATCCAAATTGGGACAGCTTAAGTTCGTGACGCTGTGAAGCAAATCACACTTCAAATGCGCTTGGGAGGGGGTCCGCAACTTCAGTTTGGGACAGCCGTTCGTCGGCTAATGTGGATGGCAAATCGGCACATCAAATGACAAGTCGGGGTCCGGGCACTTACATTGGGGACACAGCTTCTATGTCGTGGCAACAGGTGCTTTCTTAACGGAAGGCGCCTCTTCTTAGTTCAGTCCTTCAGCGGTTGTGGCTAGAGTCATCCTCGGCATTAAAACGCTAGATGAGACGGTCTAGTAAGTGCCGTTGACTCCCGTCCATATGTTCACCTTCACCGTCACTACCAAAATAACTAATAAAAAGTTAGTTATTATTTTGCTTTTTATTAATGCAATACAATGAATCACAGTTGTCTAGTCTCCCCGTGGCTTACATTAGTGGAAGTTTAGCATTTAGTAAGTAATTTACACAAAAACAAAAGATAACATCTATCCTTTCATGTCCGAAAACATTATTTTGTCTTACATTGCATAATAAATTAAGACAAGCTCAGTACTGACTCGTTTTTCGTCAGTTTATTTTCATGAAATGGAGATGGGTACAAAGGATTGGGGGGGGGGGGTGGGTTTTTGGGGAATGGAAGGTCGGGGAGGTACATTACCATGCATCCTTCAAAATTCACTCTGAATAAGGACGCGAAACGAAGGCTGCCTCCAAGGATCCTTCCGATTGAGATGGGCCTTCAGCGATGTTTGATGAATGGCAGTGAGTATGTCAGTGGCTTCGTAGGATGCGCCTTCCGGTTTGAAGAAATCAGCCCATGACTAAAACTAAGGTGATACCCATAACGATGCCGAACATGTCAGACTCCCGGGGCAACCAGTACCTCCGTATCTAATCATGATGACCGGAAACCAAATCTGATGACTACAGCAGCTTGAAGGACAATCTCCATTCCTAATTGCACATGAGGAGGCTGAGGATCGAGGAGTGAGGAGGTTACAGAGGAGAGTCTATGAGTGAGGAGGATAAAGAATTTTGTTATGGTCAATCCTTCAGGTACTCGCTGCTATTTTAAAGCGTATGAATAGACCATTCTCCGATTCCAGTGTCTTTTGATGTTAATAAACTTGTATTGGTAAGAATTAGTTTTGTGCATTAAATTCCCAAAAAATATAATAAAGCTATCCCGACCCAATCCCCTCCACCCCACCCCCCTGTACTCGCTTTTCAAGATTAAACTAGTTACTGATACCGTTATGTTTTGTATCTATTGAGTGGGTCTCTAGATTGAACGGAAATTGATTTGCTGGAGAAGTAAAAGGTGGTGGTTACCACAGAAAATATTCCTCGTATAAAGTTAAGATAAATGAAGTTTATACTAATGTATTATGGCATTAGAGTTTAGTCGCAGCAAATCATTATTACAAAAATGTAAAAAAAGGAATAAATGTACTTGTATTTTTTGGAAGAATTTGAGGGAAATGCCTGCACTGTATTTTGTACTGTGATAGTGCTCCAGTACACTATGGTGTAAGGTCCAAAAATTTACTAGCGAAAATATTCAGAGTTTAAGATCTTCTTCACTCCTATGGGAAAATTTACTCTTTGGCTTTACTGACTATCCTGACTAAGAGGAACAGTATTTTTACTTAATTTACTTATTCTATTGACCAAAGTTCACATTCATAAATGCAATTTATATATTTAAAAAAGCCCACTTTATGGTTTTGTTGACTGAAGTATGTAGGCTTATTATAGTGATTGTTCAGCGATCTGTGAATAAGAACGCTGTACGCTTATACAAGAACTAAACGAGGGAACTAATGAGTAGATTAACAGAACACAGGTGAACGGAATGAACTAATCAACACATGAGGGAAAACATGAGGGAAGAAAACAAACTAAAAGTCCATGGTGGTGACAGAACTCCCCCCTCTCGAAAGGCGCAACCTCGCACCGTGACGGGATGAACAAAGGAGGTAGGGAGGGGGTTTGGGAGGAGGACGAGGCAGGAGGGACCCAGACCGCAGCCAACATGGCGGTCAACGGTGGAGCCGATGGAGGGAGAAGCCATGGTGGAGGAAAGGCTGACGACTCCAGGGGGCCAAACCAACAGCGGCGGAGTAGGTGGAAGAGGAGCCCAAGGTGATGAGGAGGATCCGGAGGGCCCAGTCGGAGCAGTGGCTCAGGCCACCGAGGCGTAGGCAAGGATCCGTGCGGCTGCCCACACACACCAGATGGCCACTCCCAGCACTGAGAGCGCCAGAGATAGGGGAACGACTTCCATGGTTGTGATGGGGCAGACAGACAGTTCAGGGTAGATAGACAGTTCGGGCACAATCTCCATGGTCGTGATGGGGCAGACAGACAGAGAAGATGTAGGGGCAGATAGCAATCGTGTCAAAAAAAGCGGGCCTCCTGGGCCATAACAGGACAGACAGAGACTTCAGACAATGACGGGAAACTGTTTTTTTCTGAATAAAAGTCTATCAGATCCCCTGAGTTCTGCCTCAGTTCACCCTCAGCGGTGATCAGAGTATGTGAGTGGAGTGGAGCGGCAACAGTTTCCCATCCACGTTCCAAGCATTCAATAATCACTCCACTCCAGCTCCGCTCCGGGTTCACCATTTGCTGCTCCCGCTCCACTCCTCGCTCCACTGATCAGAAACACCGCTCCGCCTTCGTTCTGTGGCTAAATTATTTCACTATGCTTGAAAAATCTAAGTTCTGTTCAGAAATTATATTAAACGAAAAATAAATGCATGATACTAGAAGAATAGTTTTAACATGGTTTATTGGAACACTAAAATTAGCCCAAGTCCATATTAAATGACTGCTTAACTCCTATGTGTCACACAAGTAATGGGGCCCAAAGTAATGGTTACCCTAATTGGAATTAAGTGACTCGAGCAGTTAAACCCATCCAAAGTGCACACACACAGCACACCGTGAACACACACCCGGAGCAGTGGGCAGCCATTTATGCTGCAGCACCCGGGGAGCAGTTGGGGGTTCAATGCCTTGCTCAAGGACACCTCAGAGAGGTTATTTGAATGGTGGGAGACTACCCAACCTTACAAATCCCTGGCCACGTACAAGACTCGACCCACAAACCTTTGGGTTACGACTCCGACTCTCTAACCATTAGGCCACGACTTCCCGACTTAGCTTACTTGTCTGTGCAACGTCTCTCTACTATGCTGAAGCTGAGAGTAGTTACTTCAGAAACAGAAAGAATATGCTGTAACTTTTCTGTTTTTAAGCTGATAAATCACAGGACAGCGTTGATCATATTTTCTTCATTCCTGAATGTATGTTATGTGCGAGCTTGTGTGTTCTGTCCGTGTGCAGCAATGTAGCAGCACATTAGTTTCGAGCGGAGATTACCATCCAGCTGCCTAACATACCTATACAAAGTAGCATTAACACCTCCCGCACTCGTCCATCGCCATTTTAACCTTCAAATGTGATCCACATATCTGTCAAGCTAACTAATTATGTGTAATGCGTGAGTTGGCATAATATGTGCTCGTGACGGAGCGGTAGCGGAGCGTTATCGGAGCGAGTGAAAACCTCAATGCTCCGACTTTCATAAAATCCACTCCTAGCTCCAGGAAAAATCACGCCACTCCTCGCTCCGCTCCCCCTCTGCTCCGCTCACATACTCTGGCGGTGGTTCAGTGGGCGGGGCATTCCTCCGTGTCCTCACTCTCCACTGTATCATCCCTTGTTGCCGGCTCTCACACCTGGTCACACGATTTGTGAGGCTCTGGCTCGGGGGCGATTCCTTAGCTCTGTCACTCTTTCTGGCGATGGCAGTCAGTGTATAAACAAATAACGCAGAAAAGTTAATCCAATCATAATTTATTTTTTGAGGTTCTCAAGTAAAGCGCGAATCTGAGCTCTGCCCCTTATTAGAGTCTTCAGGGCTCTTGTTTCAGATTGACAGATTCATCAGCCAATCAAATTGTTCGATTTGCACCTGGTGGGTGTAGACTTTCAGATTTGTCATTGCACAAGCAATGGATTTTGGCACAACCCAACGGAAATGTATGTACGTAATTAGAGATAACAGCGCTAGAGCATACCTGACAACACTCCCTTTTTTCCCGGGAGTCTCCCATATTTCACACTTTCCCACCACCCTCATATTTTGTTATTACTCCCGGTAAACTCCTGTAATTTTTATGGCCCAAACTTTGTTAAACCTTATGCGCTGTTCGTTTGGGGTATAAATTTGTGGCCTGTACCACGAAGCTGGTTTCAGTTTTTACCCAGGTAATTTCGCACTTAGTTTGAGCAAACTGAGTTTTCGGGCTCAAGAAGGTGGGTTGGTTTTGAGCGGGTTTCGTCACCATGGTAACTTACGCTACACGGCTACCCTGCTCCGGAGCAGGTTTTATTCTGAGTTAGAGATTGCAAACCAAAGCTGGATCAGTTCAGAGCAAAGTAACATATATCAAAGTAACAACTGCAAAGTAGCAAAGTAACAATTGTTTATTATATTTAGATTTTATAGATTATAATTATGTATAATTCATATAATATATTCATATAATAAATCATATGTGTTAACAAATAATATTAAACTTAGCATTTAAATGAATAGGCTATAACTATATACATATTAATACAAGGTTAATTATATAAAGTTTTTTAAACTGATGAAGCTTGTTTTCTTTTGAGCTCCTCGTAATATAAATTATTTAAATTCAGTTGATTCACTTGCATTGATATAAACTTACTCTGCTCTAAGTTTGTTCATTTTGTTTCGTGCTACAGGCCATTGAGCTGTTTGGGGTCTCCAGCATCTCCAACAAAATGAGATAATAATGTTGGTTTTTTAAAACAAATGTATTTTACTCAGTTATTAATGTTTTAACTTACATTGCAGTGTTTTGGGAGGAAGTTCTTTGTATTTTTTAATTTTAAATTTCACTTTATAAAAGACCCACATTCCTAATTTTAATTCATGGGGATAACATGGTCATTGTGGCATAGCATAATGGGAAATTGTTTCCATCTACTTGAAAACAAACACTTTTAAAATTAGAAAAACATGAAATTTCAACTACAGCCACCAGATGGCTCTAGAGCATTACTCAATGGCTAATTTGCCATTTCCACATAGGTATAGATCTTTTCACAAGTTTTTTTTATTTAGATTTATGTTAAGAGATTATAAAATAATTATAGTAATAATAAAAATGAGTTTAATTTTTTTGCATTTATGACACATGATTACATTCAAACCTGTATGTTGTGTTATTTGTGTGTATTAGTGTGTGTATATGTGTGTGTGTTTGCATTTAATCTCCATTGTGGATGTGCTGTGGTGTCCCTTCATCATTTCTGTGTGTGTTCTTCGTTGTAGCTGATTATGTACGAGAGAGCCACTCATGTCATGTCACTTTTTCTTGTCTTATGAGTGGGTGTTGTGAGCTTGATAGGCATTGGGGCGTGGGGTGGGGGCTGTGTGGGATTTTCCTCCACCGCAGATGTGCTGTGGTGTCACCCCTTCAGTTTTTGTGCGTTGGCTGCATTGTAACTGACATTTTTGACCAATTATGTAACAAAAAATCTTTTAGTCTCCCATTTATTTCTATGGGTGAATTTTTTGGGGGTGGGGGTGTTTGTCTGTGCGAACGTAATTGTTCTGCATTAACGTGTGGAAGGGTTGCCACTTCATTTTTGTGTATTTTGTGGTCTGCATTGTGGTGGATTTAGTGATTTTATTTGACAATTTAAAAAGAAAAATTATCGATTTTAAAATTTCCCCATTAATTTCAATGTGGGGTCTCGAGAGACATGGTGGAAAAATACACTCAGTCGAGGGCACAATCATGCAGTGGAGGCACAGAAGGGCACACCGGCCATTTTCGACCTCCATCACTAAGGGTGTATTCACACCTGTCTTGTTTGGTTCGATAGAATCAAACTCAAGTTCGTTTCCTCCCCTTGGTGTGGATCATATGTGCAGGTGTGAATACAGCAATCGCACAAGGCGAGTCTCGTGTACCATGGTTACCACATTACTTTCTCTGGCTTAGCTGAGACAGGGGTCTGTTCCACTGGAACTGGATGACTGCCCAGTTCTGGTTCAATTGCACCCGGGCAAGTGTGAACGCGAACCACACCAAACAAAAAAGTCACGTTGTGTTTGGCCGGCCAGCGCAGTTGAACTAGCGGCTTTTCCTGCTGTGCCTAGGACAAATGGAGGCGCACACCCATGTTCCCGCGTCCCTTTTTCTGTGCTCCTTTAGCTTGTATCCGATTTCGGCCATAACACCAGTCTGACTGGTACAAGTTTCGATTCTGATTCCAGAGGTCTTCCGTTTTAAGGTGCGGCTCTGTACGTTGTCTGAGCTCTCCTAATAGCACTAAAATACAGACTCTCACCATACCAATAGTGTTTTTGCCGCGTCGTTAAGCCCCACCTCGCTAAGTCCATACTTGTTTATCTGACATCATTCCACTGCACGCCTGTTCAGTTATTCTCCTTTGAGAACATGTGGTCGGGCTGGAATGATGTCTCTGTTTGGTTTGTGAAACCGCATACACATGCCAGTTTACACATTGTATTCGGCAACCGGGTTGCTAAGTTGGCGGAAAACACGACAGCGTTTAGTCATTTCATTCCTCGTCAAGTGCGCTCGTTCCTGGTGTGTCTTACATGTGCGCCACCGCATGTGCATGTCAGTAGTGTCTCTGAGGTGACCTTTTAGAGGAGGAGCGGCGTGACAAAAACACCTCGTCCTCTATATTTGAATTGTGGACGGCATACCTAGTCAAACCCCCTCCCCGGTTGTCCCTCTACATACAGCCCTCCCTCTTAAGGACGCATTGACAGTGATATTGTGGATGAATTCTGAAGACGTGAACGCTTCATGATTATGACCCTAAACTTGAGGGTTTTCATTGAGACCTTAAAACTGACTTCACTGCTGCTCTGACACGTTTCCCCAAGTCACTGTGCTGCGCGCTTGTTTACAGTGCTGTTCAGTATTACCCGGGCAAACGGTGTAGATTTCTGCCAGTTCCAAAAGCGCCTCCTTGGTAGCTAATTCTCTTGACCAGCAAATACTTATTGCCGTTTTATAAGCCAGTCTGCTATTTTTGATCAGATCCAAAGCGTACACTTTCGCGACCGCTGCCCCTTATTTAGCAGAAAACACCCAGAATTGTAAATGGAACTGGGGGACGACAAAAAGACAATGCATTATACAAAAATGCTAAACATTAAAATATATTTTATGGTACGATAAATTAATTATAATTGATTGATAATTACATACTTCAGATCCACTGATTCGTATGTATGGATCCTTTTGAGCTCCCTTTCCTAAAAAATTTAGTTAAAGCTTGGAATGTGAAGTTCATCATTTTATAAAACTTTTTGTTGTTTGGTGTTTAAAACTGTATCTGAACTGGCACATGCATGTTGTACAGTCCTTTCTAAGGTAATTTGAGGACCATTGCTCTACATGCCGCTGTCATAGCGATATGTATTTTTCTTGTGCAGGTCTTACAAAAGTTCTTTTGGTACAAAGCGAACTTTAATTTGATTTAAAAAATCCTGCAGATACCCTTAGCCGCCCCAACTGAGCCAACCACCCCGATTTGTTTCTGCCTATTTTAAGATTTAAATGACTTTTTGTCACCATGCAACACTACTTTAGAGTTAAATTCATTTATCGAGAAAGTACAACACTCAAACAATTACTATGAAATGTGTGATAATAAACTGTTTTAGACCACATACACCAACTCTATTCATCTTTCATATTTTCTTGTAATAAACTTTTTTGTTGTTTTTGCCGTCGTTTTCCTTTTTTTTATCAGACATTTATTGGTTATAGGCCATAACATATTAGGCTATAAGCATATTAGCAAGAATTTAAATAATAGTGTATCACTAATTGTTGTGTCTGCCTGATGTGAGTAATGCTATTACTTTGAACATTCCTTAGAAATGGACAAAATACATATTTCTTGGCCTACACTATGAGCTTACATAGCTAGTTGAGAGGTTGCAAAAAAATCCATTGTGCACCATTCTAACATTAATATGAACTGTAAGAGAAAAAAAAAGAAAAGAAAAAGAAAAGGTACTGGTAATTTTCTGCATTATCAGTTAAGTTTCCCATGGCATTATCAGTTAAGCGGACATTTACATACCCTTAAAGGGGTCATATGATGCTGCTAAAAAGAACATTATTTTGTGTAATGAAATGTGTTTATGCGGTTTAAGGTTCAAAAAACACGTTATTTTCCACATACTGTACATTATTATTTCTCCTCTATGCCCCGCCTTTCTGAAACGAGTAGATTTTTACAAAGCTCATCGGTCTGAAAAAGCAAGGTGTGCTCTGATTGGCCAGCTATCCAGTGCGTTGTGATTGGCCAAATTCCTCAAGCGTGTGACGGAAATGTTACATCCCTTACCATATTGTGAGGCCTGTGGCAACCACATGTGAAGGCCCCGTGCTGGACTCCGCTTCGTCCACAGTGAAAGCCGATCCGATCTGAAGTTGATGTATTCCTTCAGCGACCAACACGGATCAGCTCCAGGCATGACGAAACAGATATCGTCCTCTTTTGGAAGGTCAAACAAAGTAGTTTCGCTTTCACAACGAAGCACACAGTGCCTACATGACATGGCAGTGGCGGCAACAATACTACAGCGAGAATAAAAGTTACGCCTTCTTTCTTTGCGTGAACATTTTGGCGGCATTATGCTAATATTTCCACATAGTGACGTAGGTATGTGGGGGCGTGTTAGAACGAGCCGTTTTAGGTAGGCGTGGCTGACTCTTATAAACAATATCTCTTTGGATTTGAGACTTTAGTCTTTGCAACTTTACAGATCTTCTTGATGCACCAAGAGCTTGTAACACTCCAAAGAGAAATAAAAAATTTAAATTGCATCATATGACCCCTTTAAACACAATACAATGTAATCCTTAATACAGTTAAAACAGCTGTGAAAAATCAATATGGAAAAATTATTTGTTCCTTTTTATTCCTTTTTATAGATATTTCTTAGAGTGTGCAAAACCATGCATTCATCAATCCAGATTACTTCAACTTGATCATGCCCTGCCATCTGCCAACCCATTGATTCAAACTGTATTTAAAAGTTTCATATCTTGGATGCTCAGCATCACTTCTACTAACTAAACACAGGAACTTTTATATGGGGCCCTTTAAAGGTTACTTGCTTTGGAACATGTTTCCTGCTATTTTCCTCTGTCAAACCACAATGCATTTTTTGTAGCAACGAAACAACATAATCAGACAGTTTTGACAGAAGCCAGCTTCCATTAACTATAAACTGGTAACTAAACAGTATTTATGTGTGTATTAATAAATGAGAAATGTTTTTTGGAGCAACGGAAAAATGGTTAGGTTAGAATTTTTTTCTAGACATTTTGATGTGGCAAGGGGTGTGAAAGCATAAAAGTTAAGGTGAAAGTGCATATGTGCATCAGTTGTTTGGAGCAGAGGCCGATGGACACATGGTAAGACTGCAGTCAAGTCTAATCTATTATCTACCATTATTCTTTACTATGTGTTGATGGATTGATAGTGTGCTCATCATTCGCTTTTTCAGGGAAATTCAAAGCACAAGGATCATTTTGGAAGACGATTGATCATGAGCTATTACTTAATTGTTTCACTCTCCTCAACAATAGGTAAAAATGTCTTTTAACAACTCTATTTATTTACAACTTATTTAACACTACATAACACTTTCAGCTTAAAATGTGCCTGTTGTGTGCTTCATTTTGCAGTCTGCTCCTCTGATGCAGATATTGTTCAGGAGGATAATGTAAAAATAGGTCAAGCCGGAGAAGATGTGAACCTCACTTGCACCTTTTCAAAGCTTCTGCAAACGACAACAGCGTGGTTTAAACAGACGGCTGATAGAAAAAACATACAAATTGTGTCTTTATATTTAAATCAACAACCCAGTTGGAATGAGGACTTTGATAAAACAAATCGGTTTAATGTTATTAAAGGAGATGATCATTTTAATCTGACCATTTTAAAGACAAAACCTTCAGACTCAGCAACATATTACTGTGTAGTCTCATCATATTACACGGTTGGAATGGGTGCAGGAACCAGATTACTTGTCAAAGGTGTGTTTTTCTGCTTATTTTAGCTTTGTTTGGTATTGGTTTGGTTTGAGGTAACTGATTTTTTTGTCCTTACCATTTCTTTCCCACTTTCAAGATGCAGCTGTGGGCAGACACACAATTATTCAGCAGTCTTCGATAGACAAGCTTCATCCAGGGGATTCTGTGAGTTTGCAGTGCAGTATCTTCACTGAGAGCTGTGCAGGAGAACACAGTGTCTACTGGTTCAGGCAAAGCTTGGGAGAATCTCAAGGAGTCCTTTACACCAAAGGAGAAAGAAATGGTCAGTGTGAGAACAGCACTGAGTCTCAAACACAGAGCTGTGTCTACAATCTCTTCAAGAGCAACATCAGTCACTCTGATGCTGGGATTTACTACTGTGCTGTGGCCGCGTGTGGAGAGATACTGTTTGGAAAAGGAACTGAACTAAATTTTAGAGGTAAGATGAAGGTGAAATGTTTGGTTTAAATTGGTTTGATCTTTCCTCTCTGGAAAAGCATTTGATTCATATAGCGGAGTATGTTGTAATGAACTGATCTAATAAATGAAAAAAAAAAAGTTATCTAAGAAATTAAAATACATTTTTGACTTTGTTTTAGAGAGTGTTGATGTGAATCCAGCTCTTCTTGCTCTTGGAATTTTAAACATCATATTTTTGGCCCTTGTTGTTTTTCTGGGAATAAAACTATGCAGGGGTCAGAATAAAGGTAATACTTTTTGAATAAAATAATTTATTATATTAATGCAAAATTGACAGAGTAAAAATTACATATGATGGCCATTTATAATGACAAGAGTGTTTCTTATTTTTCCAAAGTGCCTACATCTCAAGAGAGTCAAGTAAGTTCATAATTTTCTTCTGTTTGAGACCTTAAATGTAGAAAGGACTATTGACTACATTTACAGTAATCTGTTTTTATCAATTTGAACTTAAAAAAAAAAAAGTTTCAAATATAAAAATGTTAGGACTTTTAGTCTATATTATGCCATATTGTGTCATTTTTCTCTCTTAATATTAGAATGAAGACACCCTGAATTATGCAGCCATTAGTTTTGGTCAGAAACCTCTGAACACTAGAAGAGCCAAAGCAAAGATCAGTCAGGACCAGTCTCTGTACGCACATGTCAGATCACACCAGTGGCATTCACAGGTTTAAATGTGCATTTAACTTCTACAATGTAAAAAAATTTTTTCATTATTATCTTATAACAACACATTTGACTCCATCCATTTAATTTGTCAGAATAATTTCAGTAATTTCTACTCCATTTTTAGTTGATTGATTTTCTTTATCTGAAATTAAATTCAAAGTACAGTTTGATAATGTAAAGTGCAATGAATTTATCACTGCTGACACCACCGTGATTTTTGTTTTCAATTAATTAATCTATAATGCTTATAAGGATAATGTCTAGGATTTTTCCATGAAATGAGTGTAGATAACAATGTCATCAAAATATGAATTGCAAGATGATCACTAAAGGTGACCATATTTAAATTTAATTAAATGTTTAAATACTGTGCTATTTAGGCTTTGTACTCTTGTTAGATATGTGAATTTGTTTGGCATAGTAAGGATAATTGTGGGAAAGAAAGGTAGTGTGTGTTTGTGTGCCCATGTTTTTGTGGATCCATGCATGCATGTTGTTAGACTGTGTGTTCTTTTCTGGGCAACTTTGGATCTTTGTTATGGTATGTTCCATTTTACAGTGTGTGCTTCATTTGCATCTTCTAAATGACAATAAACGTATATGTGTATTGTCATATTGGGGTGTTTGAAATTCACAAGAACTAACAATAAGGGTTGAGAGATACTGTGGTGGTGTAGATATAATATATATTATGATATATATATATATATATATATATATATAGATATCTATTATATATACAGTGCCTGCAAGTATTCATACCCCTTTATTTTTTTCACATTTTGTTATGTTGCTGCCTTATGTTAAACTGCTTTAAATTACTTTTTTCCACATCAATCTACACTCCATACACCATACTGACAAAGCAAAAACAGAATTGTCACAACTTCGTAAATTTATTAAAAATAAAAAAAACTGAAATAAGTTCATTGCATAAAAATATTTTGCTGAAGCACCTTTACACCTTTGTCTTTTTTGTTTAATGCGACAAGCTTTGCTCATCATCATTTGGCAATTATCTGCCATTTTTCTCCTCATCTCTTCACCTCTCAAGCTCTGTCTGTACAGTATATAAGTATTATGAAGATATAAAGGCAAAAGAAAAGGAGTGGGAGTCTGCTGTCTGTGTGAAAGGTTAGGTTTTATTTTAAAATGCTCCTAACTTTTAATGTAAGAGTACCATGTACCATATTTAAATGTTTGCCACTAGCTTAGTCTTAAGCAACGTAATATAACATCTATATAGAAGTAATATATTATGAAGGTAAAATAATGCCTAAAAGATTTGCATACGCAGGGTAAGAGTTGTGGAAGTATACATAAGACTGTAAGCGTAAATTAAATTTGCATGCGCAAGAAAAGCTTTGTAAAGGTGTAAATCGCGTTTCAAGCGCAAGAATAAATGATTTGCAGCATTTTATTGTTACTCGTAAGTGTAATTTATGTATTGTGAAACTGCAGCTTCATGCTAACACAAAATAAATATGATCTGCATGCTTCTGACTTCCATTTTTCCGCGCTTACACTTTTGGCACGTGTTTTTCGCCAAAAGACGGTCAAAAGCACTGCAAGCCTGTGAACAGTGATTTGCAAGCGAAAACATCAGTTTAAAGAACTGCAAAACGGATTGACTGCATAGAACCAATCTGTATGTGTAAAAAAAATCAAACTGTTGCAAATGTATAAATGGCTTGATGTAGGCCTACATATGGCGCAAGAAGTTCCCGAAATAAACCGATATGTAGCCTACAGCTCCGTCTTTCTTTTCTCTGCGCTTACCATTTTGGCAGGATTCTCTCACTCACTGACCCTGCGTCTCAATGTTCATACTAGCCATCCTAAATAGTATGTGAGATTAGAATAAGTGTGTCCCACAGCATAGTATGTTAAAAAGACTGCCAAAAGTCCCTGGATGGTCTACTATTTCAGGTCGATTTTTGAAGTGTGGATCCGTGCACACTCTTGGCGAAGGATTCGGTCCAGAACTACAAACACGAATAAAACGCGTTAGAAAAACTACAAACGTGGCGGATGCGCGCGATCGACGGTTAGGTAGAGAGGTTTACAAAAAGGGGTTTGAGGTACTGATAATCAACATTTAACCTGGTAAAAAATATTTGTATTTATTGTTATCCGTGTTATATTTCATCTGTATGTAATGTAAAATTTTATAAACATCCATTTGGTCGTTAACTTTTAAATGCATCATTATGCAGAAAATATTAGCAGAGTTCTCGGCATGACAGACCCGCGACCCAATTGTATCCAGCTGCAGACCCGCAGCACCAGCAGTTTTAGAACCGCAGCCACAGAACCGGAAGTGAGGGGCGGAGCTTACGTTCTTAACAGAGTAAAGCCACAATTTTTCAGACTAAGTCTCTGTTTACGGTACTTAACACTCAATTATTATGATTCTTATTACTTTCATGTGACTGATCAAGCCATTATATGAAGCAAGTATGAGCAACAAAATGCTTTCTTTGTGTCCAGATTTGACTATCATAAAAACTTGCACTTGAAATCAACATTTAAAAAAAATCTACTTTGATAAAAATGCCTTTAATGATGTCAGCCCTAAATTAATCAAAGCACGTAACAATTATGTGGAAAGCCCAACATTCCCCGCCACTAGGAAACACACAGCCATGTTTATATGTCAACTTGGTCTCATGTCAAAAACGTACCCGGGGGCACATTTTTGCGAGACGCGAAATACGTACCAATAAGTACATATTACTGCAGTTTCCAAAAGAAATGAACACTAGAGGCAGTAAAACACAGACAGCTTTTATTCCTTTTCACACACATTTACAGAGTTTCGATTTATAAAGCGTAATTTTCGCACAATTACTTGAAGAATATCATGTTATGACGTCAAAACAATTTTAATATGCTGGGAGATTTGAAAACTGATGCTTTTGAACGTTAGCACCGCACATATCCAGCTTCATATCAATGGGTTTTCATAGACGATAGGTTTGTTCGGTAGCTCACGGAGTACAGAGACGTACTTGAGAGGCGAGGAGCTCCGGTTCGGATCCCGTGAAACTACGGTTTGACGAAACAGTTCAAATCTGCATATAAGTAAGTTCAAATGACACTGTTGCATCAACAAATGCATTTTTATATAAGCTTTGCATTTGTTAACACTATCGGGTAGGTTTAGGGTTGGGTTGGTGTAGGGCATATTTCCAACACAACAGAGCATTAACTTTTAGCAACACTCAACAGATATTTGAATTATGAACCGCCGCAATACGTACCTGAAGAAACGTAATAAAAACACAGCAATACGTACCTATATCAACGTAATAAAAACGTGCCAGGGTTCACGTATTGAACCCATGTTTTAGCGCCACTCAGTGGACATTTCTCTTTGAAACTGCGGCGAAACGTGCAGTAAGGTACGTAAAAACGGTGTTGCAGAAAAGCACCCAGAGGTACGTATTTTTATGAGACCAGGTTGTATTTTACATATGAGCTAAACAGCATCTAGTGGTTACACAATGGTATTAGAGATGATAAATGGTGAATAAGTTCCCAATAAATTAGAGACAGGGGCGTAGACAGCTGACGGGCCAAACGGGCACAGGCCCGCCCAGGGGCGTAAATTTCGTCTAACAGTAGGGGGGGACAATACACATAAAATTTCTCAAGAGCAATATTTGAAGGAGACACAAGGCACAAGACACAAGGACACAAGAAAATATTGCATATAAGTAAGTTCAAATGACACGGTTGCATCAACAAATACGGTGATGCATATTTTGAATGCAATTGGTTGCATTCAACAATATTGCATATGTTATTAGAGACAGATGCTACTATTTACATATGCAAAATAGCAGTAGGTTTTGTGATATGCTATTTAAATCAAGTGCAATAGATATATGTAGCTATATGTTAATATAGCAGGGTATTCTGCTAATTACTTATTGCCAATAGTGGCAGTTATCTGCACCTCAGCATTGTAATACATTATAAAACAGTATGCAATAATAACTTATTGTGTAAATTTTAATTTTAATTCAAATTATTAAATGGATGCCACCTTATTGGGACAAAAGCCCTCCCTACTCCTACCCTAACCCTACCCGATGCTTTATTTTCTACTTTTTGATTATTTCCTTCATTTTCAATGAAAAGAAATGCTTTTTTGATGTGATTTGAAATTTGAAAAGGGAGAAAAAAAATTCACCAAAGGGCAGATTCAAACCCAGGTCAATCGCGTCAAAAGGTGAATGATGCGCGTTTTACCATCGGCTCCAGTGGACCTGATAAATGGTGATCGTCTTTTGTCTTGTTGACTAGCCCAATCACACGTTGGTGGATGGAGTTAGGGTAATAGCCTTTGCCAACGATTCTTTTTTATTCCCAACAGTAAACAGTTGCCCACAGGAAAAAAACAGGGGGGTAAAAATAACTTATAACGCCGCCATATTGGTGCGGGCAACTCTACTATCGGGACAGAAGAAAACAGCTGACTCGTCGGCGGCTCGGGCATCTACAAACCGTCGCACAATAATACAAAAATATTTGCTCAGTATTTAGTAGAAGCACCATTTTGATCTAATACAGCCATGAGTTTTTTTGGGAAAGATGCAACAAGTTTTTCACACTTGGATTTGGGGATTCTCTGCCATTCCTCCTTGCAGATCCTTCCAGTTCTGTTAGGTTGGATGGTAAACGTTGGTGGTCAGCCATTTTTAGGTTTCTCCAGAGATGCTCAATTGGGTTTACGTCAGGGCTCTGGCTGGGCCATTCAAGACAGTCACAGAGTTGTTGTGAAGCCACTCCTTCGTTATTTAGCTGTGTGCTTAGGGTCATTGTATTGTTGGAAGGTAAACCTTCGGCCTAGTCTGAGGGGGGGTTTTTTTTTTTTCCTTGAGCACTTGGACGAAGGTTTTCGTCCAGGAATCCCTGTACTTGGCCGCATGATCTTTTCCCGATTGGCAACAGTCATCCTGTCCCGCAGCTGAAAAAAACACCCCCACAGCATGATGCTGCCACCAACCACCATGCTTCACTGTTGGGACTGTATTGGAAAGGTGATGGCAGTGCCTGGTTTTCTCCACACATACGGCTTTGAATTAAGGCCAAAAAGTTCTATCTTGGTCTAATCAGACCAGAGAATCTTATTTCTCACCATCTTGGAGTCCTTCAGGTTTTTTTTAGCAAACTCCATGCAGGCTTTCATGTATCTTGCACTGAGGAGAGGCTTCCGTTGGGCCACTTTGCCATAAAGCCCCGACTGGTGGAGGGCAGCAGTGATGGTTGACTTTCTACAACTTCTCCCATCTCCCGACTGCATCTCTAAAGCTCAGCCACAGTGATCTTTGGGTACTTCTTTACCTCTCTCACCAAGGCTCTTCTGATATTTGTGATATTT
Source organism: Sinocyclocheilus anophthalmus (assembly GCA_018155175.1). NCBI lineage: Eukaryota > Metazoa > Chordata > Actinopteri > Cypriniformes > Cyprinidae > Sinocyclocheilus > Sinocyclocheilus anophthalmus. Next base: position 60,095 of record JADLZN010000863.1, on the reverse strand, counting down.
CAGTTTTTCTTTTTTAATAAATCTGCAAAAATGTCAAAATTCATGTGTTTTTCTGTCACTATGGGGTGCTGTGGTGTACATTAATGAGGAAAAAAAAATTTATTAAATGATTTTAGCAAATGGCTGCAATATACAAAGAGTGAAAAATTTAAGGGGGTACTTTCCGTACCCACTGTATATACATATATATATATAGGTAAACAATGAATTAATCTTTTCTGTTTCTTATAGCAGTTTTGTATGGTTTGTAGTGTGATCAACGTTTGCGTAAGTAGTAGACATATTAGCGAAGTAACACGTAACATTTTAATTATATTTTGCTAAAATTAATGAAATGACTCGAAAAAAGATTAGTTCATTTTGCTGAACGAGACTCAAAGGTCCAAGTCGGTAAAATGATCCGAACTTCCCATCACTAAGGCAGTCTTGCCCTCAAAAACATGGCAGACGCGTTGACGTATCGCAGCAACGGCTCAAAGCGGCCAATGAGGCATCTAGGTATTTATTATGTCTATGGCAGCACCAGTGTGAGGAGGCTTGGTCATGATATAAACTTAATAATATGAGTTAAAGGCACAATATGTCATTTTCGCTGCTAGAGGGCACGTATTCAAAACAAAAAAAAGAGACAAAGGCGTAGTTTGATGAAACCGTGACTGAGTGTGGAATCATGGGAGTTATTGTTTTCATCCCCACAGCCGATGCAATCCGACGGGACTCGGGCAGAAATCATGTTCGTGGATGAGTTAATGATTTATTAACGTAGTAGAATGAAGCAGGGTGAAGCTGAAAGCCGTCGAAGCGAAACAAGGCCACTGAACGAGCGTGACACACGGCTCGAAAGCAGCAGAGCTTTTATTATGCAACAGTCGACCGCTTCCGCTCCTTCCGGTAGTGCGTATGTGGGGTAAAGCAGCACTTTATCATACTAGATACATTTGAAAGATATGTTATAATGCTACTCTGTGCGGTCGTCAACGGTCTAATAAAACGCACAACATATTAAAGCGTCTTTGGTGTTTCCATGTTTTCTTTCCAAAAAAAACGAGGGGTTATGACGGAAATCGAGGGGTTATGACGTCATTGGCAGGCGACACAATGACACTATGGATACGGTCCGTGTCACTAGTTAAAATTGCTTATTTCTCTGGATTTAAACATTCTTCGAAACATTTGGGATAACGTAAGTACACAAGTCAGCAAAATATATAACACTGTTCTAGTGGTTTTGGGATATTTTAATAAAAAAAATCTTACATACTGTGCCTTTAACATCTAACTCTGATATTACTTCTTCAAAACACTATGTCTTAGTTGAAGCTTCTTAATGAAAATATTTAGATTATCAATGTTTTAAACTAAAAAATAGTACTTGAAAAATAAAATTAAATAGGTAAATTTAATGAAATACACACTTATTAATTGGATGAAGTACTGCTGAAAAATTTTTTCTGTAATATATATATATATCTATCTATATATCTATCTATATATATATATTTCTGGGAAAGGTATTTTTGTTTTTCATTCATTTTTCCATAAACAACCTTCACAAAAAGCTTCTTAACATTGGCCACATTAGATGTAATTAACCCTTTGGCATACCTGTAAAATTTGCCTCAAATGCCTAAAACATTCAGTGTTCTGCAGGCGGTACAGTGGAACACCAACAGTTAATTATTCCATGTCAACATAGTTACTATATCTATCATCTGTCTGTCTGTCTGTCGGTCTGTTTGTCTTTCTATCTATCTATCTATCTATCTATCTATCTATCTATCTATCTATCTATCTATCTATCTATCTATCTATCTATCCACATAGCCACTGTATTCACCTAATGATTTTACTTTTAGCTGAGAAGTTATTTGCTGTTTGTTGTTGTTGAGGCTTGGTATAAAAAAAACATTAACCCCTTAAACTTGCATGTGCCACTGATTCACAAAAGTATGGCAGACAAGATAAAAGTATCAGTTTGACATCATAGCCATGTGCTTTCTGAAAATAAAAGCAAAAATTAGTTAAGGACAAATTCTCAATGTGGTACATAACATTGCTAAGATAAATCAAAAACGGTTTACTAGTTGTGTGCATTGGGAGCTTTCATGTGCTTTGAAGGACACAAAGTGCAAATTAACCAAATCTGCCGGGTGAAAATGCAAATTAGCATTTGAATATGAACATTGAGACATTGCGCTGCAAATTTTCTTGAGGTGAACTATTCCTGTAAAAAGAAACTATAAAACGTGAAATGTAACAAAACACAATGTGTCTCTGTCCATGGTGCTGAAATCATACTTATGACAAGTTGTGTTTCAGCAGAACATCTCCACCTGTCTTTGATTAGATTAATTTATTAATTATTCCTGATTTATAAATGATCACAAGTCCTTTTTTTATATACAATAGCGATTGTGAGAGAGTGAAAATGTTACACCACACTGTAGGCCTTTTATAATGCCATCAGCCTAAAACATGAGGAGGTCAAACATCATTTGAGTTGCAGTTTAGTCAGCCACTCTCACGCTTTAATCATAAGATCATAAGAGACTCAATGGAAAGTTTCAGCCGCAGAGGTGCGAGGTATCTAATTCTTTGCATTCTCGATCTTAGTAGGTGATTGCAGTTTGGTTGGTGGGTTTTTTGTTTTTTTTTGTGGTAGGGCTCATAGTCCAAAACCACAAGTGTATAAAGTGTCATCCTGCTTCTACCAGCATCAGACAACAGAGATAAAAAGTTTCTTATTACACTCCAACGTTTTTAAATGCCATTTTGCATTTATAATTATTATGCACGCACCTAATAATTTTCATATTAATTGAGTGGTCACTGGAATTTCTGTACATTTACATATTGATTTGTCACTATTTAAAATGTGAATTTTAAAAAAGATTATTAAACAGTAAAATGTAATAAATAGTGACCAATTAAAGGATATACACTTTCCCTTACTCATGTATATTTTAACCTAAAATATTGATATTGGTAAAACATACAATTTTCAAATTAAATATTAAAATGAGTGCTGTTAAATAAATTCAGGGAATAGTCTTTTATATATATATAGATATATATATATAATATTATATATATATATATATATATATATATATATATATATAAGCAGGTGGAATTGTACTACTGATAAACTGCTTGATTTTTATGTTTAGTGACAAAAAACGTGTTTGGAAATAAATGTCACAAAACACTGTTTATATGGTTTACATGTAGTGAAGTCAGACTTTACATCTCAGTTTTGTGAGTGGAAACAACAGACACACACCTTAAATAAACAGCATCTTGTATTTCTGCTCAATAGACCTGTGTTGCAGCCTGGAATTAAACCACGCAATGCTGGTTTGTCTGGCCAGAGGAGAACTGGCCTCCCGACTGAGCCTGGTTTCTCCCAAGGTTCCTTGCCACTGTCGCCTTTGACTTGCTTAGTTGGGGACGCTTGACTGATTGCACAGACACTACTGGAAGAGAACAGAACTGGATGATGACATCACTTTAGCTGAAAATTGACTCTTTGTTATGGTCCTCTTGCATTATTGACAAACTATTTTCCTGTTTGACAGTATTGTATAAAGTATTGTATAAAGCGTTATACAAATAAAGGTGAAAAATGAATACACTTAAACATAGTGTTTGCATTACACACTGAAGCTAATGACCGAATAGTTTATTCAAAATAAAACATAATTGAATTGTAGTCTTTTATTTTTCCACACCCCTGTAATGCTGCAAAACATCAATCATAATTTTAGTGCAGTGTAGACCAAGCGCATAAAACATTTATCACTAATGTAATGGTAGACAATAAAATGAAACTATTGCTAATCTAAAAGCTGAACTAAAGCTCAATCTTTGTGTGTTGGTCTGATGAAGTTTATCTCACCAGGACTCGTTCTGCACTGAACTGCTATTTCCTGTCACTCCCAACAGGAAATGATTCTTTGTTTCTTACCCCTGACACTTTATTTGACGAAAGGCTGCTTTTGCTCAAACACAGCCATGCGGTTTGAGGTGTGGTTGGTCTACAATCACTATGCTCACATATCTCTTAAAAAAAAAAAAAAAAGTTAATAAGCTGAATACAACTTATTTCATGATCCTCTAAAACATTCTAACCTTACTGTGCACCATTTTGTTATTTAGCTAGTACCTACACATATATATTTTAATTGCAGGCATTGCACTCCTCATTATGGATTTCCTGTTTATGTTCACATTAAAAAAAAAAATCTTTATCTTTTTGCCAATGTGCTGTTTATGTAGGCCTACCTGTTTGCCAACATGGCCCACAACATTTCAAACATGTTCATAAAAATGAATCATGATACTATGACAGCAATATCTTCTCCTGTTGACTGACCTTTAGTTTTGTTATTGTTGTAAGACTCTCTCAACAGCAATGTGCCATTGCGCTTCTACATTTGAATGTAATATGATATTTTAAAATACACTGAATAACAATGAACATTGTAAATCATACATAATTGCACTGATTTTAGAAGATTGCAAATAATGGACAACTATTTAACTACCTATATCAGAAGTTTTATGATGAAAATTTTTTTTCAAGATCTATAAGTGAGTTTACTAGCATAATTGTATTATTTTATAACATTGCAATATAAATTTTAGACGACCCTCTAGTTCTATACAGTGCATATTATAGTCTGCTTTAATACAGATGGACGCATGTACAGTGTAAAAGCCACACCCCCTTCAAATAAATAAAGCTGAATTTGATTCTTCTCAGTTGAGCTGATTTGACTGGAACGTAAACATGAATTTGTCTGCAACACATCCTCTGATCTTTTTAATAGGTAAATAAACTTTTGTGATGTTTGCTAAAGAATGTGGGACAATGACAGAATGACAATGTTTGCCATGAATTGAATAAATATAGAGTAATATGTATAGCTACTATATACGTATACTGTACATGATATAATAAAGTTAATGTTCTATAAAATCTGTTTAAATTAATCATTTGCCATTGCATTGCCATTTAATTTTTAGCTTAATATTTTTAGCTTATGATTAGGTATATTCATTTAATTCCTTCAGTTTTAATGGGATAGTTCCATCAAAAATTTATTCTGTCATCATTTACTCAACCTTATGTTGTTTCAAATCTTTGTTACCTTATTTTTTTTGTACAATTTTTCACCAACGGTCATCATAATATGTTCTTTTATTTGATTATTTTGTTTTTCTGTTAAAATATTCACCAACGGTCTTCATAATATGTTCTTTTGAGTTCCACAGAAGATATGAAATATACAGTAAAATATATAATAGAAATGACTTTGGCTCGTTGTGCTATACAGTTATTTCAGACATAGTGCAACACATTGTTTAGATGCAATGTAAATGCAAAATGCAGCTTATTTTTTAATCTGATTCAATGTCTTTAACTTTTTTCTTATAACATTATTTATTATTTTCAGGTGTCATCTTTGTAAAACAAGCATCTTTAACTTTCGTGGAAACTGTGATCAGTGGAACTACTGTCACTCTTTTGTGTTCAAACATCTTGAAAGAGCCCAGTTACATATCCTGGTTCAAGCAGACAAATGATTCTCTGCCACTTTGCATTGCTACTCAATATACGAGTGTAAACCCAGTGGACTCCATATATTTTAATGGCTTTAAGAAGAATCATGTAGAGATGTCAGTGAACAAAACATTTTCTTCCTTGAAGATTGTAAATGTGGATGTCTCTGACTCTGGGATTTTTTACTGTGGAAGTTTTTTGACAAACCACATGATGTTTCACGACAAAACACAGTTAGTGGTAAATGGTAATATTTCATATTTTCATTTATATCATTTATTTATTCCAGCATTATTTATATTCAGTATTGTTGCTATTCACTTACTACTAATTATTTTGTATTAATTTGTATTTCTTTTTGTCTTCAAAGAGACTAGTCATTCCAAAGGGGATGTAACAAATGTGGATTGTGGTATGTGCCATGCATTTTAAGCTAAATTAGTCTCTTCTTCATTATTTTTTTTTCTAGATTACAGCAATAATGTTGTTCTCTCTCTCTTGCCCCTTCTCTCCTTATTTAATTTTTGAATGGTTTTAACAGGGGCGACTGAAGAAACTTTGAGATCCTGCCATGTCTATTATACACTGACACTGATCTTAAGCGGCTTGGTTTTGCTTCCCACTGTTTTAGCGATTCTAATCTTAATCAGGTTGAAGGAAAGAAATAAGCAAAAAGAAGGCATGTGAACAATGCACTAGCACATATAGAATAGTAAATACACTAGCAAAAACCTTTAACTGTTAGATTAATTTATTATTTTATGTGTCTGTAATTCTGGTATTAATAATGATATTACCATATCTCCATAAATGATAACTACTGCCTTAGGACGGCAAATAATAATGATGACTGTCTTGTTTTGTTTAGATGCCCAGCGCCGTGAAAACAATGAAGAGATGAACAAACAGTTGGAGCAGGTATCTCATATCAAAATATTGTTTAACTTACAGGTTATACATTTGATTTGTGCTGAGATTCATAAATGGTAAATGACAGGCCCATATAAATATATATATTATTTTTTTTAAATGGCTGAGCAGAGTTTTGATCTATAAATACTTGGCATTTCAACAAAAATCTTTATTTTGTGGAAAACACAGGGATCAAAATTAGAGAACCACTGTAGCACGAAAAAAGATTACAACTAAAATTTTGGAGGGTTACAGCTGTCAGAAATTAGTAGGAATTGTAGGCCCCTGCTTTGAATGACTTCAGCACATCTGTGGCCGCAGTACATCACTAGTTTCTCACACTGCGCTGGTGTGACCCGCCATCTTGCAATCTCAGTGAAAATTAGAGGAATGTTAAATAAGGTTGGTCATATAATTAAGGAAATTATCACCAGGTGGCAGATTAACACCATTGACTTGGAGGTGTCTGTAAGTGTTCTCTAATTTCTTTTTCAAATTTCTCATTTAAGTTTTTTATACTGTGCTTCAGAATACAATATTAGAAATATGCTTAAAAACTGCCCTTCTATTACGGTTAGGATAACTTCAAATAGGACAAAGCAGTGACCTTGAAATTTAGGAAATTGTTCTCTAATTTTGATCTCCACCGTGTGTGTGTGTGCGCGTTTTTGTGACAAATGAGGACATAAATTTGTATAATGACAAAGGTATAACATAGGTATTACAAGGAGAAGGTGACTTTTCAGGACATTACCCCGTGTCCCCACTTTTCAAAACGCTTATAAATCACACAGAATGGACTGTATTGAAAATCTGAAAATGCAGAAAGTTTCCTGTGAGGGGTAGTTTTAGGTGTAGGGTTGGTGTAGGGCAAGAGAAAATACGGTCTGTACAGTATAAAAAACATTACACCTATGGAATGTCCCCACTTTTCACAAAAACAAACCTGTGTGTGTGTGTGTTTGTGTGTGTGTGTGTGTGTGTGTGTGTGTTTATATTTTTATATATATGAGTTTTATCCAGGATCAAGATCCAGACTTGCACTGTGCACCTGTAAGTTTTGCAAAGAAGTTGAACAGGAGACCAGTGAGAAGTATGAGTGATGTGGAGACACATGTTGTTTATGCTGCCATAAAATGATCTACAGATTATTACCAGATAATTTTTTGTGGAGCACTAAAGACTGGTTAATATATGACTGTATACAAATATTAAATCAATCAATCCTTTTGAACCAAAAAGTGAAACGCTGCTTGTGTGTTCTTAGTGGTGAGTTAAGGTGAGTTGTGCTAAAAAAAAAAAAATTATTTAGAATTTCTGCTTCAAATGGTAAAATACTGCGTATTGTGTATTTTCTTTCATCAATAGCTTAGGGATCATTCTAACTAGAGAGGACACACTTGAATGACATATAAATCACAACAGGCTTTATTGCCCTGACTAAGGTCTATTTAATGGCTTTAAATGTATCTTTTCATGGTCAGATACTGCTGCAGTTGCAGCATCTGTGCCATCTTAGCAGTGTAAAGACAGCAATAAATAAGCAAAATCTCAAGCTCTACCTGTGTATGTGGGCTGCTATTTTTATGCCATATGGTTGATAGACTTAAATTCAAGACTAGGCTCTGGTTGGGTCATTACAGAAAATTAAACTCCAAGCCAGTCTAAACTTGAATTCAGTCTACACAAGGTGTATAAGGTGTCCAGGTCCTAGGCTGAAAAAAAATAAAAAAAAAAACATCGAAATAATAAATATATAAATAAATTCAATTTGCATCTTCATTTGTACTAGACATTCTCTGAGAAGTGAATTTGGGAGGAGTGGAATATATTGCTGTATTTCTGCCAGTAAAGACAAATAGACTAGTCTTCTGTGTGTCGGTGTGGAAAGACATCCCATCTGCAGATGCCGATATGGTGTGTGATTTCAAGAAAATATTTACTAATTGTACAAGAGGCAACTGATATGCAAATGGTTCTTGTCTTCTCAAAAAAGCCTGACCAATGCCAGAGTTTAAATCTTACTTGTAGTGTTGCATATTTATGTATATATTTTATATTTGTGATATGGTTACTTACAGTAATAATTATCTGACAATCTGCAAATTTAAAAGCAATACAGACCATTTATTTACTGGATAGTGTCAGGGTAGAGTCCAGAATCTCCTATTAACTCTTACTCTCACTACTGGGATAAATAGCGGTGGGGATTTTAATTCATCCCAATCGAGTCTTTTGAATCTTTTGAATGTGTTTACTAGATATTTCAAATTAAATTTACACAGGTAGGCAGCGACAAATGAGCATCTGTTATGTGGAAAAAGTCAATGAGTCATTAAATTGATTTGTTAAAAAGTAATTCACGAAAAAAAACAGCTCTTATTCTGGTTTATTAGAATTCACTGACTAGTTCAGTACTAGCTCAGTGAGTCAAACCTATGATGCACTGCTTCACAGACCACAGCTGAAAGGGTCAACACTAAGGCTTTACAGGCAGCATAAATCTACAAGGAATCAGGTGCGAATCAAAATGCATGACATGACTCCTTTGTAGTTAAAGGATTAGTTCACTTCCAGAATGTCATCCAAGACGTTCATGTCTTTCTTTCTTTCTAGAAATTAAGGTTTTTGAGGAAAACATTCCAGGATTTTTCTACATATAGTGGACTTCAATGGTGGCCAACAGGCTGAAGGTCCAAAATGCAGTTTCAATGCAGCTTCAAAGGGTTCTACACGATCCCAGCCGAGGAATAAGGGTCTTATCTAGTGAAACGATCTGTCATTTTCTTAAAAAGAAAAATAAGTAAGATTGATATACTTTTTAACCACAAATACACAAATGCATTTTGGGGGCTGAGATGACAGGTAGAGGGGCTGATGCCTACCTAAAAAGGTCCACCCCTGGTATAGCGTCTGTAATTAAACTGAAACATAAATATGAGTAGTGATACCTGGGACCTTATGTCAAAAATGATTGATGGCTTTGACCTTTGTGACCTTTCCCCCTCCCCCACGTAGTGACCACCCACATTGCGACCACCCACGTTGTGTTGACCCCGATGACCTATCCAGATGTGAAAACCGGCATATGTGAAATTCCGACGTCAACCTATGACCTCGCCTCCCCCGGTATGAAAAATTAGGTTTGTTCCGCTGTAATGTATGTTTCCGAAGCGGTTGATGAAGCAATCATGAAACCCTTTAAATGTTTTTGAAGATTTTATGGTCCGTTCCCACATCCGGGGGGTTTGCCTCATCTGGGGTCCGTGTCCAGTTGCATTCCAAGGCATGCTTAGATAAATAGACTCTGGCACTTCTGTGGAAAATCAGAAAAGAGCTGTGAAACACATAGACATGGCCGGTTTATACTCGACTAAAACTCCCGAGAAGGAATGGGATGAACAATAAACAGAATAAATAAACAATTTTAACAGATTCTCTCTCTCTCTCTAACACACACACACACACACTGTACTGTATAATGAAATTGGAAATAAAACACATAAAACTATAATTACCCTTACATTAATTTTGGTAGCGATGGAGGTTGTCCTCACAATTGTTTTAGTTTTAGTCTGGAAAAAGCTCTCTCTCTCTCTCTCCATCTCTCTCTCTCTCTCTCTCTCTCTCTCTCTCTCGCTCTCTCTCACGCACACACACACACACACGTGCACGCACACACTGTAATGTATAATGAAATTGAAAATAAAACAATAAATAAAATTCCTCTTACATTTTTCCGTGATACAAAGTCTTCCTCCTAGCACAGGTATGATGATTCTTCAAATGAGAGGTTTCCCAAAACCTCTAAAAACCCCTCTCTGTCTCTGTCTCTCTCTGACACACGCCTGCACATTCAATCATCCCAAGTCTTATTCTCTTCTTTTAAATGAAATTAAATGAATTAGGCTATCGCATATTATATAAAACAAAGCAAAACATTTACACTAGTTTTAGTCGTCACTAAAAATATAAAAACATCGTACATTTTACCAGGATTGGGAAAAAATATATATTTTAACAGGCCAAACGATGGGCTATTGGGGGTCCTGGTCATGTTTATGGAGACTTTACATAGACAATTCATTTCTTTACTTTCACGTTTATTTTTTATATCTTTTCCACAAACGAGTTGTTACAACGCTGTTGACAGATAACATCATATTAGAAACTTTATATTAGATTTACTTATATTCATTAATGCTTTTTATACACTATCATCCCCTAAACCTACCATCACAGTAAAATTTCTAAAAAAAAAATTATTTTCAGAAACATCATTTAGTATAATTTATCATTTAAAAAAGCTGTTATGCTCATGGGGACAATCATTTGGAGTATTACTACACTCCATAGACATAATGATTTTTACTGTACAAACTGTACACCTACCCATCACACATAAATTCTGCATACATACATTTTTTATATAATATTGTTTTTAAACAATCCGAATTATGAGGACTCAAGAAATATCCTCATAAACACATTTACCTTGTTATATCAGTGTAATACTCATGTCATTATACAAATTTGTGTTCTGATAAATCATATAAATAAGCACACACATAAACATTACAAGCTAAAGAGAGTCTTATCTCTATTTTAAAGAGTATGGAAATAAATTATTATATATGACAGCATGTTTTAAACTAAAGCAAATCATTCATCATGCAATTGAAAAAGTATTCAACATTTATTGAAGTTTATTGAACTTATAAAACACATCATTCTCTTCATTTAAATAAATAAAATGTGATTATATATAACATACTTTATAAAAATAAACATTTACTATAGTTTCAGTTGACAATAAAAATGCTTTACATTATTCTGGGAGCGATGATAACCAACCAGAAGTTTAAGTAGGAAAAGCTCCTCTGGCCTCGTTCCTAACTCTTACCCTCACCTTCTCTTTCTCTCTCTCTCTCTCGCTCCTCTCACAGACACAGCACACACACAACACACACACTCCTGGTTTTTTTTTTCTGGGGATGCTCCAGAGGCGTAATGATTTGGTACTGATACCACACCTGCCCGTCACACAAAAATCTCTGCATATGCTTACATTTTTTATTAAATATTGTTTGTAAGCAATCTTAATTATGAGGACTCAAAACTCAGAAATTTCATCATAAACACATTTACGTTGTTATATCAGTGTAATACCCACATCATTGCAGAAATTTGCATCCTGATAAGTCATATAAACAAGAACACACATACATAAACATTACAGGCTAAAAGAGACTTATCCCAATTTTAAAGATGAGACGTAGTAGCATTTTACTGAAGCACACTCACTACATTAATCAATTTTCAGCATTGTATTTCAGTATTATTGAACTTAAGGAAAACAAATTTTAAATTCAAATGGTTTAGTTTGTCACTAACTACTAAACGGTGTTTGCCGCAATGTCCATTCACGCGGGCTCCATATTATTATAGCTCAGCCTCGTGTTAATACGTACAGATCCGACTTTAGCCCTACTAATATTTTTTAAGATCCTGAAAAACCAAATGTCAAATGTATCCAGTAATGATATCTAACCCTCTGTATAATATAACCTTTATAGTTTTAGGTCGCACTAATATGACAAAATGATAACCTTACTTTTTTAGAGGCTAAGATTCCAAATATGAAGTGAGTGATTTCAAAACTACATTTAGTTTACTTTGAATCGTAAACAAAATCTCCTGTCCTCTAGTGGGTTTCTTCCTATTATGAACTGATGGACTGCTTCAGCCCCCTCACAGTTAGGAAGGAGTTCCAGACCGTGTGATCTAAGTAAATGAGCTACATCTATTTCAAAGCATAACATTAATGTAACGTTTAAATAAGCAGTATCCAAACTACATCTGATGTCCAGTGAATTTCAACAAAATTATAATTTATATTAGATCTATTAATTAACACCAAACACTTTAGATTTTTCAAAGTTTTCTTATTTTAAGCATAATCTTCAAAGTTTAATACCTCTCAGCACACAAGGCACCCCACAACAACACACACACACACAATTCAGCATAAAACAATACTCTTAAAATATTGCTCTTGTTTTAAACGGATGCAAAGGAGCCTGTTTGTTTGTCACAGAAGTGACTCACCCATGTCACCTCAAACAACGTCTCAAATATTTAGATGAAGTTAATGTATCTTTTAGAAAAATATTTTCAGCGAAAGACCCTCGATTCTATTCAGTCATTAAAGATGGTTCGGGCAGAAAGGTTTATGCCTCTTTGGACCCATGCATTGAATGTTTCACATATGGAGATTGATTTAGCTGATGCTTGTATGTAATTCGAGAACTTTTACCTTTACTACCATTAGGCTATGTTATGCTTCACTTAAAAAAGTTTGTATAAATCTAGCCGTGAAATCGTCATTATTTGGCTTTTGCTATGGTCATAAACTTTACACATACCTCTGATATTTTCAGACACAGAACAGAAGAGTCATTTTGCAGGCTCTCTGTCACTGTTCAAAAAATAACTATTTAAAAGCAAAGAGCTAATTCAAGTCATGTACGAATTATCAGTCTATCGAACTATCACCTATACATCTACTGGCAGAGATTATATTTTATATATTTTATGTTAAAAGTATCTTTACTATCCATATCATCTATTGTTTAAATATTTCGAAATCCGTATTATATTCTTTATTTAAAACAATACACTTAAAATATTGTTATAGTGTAATTTAATTTAATTATGCTAATTATTCAAACTAACAGTTGACATTCTACATTATCCACCATCACCTTACAAACATAACATTTCAAAGTGTAACCATGAATAAGCCTGGTGCGTGAAAGACTTAGAACAAGTGTTATTAGACCATATTGTTCTTATTTATTAAAGACACATCTCTTTGGCCAATCATTCAAATAATTCATCTCATAATCTTTTACTGCAGTTATATCTGATCAAATGCACATTTTTATTCTTTAGTTTGGGTTAAACAAATTCATTTTGCTTGGTTGGAACAGCAGCTACGCTAATTATGTTTCTATTGTTTCTCTTTTTTTTTTTGCCACGAATTACCATCACCATGATAACGTCTAGGTTTCTGTGTAACCCTGTTCTGGGAGGGAAACGGAGACGTTTACCGCATGACGCAATTGGGATCTCGCCCGAGAGCCCAGCTCACCGTTTTCGGTGTTACTAAACAGCCAGACGTTGGCGTGCGTGTTTCCCACCGCACCCGCCCCGCAGAGCGGTAGAAAAGGAGAGCGCGTGCAACGCACTCAGTTTTTTCGCTGAGGAGGGCCGAGACTACGTGCCCCAGCCTGACAGCGTGGTACAGCACGTTGCGACGGAACTAAAGTCCGCCTCCGTTCCCCCTTCAGGACGAGGGGTTACACAAGTAACCAAGACGTTCCCTTTCAGTCAGTCACGTTCGACTTTACGTCAGTCGTGACTGACGAATTGGGATCCGTATGGAAAACGCCACTATTGCTGACCCCCTCCAGTGCCCTGCGGAAGCCGGCAAGTCCCCCCACACCAGCTGGGGCGGAAGATAGGACAGCGGCTAGGCAGAGGTGTCCGCCACTGCTGTTCCATACAGTGGTACTTTGGATAACACTGGGAAAGCGTACTCAGTTGTGACGCTACGGAAGCCACATCCCGCATTTAGGAGGTATCATGTGGAATTACACATGTGGACTGGCCCAGGGCAGTGCTACATATGGAAGTCCCTGCGGTAGACTCAACCCGCCTGGGGTGAGATGACTACCCAGCAGAGATGGCAGCGAATGACTGCCAGGGAAGTCACGGGCTTACCGTGAGGGGAGCCGTGGCGTGGAAGAATACACATGTGGGATCTCCCGAAGGGGGAATCACTACACACGGCACCTAGCCCAGCACAAGGGCTGAACTTGGGCATGCACACGAGTGCTGAGACTGGCGTCTGGCGCTCCACCACGCCTGACCGCCGAGGGTACGGGAGGAACTCCACCAGGGTTCGCCATGGGGAACTGATTGAGGACTGATTCGCCATGGGGAACTCCAAAGCAGACAAAGAGCTGGTCTGAGGTCCTGAAGCTCCACGTACGGTCCACGTAAATGTGCAGAGCGTGAACGGGACAGAGCAGAGCGATGGCTGGGTTTGCCTCCTCCCGGGGCAGCGCTTGCAATTTCACCACCTGATCCCTGAAAGGCGTGTTGGGAACTTTGGGCACGTTTCCAGGCCGGGGTCTCAGGACAACGTGTGAGTTACCCGTTCCGAATTCTAGGCATGAATTGTCGACCGAAAATGCCTGCTGGTCCCCTACCCTCTTGACCGAGGTCAATGTGGTGAGGAGCGCTGTCTTTACTGACAGAATTTTAAGCTCTACTGACTGCAGAGGCTCGAAGGGCTCCGAGGGGAGATCCCAAGAGGGTAACAGGTGAGGGTGCGGAGGATTTAACCTCCTTGCCCCTCTGAGAAACCTGATGACCAAGTCGTGCTTCCCCAGAGACTTACCGTCTACTGCATCGTGATGCGCGGCAATGGCGGCAACATACACTTTCAGGGTGGAGGGAGACAGCCTTCGCTCCAACCCATCCTGCAGGAAAGAAAGCACGACTGCGATCGGGCATCTTCGGGGGTCTTCCTGGCGGGAAGAGCACCAATCGACGAGCAGGTTCCACTTCAGCCTGTAAGTGTGTCTGGTAGATGGGGCTCTAGCTGACGTGGTGGTGTTTACTACCGCTGGAGGTAGCCAACCTAGAACCTCCGCGTCCCGTCCAGGGACCATAAGTGGAGATTCCACAAGTCTGGACGCGGGTGCCAGAGGGTGCCCCCTCTCTGAGAAAGGAGATCCCTCCTCAGAGGAATTCGCCAAGGAGGGGCTGTCGCGAGGAGCACTAGTTCCGGGAACCAGGTCCGAGTGGGCCAATATGGTGCCACAAGATGACCTTTTCCTCGTCCTCCCTGACCTTGCACAGTTTGGGACGTGTCCGGGGAGGCAAACAGGTCTACCTGAGCGTCCCCAAATCAGCTGGACTGTCTCGGGGTGGAGTCGCCATTCTCCCGGGAGGGCGGGCTGACGTGAGAGCTCGTCGGCTGCACGGTTGAGCTCGCCTGGGATGTGAACGGCGCGAAGCGACCTCAGATGCTTCTGACTCCAGAGGAGGAGATGGCGGGCGAATTGCAAAATGCGACGGGAGCGTAGACCGCCCTGGTGGTTGATGTACGCAACTGTCGCAGTGTTCCAACGCTGAAGTGGTCTCATATGAAGCAACCCGAGCGGCGTGACAGCGGCTGCGGATGCCCTATGCCCCAGGAGCCTCTGAAATTGTCTCAGTGGAACCGCCGTCTTGCACTGGAAGGTCCCCAGGCAGTTCAGCATCGACTGTGCTTGTTCTACTGAGAGACGTGCCGAGAGGTTTACCGAGTCCGGCTCCATGCCGAGAAATGAGATCCTCTGCACCGGGGAGAGTTTGTTCTTTTCCCCATTGACCCGAAGCCCCAATCGGCTGAGGTGACTGAGCACAAGATCCCTGCGTTCGCACAACTGCGCTCGGGACTGGGCCAGTATGAGCCAGAGGTAGTTGAGAACGCGAATGCCCGCTTCCCTCAATGGAACGAGGGCTGCCTCCACGACCTTGGTGAAGACACGAGGCGACAGGGATAGCCCGAAGGGGAGGACCTAGTACTGATATGCTCGCCCTTCGAACGAAAAGCGGAGAAACGGTCTGTGTCGAGAGAGAATCGAGACATGAAAGTACGCGTCATTGAGGTCGACCGCTGCGAACCAATCGAGAGGATGGACCATTGAAAGATTCGTTTCTGCGTCAACATCCTGAACGGTAGCTTGTGAAGGGCCCGGTTCAAGACATGCAGATCCAATATTGGTTGTAACCCACCGCCTTTCTTGGGTACGGTGAAGTATGGGCTGTAGAAACCCGACCTCATCTCGGCTGGAGGGACCAGCTGTATCGCGTCCTTCGCTGGCAGGACTGCGATCTCTGCACGCAAGACAGGAGCATGTTTGTCCGGCACAGAGGTGAACCGAATTCCCCTGAACTTGGGAGGGCGCCGGGCGAACTGAATCGCGTAGCCGAGTCTGTTGGTTCTCAGGAGCCAGCGAGACGGCTTGGGGAGGGCTAACCAGGCCCCCAGCAACCGAACTAGCGGGACTAGGGTGACCACCGACGTACCCGCAGTGGGGCAGCGAAGTGGAACACAGGGACCCAACCCGGGAGGCCGCGCGTCCCAGGGTGGGGTCTGAGTGCGCGGCACGCCACTTACCTGGCTCCACTGCTGGGCAGGGGGCTCGTGAGGAGGCGTAGTGTCCTTGAACTGAACCCTGCTGCTCATTAGCGAAGGGAGAGGGGGACGGCAGTGTGGAGACTGGGTCTCGTGCACCACCATCCTCGCCCTCTTGGGACCCAAAGGCCAAGAAAACTGCTCTTTTATTGAAGTTTTGGATACCACTGGCTGGGTAGCCAGTGGCGAAACAAAAACAATCGGGAACATAAGATTCTCCACCCGGCCCTCCCCGGGGAAGGAGTGGTGCGGTAACCATCTCCTGAAGAGCAGGATCCAAGAGCTCCGGGTCGCCCGTCTCAGGGACGCCGCCTGCTTTGGCGCTTCACGGGCTTGGCAGGGGCGGAGGCGGGCTGCGCCGGTTTCCTGCGGCCAGCTCCACGCTGCGGCCGTTGTGAAGGCTGCTGTTGTGGCCGTGCTGGAGCGGAGGTGGAGGCCGCAGAAGGGCACCCTCGGCAACGAGCAGACAGAGGGGCTGCAGCCGGCGGTGGGGTGCAGACAGCAGCAGACCGCCGGGGCAGGATGTGTCGAAACGCCTCCGTCTGCTTCTGCGCGGCGGAGAACTGTTGGGAAAAGCCCTCCACAGCTTCGCCGAATAGGCCGGCCTGGGAGATCGGGGAGTCCAGGAAGCGATGCTTGTCGGCCTCCCTCATATCCGCCAAGGTCAGCCATAGGTGGCGCTCCTGGACCACCAATGTGGACATCGTCTGACCCAGGGCCCGCGCCGTGACTTTCGTCGCCCTAAGCGCAAGGTCCGTCACTGTGCGCAGTTCCTGCAGCACACCTGGGTCAGCACCACCCTCGTGCAACTGCTTCAACGCCTTGGCCTGGTGGACTTGCAGGAGGGCCATGGCGTGCAGGGCGGAAGCGGCCTGTCCAGCAGCACTGTAAGCCTTAGCCGTCAGAGCGGACGAGAACTTACAGGCCCTGGACGGAAGGCGTGGACTACCTCTCCAGGCGGCGGCGCTTTGCGGGCAGAGCTGCATGGCAATCGCGCGCTCGACCGGAGTGATGTCCACATACCCTTGGGCCACCCCACCGTCGGGGGTGGTGAGGATGGAGGAGGTACCAAGTCTGTTTCGGGCAGAAAAAGGTGCCTTCCAAGACTTAGTAACCTCCTCGTGCACTTCCGAGAAGAATGGAACCAGAGGTGGCTGCCGATGCCCGGCCTGTGCCCCCAGGAACCAATCATCCAGCCTCGAGCGTTCGGGAGAAGGCGGAGGCCTCCAGTGCAGCCCGACGCTCTCAGCGGCCCGGGAAAGCATAGCGGTCAGCTCTGGATCTGACTCGGGCAACGCCACTCTATCTGACGGTGGCAGCGCAGCCGAATCCTCATCTCCAGGGCCTAGCTCGCCCTCCGATGCAGCGATCGACATCCTGTCCTCTGCCTGTGCCCCGCACAATATGCTGGACCCCGCCCTGTCCGAGGACCCAGCAAACTCGTCTGGGAACACCAGGTGGTGCGACATGCCAGATGAATGAGAGGCCCGCGGAGATGTACTTGACGGGGAAGCTCTCACCGTAACCCTCTGTTCTCCCTGACCATGAACCGAAGTAGCCCTCCGAGAACCGGAGGAGCTAGAGCGGGGCATGGCAAGGGGGATACCCCCCCGTTTAATGAGGAGGTATCTAGACCGCAACGTCGCGATGGTCATGTTCGCACTGAGAACATGACTCATCCATGAGCGCTGCTTCAGACTGCTGTAAGCCCAGGCACGAGAGGCAGTGATCATGACCGTCAGATGGAGGCAGGAAACGACCGCATCCAGGAACGCACGAGCGGGAAGCCATCTTTATAAAGACGCCCGTCGCTCGTGAAGCTCTTGTAGAATTTGCTCTTTTAGAAGGAAACAACTCTCTTTTAGTGAAAGCGCTGAAGCGCTCATGGGAGGTCGCAGCGAGACCGCAGAATGAGGTTTCAGCAGCCTGGATGGCAATCCCCGCTGATACGCCATCACACCAACGCCAGCAGTTTCTCTCAAACACTCGTGGAGATTCGTCCTGTAGAAGGCTCCTCCGAAGCGCGAAAAACTGATGTGCCTTTGCACGCGCTCTCCTTTTATACCCGCTCTGCGGGGCGGGGTGCGCGTGGCGAAACACGCCCGCCAACTGTCATTGGCTTGTTTAGTTTACTCTCGAAGGTGATTGGGCTCTCGGGCGAGATCCCAATCCATCAGTCATGACTGACGTAACGTAGAACATGACTGACTGAAAGGGAACTAGATTACTAAGCTTCAGTCCCTGATTCCAGAACACCTGAGAAGAGATATGCACCCCTTCTAGGACCTCAGATGATGCCAACCCTGAAACTACATACAGAACTACCAAATTTTGCTATAAGTTTTTGATTGCATCATATAATAATTGCTGTTTATATTGTTCATCGTCTGTTTTATTACTTCTTATATTGATTTTTCTGTACTGCTGGTTCTTCTGGTCAGAGGAGAACTGGCCCCCCGACTGAGCCTGGTTTCTCCCAAGGTTTTTTCTCCATTCTGTCACCGATGGAGTTTTGGTTCCTTGCCGCTGTCGCCTCTGGCTTGCTTAGTTGGGGACACTTCATTTCCAGCAATATCGTTGACTTGATTGCAAAGATACTATTTAAACTGAGCTGGATGTTGACGTCACTGAATTCTATGATGAACTGTCTTTAACTGAAAAATTAGTGTTTATTATTGTCATTTTGCATTATTGACAAACTATTTTCTTGTTTAACACTGTAAAGCTTCTTTGACAAAATCTGTATTGTATTAAGTGTTATTTAAATAAAGGTGACTTGACTTGACTTATTGCCTCTATAAAGATTTGTATGTTTATATTCATTTATGAACGCTGTTACAGAATTTGTCTTAGTGACATTCAATGGAATATTTTATTAAAAGATAACGCTGAGGACTCTTTGAGTAACACTCTGTCAAGTGTTCGCCCAACTACCGGAAACCTGTAATTTTATTATGATTATTTAAAAATACATATAAGCTTCATGCCTGACACCTTTGTAACTGACTAAAAACTACTACTTATGCTAACAAACATTTACAATTGTGAAAAATTAAGAGATGTTAAAAACTGCTGGCCTCATGTTTTCTTAAAGATGAACAGCCAGATATGACAACGTGCAGTTACAGTTGTACCTGTTTCCTGGAACAAAACTAAAAGGCTGAGGCCTAAATCACAAAGACTGAATAAAATGGACTGAATCATCGCTTTCGCTTAAAAACAACTGGTTTATTAAAGTCGTGTTTAGTACAAAGAAAATAGTGTTTCCTCACCAACTTCAACTTAAAGTGTTTTAAATGTACAGAGAAATAGTAAGATTGAGGCCTTGTGTCTCGCGGCAGCTTCGTAGGCAGACCAGAAATGAACACATAGTATTATTTCAATTAATAATGTGTTAACAAACAATGGTTCTTTGTGATTTCATAATAAAAGCATCTAAATTGTAAACAAGCTATTATCTTTTATGTTAAAACCTAATAAAAAATTGTTTAGTAACACACAGTTGTGTAAGACATGAACCAGAACATCGCATTAATGTGTTATCAGTCCTTTTACACATATTTTGTGTACTATCAATTATAACAATGCAAATGTGTTTATGGGGATATTTCTTGAGTCCTCATAATTCAGATCGTTTAAAAACAATATTTAATTAAAAATGTATGTATGCAGACATTTTTTGTTTGATGGTAGGTGTACAGTTTGTACAGTAAAAATCATTATGTCTATGGAGTGTAGTAATACTCAAAATTATTGTCCCCATGAGCATAACAGCTTTTTTAAATGATAAATTATACTAAATGACGTTTCTGAAAATATAAAAAAATGTAGAAAGTTTACTGTGATGGTAGGTTTAGGGGATGATAGTGTATAAAATTAATGAATATAATGTAAATCTAAATATTAAAGTTTCTAAATATGATGTTTATCTGTTCAACTGCTTTGTAACAACTCGTTTTGTGAAAAGATATAAAAAATAAACGTGAATTAAATGGAATTGAATTATGTCAATGTAAAGTCAATGAAATGTCCGGACATGTCGGGGCCCCCCAATAGCCTATATTGTTTGGCCTGTTAAATTATATATTTTTTCCCAATCCTGGTAAAATGTACGATGTTTTTCATTTATTTTCATTTAAAAGAAGAGAATAAGACTTGGGACGATTGAATGTGCAGGCGTGCGTGAGAGAGAGACAGAGACAGAGAGGGGTTTTTAGAGGTTTTGGGAAACCTCTCATTTGAAGAATCATCATACCTGTGCTAGGAGGAAGACTTTGTATCACGGAAAAATGTAAGAGGAATTTGATTTATTTATTTATTGTTTTATTTTCAATTACATTATACATTACAGTGTGTGTGTGCGTGCGTGCGTGCAAGCGAGCGAGCGTGTGTTTGTGTGAGTGAGTGTGTGTGCGTGCGTGTGAGAGAGAGAGAGAGAGAGAGAGAGAGCTTTTCCAGTTTAAACTAAGCACAATTTTGGGGAACCTCTCATTCTGAGAATGGTCATCATCGCTACCAAAATAATGTAAGGGTATTTATATTTTTTTATTGTTTTTATTTTCAATTTCATTATACATTACAGTGTGTACGTGTGTGTGTGTGTGTGCGGGAAGATGAGAGAGAGAGAGAGAGAGAGAGAGAGAGAGAGGTTTTCCAGCTTAAACTAAACACAATTTTGGGAACCTCTGAATTCTGAGATGGTCAATCATCGCTAACCAATAATGTAGGGTATGTAAGGTTGGTTTTTTTTTTCAATTCATTATACCTTACGTGTGTGTGTGTGTGAGAGAGAGGAGAGAGAATCTGTTAAAATTGTTTATTTATTCTGTTTATTGTTCATCCCATTCCTTCTCAGGAGTTTTAGGTGATTATAAGCCGTCCATGTCTATGTATTTTACAGCTCTTTTCTGATTTTCCACAGA
Source organism: Sinocyclocheilus anophthalmus (assembly GCA_018155175.1). NCBI lineage: Eukaryota > Metazoa > Chordata > Actinopteri > Cypriniformes > Cyprinidae > Sinocyclocheilus > Sinocyclocheilus anophthalmus. Next base: position 38,440 of record JADLZN010000863.1, on the reverse strand, counting down.
AGTGCCAGGGTCTATTTATCTAAGCATGCCTTGGAATGCAGCCGGACACGGACCCCAGATGAGGCAAACCCCCCGGATGTGGGAACGGACCATTTAAATCTTCAAAAACATTCCTAAGGGTTTCATTATTGCTTCATCACCGCTCGGACACATACATACAGCTGAACAAACATAATTTTTCATCCCCGGAGGTCATAGGTTGACGTCGGAATTTCACATATGCCGGTTTTCACATCTGGATAGGTCATCGGGGTCAACACAACGTGGGTGGTCGCAGCATGGGCGGTCACTATGTGGGGGAGGGGCTGCGTGGGGGAGTGGGAAAGGTCACAAAGGTCAAAGCCATCAATAATTTTTGACAGAAGGTCCTGGGTATTACTACTAATATGTAACCAGCTTACCTGATTAAGTGTGATGGCTGAACCTGCTTCTGAGAGCACAACATGCCAAACTGTAGTTGGATTACCGACACAGCTAACTGTAAATCAACTTCCACTGTCAATATGCGCGAGCGATAGCCCTGCTTGATATCGGAACTCGATCTCGCCAACTCTGCTCTAACTGTCGACTGATTAGCAGTGGAACTAATCAGATTTCCCTCTAGTGGATGGCTAAATATTTGCTAGTTTGTATTCATAATAACTCGAGTGTATGCCTCTTAATTAACAGGTTCTGAGAGGATGCGCCCCACAGGTTGAAAACACATGCACAAAGGTACAGTGGAACCCTGCATGTTCAGCACCATTTTATTAGGCTGGCCTCTGGAGCTCCATCTGGCTCCTCCTGCTCCGGGCTCCTCCCTGGCTCCTCCCCCCATCCACTCTGCCCTGGCCTTATGAACTATGCCCCTTTCCCATTGCCTGCCTCTTGCCCGCCTTCTGAACCCCCACCCTCCCTCCTCTGTTGGACTGTTTGTCGGCACGAGGACGCGCCATTCTGAGAGGGGGTAAACTGTCACAGTTATGGACTTTTGTTTGTGTTCCTGTTCTCCTGCCTTAGTCTTCCTTTGACCTAGTTTTCCTGAGTTGCCCTGATTAGTTAATTTGGTTCCACCTGTGTTTATTAATGATCTAATTTGTTAAATAGTACTTAAGTCCTGTGTTCTCCCCTGGTTCTTTGTCTGCTATTTGTTGTTGTGTCGATGTGTTGCTACCCTTTGCTCTTGGATTACTTCTGTGGATTTATCATTATCGCGTTGTGTTCGCTTTTAATAGCACCCATACAGTAACAAATGCATTATTAATTTTCCCGTTGTCGTTGCTGTTTCGTTCTGTGCCCCAGAGCGTTTTCCTCTTCCATTCATTTTGGTCATGGGACTGTGTCTGTGACAGTAATGTCGAAGGGTGAGGGGTTGATATGTACTGATTTGACAATAAAATAAATTTTTGAACTCTTTATTTAAATTTAAAATGCTACACAAATGTTAAAAATATTTCCTTTCTTTTTTTAAACAAATAAGCTTTTGATTATTTGTAACGTTTTATTGAGAAGATTTTTACAGAATGATTTCGGCAAAATGGAGACAATTTTATAGTTGTATTATTAGTTTACACTAATTATTACAGTATATATGACTATGAGTCAAAGAATCGTTTCAGTTTCACACATTGCTTATTCTGAATTATTAAAAAGATTTTTGTTGATTTTGACTTAAAACTATGGAATAAGTTCTAATAAAAATGTACACATGGAAGGGTTATTTTATTCCAATAACGGAGGCAAGTATTTATTTATTTGCTTGTTTGTTTTTCTCGCAATTGTGCGTGTGGTTTTGAGAGAGAGGTGTGAAAACACGCCAGTGGGTCAGTCCTGTGGTTGGAAAATGATCAAACCATGTTGTGTGCAAATCATGCTTGCAAAAGTATGCACAGAGGTGCAAACAAACACTCTTATTTACTTATTACTTATTATTACTTATATATAACGTGTACATATCGAGGGTTACTTGCTACAGGTGGATTGGGTAAATTTGCACTGCACATGTATTTTGGAAAATTATAGGTAAAATGTCTTATATTTGTCTTAAATATGTCTAATATTTCATTACAATATAATTTAATATATGGTTAATACCGTTTTATTGTGTTTATGTCAGTGCTAAAGTTAAATGTTTCTCCGCTGATGTTCACCACAGCAGTTCTGAGTCTGTTCTGAGCAGCTTCTTCCTGTCAGTCACTCTACAGGAAATGATGTCGTACACTGTGGCCTCTGACTGGAACTCTGTTTAGTATCAGATCTTCTCCTTATATGAACAAATGATTAATCGGTTTAAGCATGACTCTGTGTCATAGCCCACAGTCCTCATTAGTCAAGGCATTTTGGCATTTTATTATCATTTAAAACTCATTTACTGTAGCAGATATAATTTAACATATCTGTTGTATCACAAAGTCTGACTGGTATTCAACATAGTAACATGCAGCATTCAAATATGCCTACTTCCCTATAGTAGGCAAAACACGGTGCATGTAGGTAGGATATATTTCAAAAACGATGTTCATTATTACTGAGCATCAGTGATCAAACTAAGCATGCTCAGCAACCTGCCACTTTTAAACTTGTTGATGTGAATTTCCCAGAACAACATTGTGTATTTGAAAAATACTTTGCACCAATAAGCAATCTTTCCGACCACAACACTGACCTTCCTTCCAACTACTTCCAATCTACTGTGCTCTGGTCGCATGTGGACAGAAACTGTTCGGAGATGCAATAAAAGTTGACTTACCAGGCGCCCATTTAAATTTCAATTAAAATAATTTCCTAAGAAGGCTGTGATACATTCTTAAATATATGTTTTGTTTATTTGAATTATAACAGACAAATGCTTTTATACACATTGGATTACAGCCACATTGATTATAGTAGCTTTATCTGTGATCGTGATTATCATTATTATAGGTGCACAGTTGTACAAGTACTGGCAAAAAGGTATGCATTATTTCATGTTAACATGCCAATTTTACATTTTAATATGGTGTTCAATGTCAGTGCAGCTGTAATATGTGCAAATCCTTCAAGTTCCTTCAAGATGGGACACACAACACTCAACACAGTCAACTGATGGTAAGCCAAATGCCTTATTCTGAATCCAATGCAATACAAATATCTTGCCAATGAATTTAAGCACTGCTATCAATCTAAAGATTACGCAGAATTTCATGTTTTTAAGCAATATATTCAATTTAATGTCTCATAATTACTGTTCTATGTCAGGCTGACGATGCAGATGCTTTGAATTATGCAGCTTTGAGCCTTCAACAAAAACCCTCCACCTCTAGAAGACCCAGAGAAAGAAAATCGCAAGACAATTCAATATATGAGATATCAATCAATTTTACTTAAATTGAAAAGTTCAAGTATTCAAAGGTTTCTGTTTAGAACCCAGAAAATGTACAAAATAAAGTTGTCAGAAATCAAGACCACTAGATTTTACAAGCTGTGAACTTACAATGATAAGTGTTTAATTAAATGAACTAAGCCTTAATCATTATTAATTTTTATTGATATCATTTGATCATAAATGTGTGCATTAAATAATGTTTAGTTTTTCTTGTTGCATTAGTGAATACAATGTTTGGTTTTCCTTAGTGTACCACTCAGAGGTAAACTATTATGACACAAATCCAGTTACTTTGTAGAACTGAACTTTTAGCCTATAATAAAAATTAATACATGTGATAAAATAAACGTAAACCCATGCTTTAAGTCAAAGCACCAATATTTGCTTTTATTGGATGATTGACCATTACCTTAATGCTGTATGATAGTTATATATATATGTATATATATATGTACACACACTCATGTGGTATATATTGGTACATACATTTCTGTCTTAAGTTTAGAAGCGGTTGAGCAAATGACACATTATAGCAACAAAATGTGCTGAAATTGTGCTAAATACCTGTCCATGGTACTGAAATAACATTCTTGAGTCATACTGCTTTTGTAATGTAGTAGCATGACTTCATTAGATTCTGAATCTATCCAGAAATTGATGACATGCTTGTTCACAGATATGACTAAGCCCATTAATAAACTGTTCAGTGTTCATGAATTTTCCATGTGCAATATAATTATTGATTCAGTAATAGATACTAATAACTAACGTACTAATAGCTCATATTGACCTTTGACCTATGTCCAAGGTTCAAAGTAATCTTTTTATTTTTTATTTTACACACCGTAGATAACTAAAATAAAGCAATTATGAGTTTTATAATTGTCTTCTGCCATTTTAAAAGTTATATTGTCAATCTTTTTACCTGCAAATAATAAAGATGAGGACTGAGATTAATGTTTCTGTACAGGTAATGGTAATTTGCAATTTACCCTTGCTTGTAAAAAAATGTTTTTTTCCTGATTGTTCAAAAAAAAATTCCCCATGCCCTTTCATTTCTCATTCACATTGAGACACCTCAATACACAGTGTGGTACTGTCACGGTCACGGTGTGTGGAGGCAGGCAAGATGACAAGGATTCCAATAAAGATATTTAATGTAGTACACAGGCAGATTGGGTAGATGACACACATACTCCGTGTAACATCCCAAAAACTATAACACTTCGAATACAAGAGACAGAAACTTATAGGGCAGTTAACGAGGGGCAGACAGGTGAACACAGTGAGGGTAATTAATGATTATACGGGCTAAACCAACACAAGGGGAAGAAACCACAACAAACAGTCCACAGGGGTGTTACAGGTACATGTTTAGTCCAACAACAAAACAAAAGAACACAGAAAACACATATTAATATAATTAAAGACGTGTATTTTTAGACTTGCTATATTGTAAACTTTAGCAAAAACGAATGCAATATTATAAGTATTTCACTCTAATAAATGGCTTTAAGACAATATACAGTTTCCCAGTCTTATTACTGCTGTTTTCTTTTGCTAATGTTGCTTTAGATCAGAGGAATAAATCATATTATTTCACAACAGTGTAAACTACTAACAATTTAATTGCTTACAAAAAGCAGATTAATTACTGAATTTTATAGTATATATTTTTAGTACTTTTATTTTTACTTCTATTTTTACCTCCCACACTCATTCACAGCCCACAAACACCATTCTGAGCGGAAATTATTTCACTGTTCTTTTCCATTACATGCATTGTTTATGTTCTTCTGACACTAATTATACAGTAAGTTCAACAATTGCCACAAAAATAGCAATTTTTAATAGCACGTTTTACAAGTAATTATGTAGAAGATGCTTCAATAAATAAACAGATAAACAGTGACTAATAGTAACTACCTGAAATAAATAACTAACAGATACGAGTAATAATTAATAATAATGAACTGAAAGGCAGAATAATAATGACAAATAGATAGATAATGTAGACAATGTTGTAAACAAATAGATAATGTAGAACAAATAATGTAGAATTTATTCTGTCCATTTTCATTATCTTATTATTTGCTTCATAATTCAGTGGCCTCATGGTCCAAATACTTCATTTAGTTTGATTAAATATAATTCTGTGCATAACATTATGATGCTAAACGTAGGCAAACGCAGACAAATCACTTTTACGATTTCAAGGTTAAAGTATACACTGGGACCAGCCTCAGTTCTGGTCAAGAATTTCTGTTGTTGTACAATTGTGGTGCAGGATTCTCTAGCTGTGGTCAAAGAGTGAAAGCAGGAAGGATGAAAAACATATGTTGTGTCCACAGCCAAACGCTTTAAGAATGTTTCCACCTTACAGAACTTGTCAATGTTACAGATACAGTCTTTTCTGCTGAAAAGCAACAAACAAACAACTGTTTCCAATATGATGGGGTGATACACATTTAAATTAACATTACTACTTTGATGTGTTAATAAATTCATTTGTATCAATAAATATTTGTACTATTAGTAGATGTTTCATTTATATTGCATTCAGGTGCAAATGTGTCAGTCTACTAGAAAACTTTAGATTTGCTGTTACTATGACCGTGAACATGGCATTAAAATGAACAGTATGGTGAATCAGCCAATAGAATCATGTAAAGCTGCTTTTCTTTCATAAAGGGAGGTACAGTATATAAAGGTGAGTCTCTGCGTGTCTTTCTCTTTCAGACTGTGTTGAGAAGGAAGATAAACCTGTGATAGATTCTACATGAAAACCAACCTTGATCTTTAATCAAGTCTGTAAGTACAGATTTATAAACAGAGATTGTTTTTTAAATCCAAATCCTTTTTTTTTTTTTTTTTTTAGTTGTATCAGCTTATCCAAGCAAAATTTCTACCCCATATTCATGAATGACATGTTGTCCCTGCACTAAAATTTATGTTGAAATGTATGTTGTTTCGAATCCCACATGACAACTGTGTTTGTCCAGGTAACTTAAAGATTGATAACAACTAAAAAAAAAAATTCAAGTATAAAGCTAGCTTGGGTATGAGCAATGACTAATGTCCATTTCTTCTTTATTTATATGATTTTTTTACTATTGTTATTTTTCTATATGATTCACCCTATGTCAACCGGTTTAGAACAATCTCCTAAAAATGATTAATCATTGTTTCATCCTTTTGCCTTACCTTTCAAAATGTAAGTAATTATATTTTCGTGTTGCATAATAAAGCAATTCTATAGCAAGCAATAATATCCATTAACTCATCCATGACATTTCATTTTTAATTTTTCTAGGCAGCTCAGATAATGCAGACATCGAGTCTAAGAATCATCTGAAGATTGTTCAAGCTGGACACAGTGTTAACTTCATCTGTATTTTTCCAAAAGAGTCAAGAACCACTGTTGCTTGGGTCAAACAAGGAGCTGGAGAGAACCCCCTTTTGATTGCTTCATCATATCAAGCATTAGCTGTTGTGTTTGAAAATGACTTTGAAATTACTTGAATTTTTAATTAAGGGTTTCAGACACCTTGGAATATAATTTCTCTGGTTGTAGGAACTTTAAACTGTTTATCAGTGATTGTGATCATATTTCTGGGCACACAATTGTGCATGCAGTGATGAAAAGGTAGGAATTACTGCATAACATTTCTCTAATATGCGAGCAAATCAACATTCTCCAATGACAGTGCAGTTATGTGTTTCAATTCTTATTGTTATTTAAGATGGGACTCAGAATATTCAGACTGGTCACTTAAAGGTAAGCAGGGAAATATTTCATGTGTTTTTATACCATATGTTGCCTATGTAATTCAGTATAAACGCCCAGTCTTTGTAGGCAATATATTTGACTGAATGTATCATAATTGTTCTAGGATGAAGACAGCCATGCTTTGAATTATGCTGCTTTGAGCTTTCAACAAAATTCCAGCGCCCCTAGAAGACCCAGAGAAAAATATACACGCTAATTAAATATATGCGCATGAGAAATCGATACATTTTGCTAAAAATAAATTCTTAGTTGTTCACAAAAAAAGTGCTTTAATTGATAAAACCAACAGACATTTTAGTCTCTTAATTACACTCAACTAAATGACCTGCATTGTAAAAAAAAAATTTTTTTCAAAGTTATAAACAAAACAGAGTATTGGAGTACTATAGAAGTAAAATACGGTTTCAGTTTTTCTACTTCAAAATTTCACATTTAATTCAGTGTGTTACTGGCTGTTTCTTTGTAATTAATTGTGAAACTTACTAGCAAATTCCTGAATTGACTGAAAATTGTTTCTAGACAGTGTAAGTTAAATTATTCTGTCAAATAAACTGAACTGATTGACGTAATTTTAAGCGACCCTTATGGACCCTTGTTTGTTGGATTTTTGCATCAATGTGTTTTACTAGATTTAAGGATCTGCACATGCTAACATATATCAATTTTAGATTGACTGATTTGTTGAAAAAGACTGAAGTTGAGAAGAGCTAGAGAAGGTGAAATCCCTGTCCGTGGCACTGAAATGTGACAATTGTGACCATGCATTATTTTCTAGTTAAGCAGACTCCTGCTTTAATAAGGTAGTTAGACTACATTGTACTACTATACTACTGCACTACCACATACTGATGATGTTTACTCATGACAACTACATTAATGTCAGTATATACACCTCTCATGTGTCTAGAATGTAGTGTAACCAATATTTTCACAAGAACATTAAAGAGAATGTTGCAGAAGTACAAACCCGATTCCAAAAAAGTTGGGACACTGTACAAATTGTGAATAATAACAGAATGCAATGATGTGGAAGTTTAAATATTTTATTCAGAATACAACAGATTACATATCAAATTTTTAAACTGAGAAAATTTATAATTTTAATGGAAAAATAAGTTGATTTTAAATTTCTGGCATCAACACATCTCAAAAAAGTTGGGACAAGGCCATGTTTACCACTGTGTGGCATCCCCTCTTCTTTTTATAACGGTCTGCAAACGTCTGGGGACTGAGGAGACAAGTTGCTCAAGTTTAGGAATAGGAATGTTGTCCCATTCTTGTCGAATACAGGCTTCTAGTTGCTCAACTGTCTTAGGTCTTCTTTGTCGCATCTTCCTCTTTATGATGCGCCAATTTTTTTCTATGGGTGAAAGATCTGGATTGCAGGCTGGCCATTTCAGTACCCGGTTCCTTCTTCTACGCAGCCATGATGTTTTAATTGATGGAGTATGTGGTCTGGCTTTGTCATGTTGGAAAATGCAAGGTCTTCCCTGAAAGAGACGACGTCTGGATGGGAGCATATGTTGTTCTAGAACTTGGATATACCTTTCAGCATTGATGGTGCCTTTCCAGATGTGTAAGCTGCCCATGCCACACGCACTCATGCAACCCCATACCATCAGAGATGCAGGCTTCTGAGCACTGATAACAACTTGGTTGTCCTTGTCCTCTTTAGTCCGGAAGACATGGCGTCCCAGTTTCCCAAAAAGAACTTCAAATTTTGATTCTTCTGACCACAGAACAGTTTTCCACTTTGCCACAGTCCGTTTTAAATTAGCCTTGGCCCAGAGAAAATGCCTGCACTTCTGGATTATGTTTAGATATGGCTTCTTTTTTCACCTACACTTCTAAAATAAAGTTGCTTCAAAGTTCTTCAAGCGTGCCTAACGAACCATTTTTGGTTCCACACAGAACATTCAGTCAAAGGTTCTTTAAGAACATCTCTTTCGTATCTGTTTCATAATCTGAAGAACCGGTTCTTTTCCCCACAAGAAACCTTTTTGAACCAGAAAAGTTTTCCATGGATGTTAAAGGTTCTTTATTTAACCATTTAGACAAAAAGGTTCTTCTCTGGCATCGGAAGCACCTTTATTTTTAAGATTGTATAGATTAAACGGTGAATGGCACGGTGGATTGTGTTCAACGACAATGTTTTCTGGAAGTATTCCTTAGCCCATGTTGTGATTTCCATTACAGTAGCATTCCTGTATGTGCTGCAGTGCCGTCTAAGGGCCCGAAGATCACGTGCATCCAGTATGGTTTTCCTGCCTTGACCCTTACGCACAGAGATTGTTTCAGATTCTCTGAATCTTTGGATATTATGCACTGTAGATGATAACTACAAACTCTTTGCAATTTTTCTCTGAGAAACTCCTTCTGATATTGCTCCACTATTTTTCACCACAGCATTGGGAGAATTGGTGATCCTCTGCCCATCTTGACTTCTGAGAGACACCACTCTGAGAGGCTCTTTTTATACCCAATCATGTTGTCAATTGACCTAATAATTTGCAAATTGGTCCTACAGCTGTTCCTTATATGTACATTTAAATTTTCCGTCCTCTTATTGCTACCTGTCCCAACTTATTTTGGAATGTGTAGCTCTCATGAAAACCAAAATGAGCCAATATTTGGCATGTCATTTCAAAATGTCTCACTTTAAACATTTGATATGTTATCTATATTCTATTGTGAATAAAATATAAGTATGAGATTTGTAAATTATTCCATTCCTTTTTTACTCAAAATTTCTACAGTGTCACAACTTTTTTAGAATTGGGTTTGTATATGTATTGACCTATAGGGTGATACCCTTGTGGTCCATGAATCAAAAACAAAATAGATAATGTATCAACTTACATGTAATGATTAAAATAAATAAACAAATATATAATCAATCATATCTGGGACAGCATTAGTCTGCATCATGTTTTTAAAGAGTTACAAAAATTGATGCGGCCCAGTATTATCGATAAATGTCTCATGAGGCCCCTCTAGTGGACACCTGTGACAAAACTTTATCATAAAACCAAAATATGAGGCTGAGGCCTGTACTACAATCAACTGAAGGTATTAGAAAATCCCACATTTATGCTAAAATGTTAAATCCTGATGTTAAAATCCTAACTTACTCAAATTACTGTCAGGTTTAAGAGAGTGTTTTTAAGGTATGTCTCTTACGGACAAAAAGTATGTCCTCTATGACCACAGCTAAAAACTGAAACATTTAAGGTTACTGCTATTTCCATTTATTGTTTTATTTTATTGCTTCCATTTTCCTAAATGAAAATGTTAAAATTTTATGTTTATATTATGTTTTTATGTTTATATTTTATTAAAGTTAATAAAGCATGTTCATTTAAATACACAGCATAGTAAAATGGAAAATAACTTTGTGTCCTGTTAAATGCACACATTGTAACTTGTAAGCCGAGCTGAGCATATAAGGTGTTTGTAGTGTTAAAATAAACTGTTACTATTTATACGACGTGTTTGTCACCCAGCAGTAATCATTGATAGGTAATTTATTCCTTTACTAATGCAAGGTGAATTAATTACTGAGAAAGGTGCATGTGTGGTTTTTGATTCAGAGAGCAGTATGAAACACATCAGTGGGTCAGTCCTGTGGTTGGAAAATGCTCAAACCACACACTGTGCACAATCATGCATGCAAACGGATGCATCAGAAGCACAAGGTTCACAAAACCTCTTGCAAGTAAATAGTTAAAGGGGTCATATGACTTGGCTAAAAAGAACATTATTTTGTGTATTTGGGGTAATGAAATGTGTTTATGCGGTTTAAGGTTAAAACTTTTTTTTTTTCACATACTGTACATTATTTTTTCTCCTCTATGCCCCCGCCTTTCTGAAACACGTCGATTATTACAAAGCTCATCGGTCTAAAAAGCAAGGTATGCTCTGATTGTCCAGCTATTCTGTGAGTTGTGATTGGCCGAATACCTCAAGCATGTTTCCCTGTAAGTGACGGCAATGGCTACGCCCCTACAATACGTGATGCCTTTCCCGGCCGAGCGACGAGAACAAAAACATAAAACCATGTCTTCATTTGTGATCTGAGAAATGACAAACTACAAGCGCTACTGTACACTGCTCAAAACCCACGTTTGAATCATCAGTGGCAAATTCTTTAATATAAAAAAACTTACTTACAGTCTTTGAGTCTGAACAGCCGGCATTGTAGGCTACTCTACCAGGAAACATTCCTCCATAAAATGCGCTGCACACACCTGAATATTTGGGTTGAACTGTTCTGGGCAGAGTGTTGTAAATACACTTACCACTGATTTCTAGTGTTTTCCTCTTTTGGAGACCAAACAAAGTAGTTTTGCCGTCAATAGTGACGTAACATGTGGGGCAATGTTTCGAAAGAGCCTGTTAGGTAGGTGGTGGCTGCTTAGTCTTTGCAACTTTACAGTTCTTCTTTATGCACCAAGAGCTTTTAATACTTCAAAGAGAAAGGAAAAATTGAATCGCATCATATGACCCCTTTAAAGTTTGCACTTTTCATAGACTTATTTGAAGAATTCTTCATCAGATCAAAATATTTTATATTAATCTACAACACTTGAAAAAAATATAGCATATATATATTGTATATACCCTATCTATTATATAAAGTAACTTTCAATTTAGAATTTAGAATGCTTCAGAATTTCAATGTATTCAGTGCTGACTGTCATGTCTAAAGTTAAATGTTTCTCTGCTGATGTTCAACACAGCACTTCTCAGTCTGTTCTGAGCAGCTTCTTCCTGTAAGTCACTCTACAGGAAATTATGTACTTTGTCTTTTCTCTTCTGACTGGTGCTCTAGTTGGCGTCACATGTTCTTACATGGACATATGCTGACTTTGTGGAGGAGTCTGTGCTTTGTGGTATTAATGGCTTAAAGCCCAGAGTATTCCACTGCATAACTAGGTTTGTTTGGGCCCCAGTGCAAAAACACTTGATTGGGCCCCCACCACTGCAACCACCTGCCAGCTTAAACACAGGAAATGTGCATTTTTCACATTGTAAGTTTGTGCTTTCCATCTCAACCAAGTTGGGGGTCTCAAGGCATCTTTCACAAACTACGAAAAGTTCAATGTCTATGTTTCTTCTTAATCCAACTTCCCCTAAATGAAAAACTTTTTTTTTTTTTTTTGTTTTTTTTTTTTTACAATTTAACCCCGTTATATCTTCAAAACAACAACCCCATTTTTAAAAGAGCAAGCACAACTCGCATTTCATTCAGAAATATGAAATTCATTTTGAGATTGTTTGAAATTAGAAATATTTAAATTTTTCTCTTTCATGTTTAGATTAAGGTGTAAGTCATGTACTAATGTATGCATGCTAACACCATTGCTGTCAAATGCCAAAATATAAAAAAAAAACATAACATTAAATAGTTCATAAGCTTTAGGCTCTGTACTGCAAGTCTTACTTAGCAATAGCTTTACGTGAGAACAGGTCAAAATTGAATTGATTACTCACAGAAAATCTTCCCCTCTTGTTTACATTTCTGTGTCCAGAAGGTGGAAGTAAACTATTCAGAGTACACTTATACAGACACACGTAAGAAGTCATAGGAAATATTATTTAGCATTTCTGTTTTTTTAAACAATAAAAGAAAAATCCAGTATTGAGTTTCCAAAAAGAGGAAAAATATTTGTTTTTAAATGGATTGCTGCAGACAGAAGAGAGCAAAGTGAACAGTACCTTGTATTAGAAATCCCACTGTAGCAGTGTTTTCTACTGTTTTGTTTAAATGTCAAAGTAATATAAAACCATGTGTACTGAGCTTATAAAAATTTACACAATTTTTTTTACATCATCAATCTGTCAAAAGAAGAAAAATGTAAAGGCCATTTGAAGGTTTGTGTGCTTTCAATGAAAGAAATGCTTATGTTACATGTGGTGTGTTTTTTCTATTTTTCACACTTCAGAGGCACTTGTAGTGGGGCGTCGATCTTTTGAGTAGGTCAGTTTCATAATAAAGAGATTGTCTTTCGTGTAGTTCATGCCGCAGATATCCTACCACTTTAGTTTAGTTTAGTTGCTATTGAGCTGGTTCTTTTTTCTTTTCTTTTTTACACCTGAATCCAATCTTTTCATTTACTATAATCAAGTAAATCCAGCTCTGTTAATATATTTATAGGTGAAAGGTAATTCATTCAGTCAACCAGTACAAAGAAGAAGAAAATAAGATTTAATGAGGTAAATATCTCTGTTTCTACACAAAATGCAAAATAACGTGAATATTGTTTGTCATATATATATAGATATATATATGATATATCTATTATATTATATATATAATAATAAGTACTATGTACACACTATAATTTCATAATTGTAGAATATGCTATATAGACACTAATTATTTTTCCCCCCTCTAATGATTTACCTATTGGAGTTGATGTAACAATGATTCGCATTTTTATATACTACTGCTTTAGCTTTTTAAATTGTAAGTTACTATTTTGTATTCTGTTAATCTCCGACCTACACTTCGACTAAATGAGCAAAAAAAAAAAAAAAAAAATAGACATCCTACTTGTTTTTCATGTGTTTGAACAAAGCAAATCTACTGTACAGCAGGCGATGCTAACTGTTTTCTTATTCCATTTCTAGGCAGCTCAGATAATGCAGACATCGAGTCTCAGAATCATCTGAAGATTGTTCAAGCAGGAGACAGTGTTAACTTCACCTGTACTTTTCCAAAAGAGTCAAGAACCACTGTTGCTTTGGTCAAACAAAGAGCTGGAGAGAAACCCCTTTTAATCACTTCGTCATATCAAGGTTTACCTGCCGTCTTTGAAAATGACTTTAACAAACATAATCGCTTTTTTGTAGAAAAAGATGACAGCCGTTTTAATCTGAGCATCACAAATGCAAAAGAATCGGACACTGCAACATACTATTGTGTTAAATATATATATCAGTTCATATTTGGGGAAGGCACTGATCTCATTGTTAAAGGTAAGCAGAATGTTTTCTTAAATTTTACTGTGGTACATGTATTTTAGCACATTGTGTCTGGTCAAATTACAATCATGTCGTTGTTGTTTATTTTCTTTTAGGCAGACGACTAAACATGCACTCTGATGATCAGACAACTGTGATAGATCCAGTGCATCCAGAAGACTCTGCAGTGGCGCTGCAGTGCACTGTCCTCACTCAGAGCTGTGCAGGAGAACACAACGTCTACTGGTTCAGACGTGAATCTGGAGAATCCCCTCCAGGAATTATATTCACTCAGGAGCGCAGGAACGCTCAATGTGAGAGGAGCTCTTATGTGAACTCTACTGCACATAAATGTATCTACAGCCTGCCCAAGAGGAACCTCAGTCACTCTAATGCTGGGATTTACTACTGCGCTGTGGCCGCATGTGGACAGATACTGTTTGGAGATGCACGAAAACCTGATTTACCTAGACCAGGTATCCATTATTTTTGCAAAAAAAAAATTTTTTTTAATCTTGTGGGCTCATGATGTTGTTGCATCATTAATATCTTTGAAAAATGATGTTGTCTTTTTCATATCTAAAGATACACCATGGACCACAATTACCCTAGTTTTAGCATCTTCAAACTGTTTATCTGTGATTGTGATCATAATTCTGGGTGCAAAGTTGCACAAGCACCGGCAAAAAGGTAAGATTTACATGCTTTATCGCCCTTTAAGTCATAATAGTCAAATCAATATCAGTTTCAGTGCAGTTGTAACATATGAATTCTTATTGTTCATTCAAGATGAAATCCCCTACATTGTGCTGGATAAATCAATGGTAAGCCCATGCTTGCTTTCAGACTCAGCTTAATGTTAAGTGTGCTTTATGCCAATATATATAAAATGTGAAAATGCTTAATGACTGCATTAAATTTGTTTTTCCAATTTATATTTCAATTAGTCAGTATGCCCATAATCAAACTATTGAAACAATGTACCATTTTTAACTGTGGTTCTGTTTCAGGGTGATGTCACCACTACTGTAAATTATACAATGTTTCACAAGCGTCTTTAACATTTAGAAGACTCTTGGAATAAAACTGGTATGAAAAGTGAAACATGAGAAATTTGACTTCTATATCTATATCTATCTCCTATATTACCTCATCAATATGGGAATTAAACTATATGCTCTGTGTTTGCTCCTCTGACTAGTATTCTGGATTTCCACAGCCTCACTTACAGCTTTATTTTGACCTTTAATCAATTCATGACTCTTTTATTTCCTTAGCCATTAACTGTGAAAAGGGCAGAGAGGTAACAGAGCAAAACTGATTCCAATGTTTTTGTAACATGCCTATATCTGGTCAGATTTTAACAGATGTATCGACACACAGATTTATCTTTTGCTGCTTTTGATATCTCACAATCCAGCGCCTGCATTTCTTGCAATTGGTTGAATGAATAATATCAACTTGTGAGTCGATTTTTTTTAATGGCAAAAAAAAATAATCAAATAATCTTAACACATCCATTAGTTTGTATAAAAAATAAGTAATACATTTACAATAATACAAGTACAATGGAAGCCTGACTGTGTAAATATTGTTTTCTAATAGTGAAAGACTTTGTTATATTCCCATTTTAAATTGATCATGATTATATGCAAGCTATAAATAAATAAATAAATGCTTTTTAACTGAAATATTAATGTTTTGTGCTTAAAATATATAGTTTGAATGCTTTTTGTCTCATGCTGAATATGTGATTTTTAAATAAAATTATAAAAATGAAATACTAGTGTATCTAATTTGTCTTAAAAGATGTCAGATATCAGGACATCAAGACATCAAGACAGGAAAGAAATATGTATGTATCACAATATAATTGTGCTATTTCCTAATACATGAAAAATGCAATTTAATTCTATAGAGTATATTTTAATGCACACAGGAAATCTAAACAAACAAGTGCCCCTCTAGAGGAGTTAGTAAAACACTAACCAGGCCTGTAGTGTATTTTGTCTGAATTTTCAAACAGTATACTTGACATCATTATTATTCCAACAAGACATAATTATGAGCTGTTTAGTGTCTGGAACAAAATCTGTTGTTGACAAATATCCTCAGACCAGTTTTTTATTTTTTTGAAAGTTACTCTTTATTTCCTGGGCTTTATTTTGTCTTCTATTCTAATAGTGTAATGTTAACATGGACTAAATCAGTATTCCCTATTACACGCCTTTCTCCTCTTGACTAAATCTGAACTTCAATGCACAAAAAAAAAAAAGGGAAAAAATGTATAACTCAACGGTGTGTGGGTTGTGTGTGTGTGTTGTGTGTGTGTCTGTGTGAGTGTGTGTGTGTGTGTGTGGTGTGTGTGTGTGTGTGTGTGTGTGTGTGGTGTGTATGTGTGTGTGTGTGTGTGTGTGTTTGTGTGTTTTTGTGACAAATGAGGACACAAATTTGTATAATGACATGGGTATGCCATAGGTATTACAAGGAGAAGGTGACATATGAGGACATTACCCCATGTCCCCACTTTACAAAACGCTTATAAATCACACAGAATGGACTGTATTGAAAATCTGAAATAGCACAAAGTTTCCTTTGAGGGGTAGGTTTAGGTGTAGGGTTGGTGTAGGGCAATAGAAAATACCGTTTGTACAGTATAAAAACCATTACTATGGGATGTCCACACTTTTCACAAAAACAAACCTGTGTGTGTGTGTGTGTGTGTTTTCTGTGTGTGTGTGTGTGTGTTTGTCTGTGGTGGTGTGTGTGTGTGTGTGTGTGTGTGGTGTGTGTGTGTGTGGTTGTGTTGTTTGGGGGTTTTTTGTTTGTTGTGTTTTTGACATTAAGAGGTCTTATTTTTCTGTCAAAGGAAAGCAAAGTTCAGTTGTTGTCCTGTTGAAAGGCGTTTCTGTGGTTTCAATTCAAAGTGTGGTGCAATAAAAAAAAATAAGAAAGAGGCCAGTCTGGGTAGGAAACGATAGTCTGAGTAGGATATGTTTTTAATCTTCCGCCCAAAACAATGCAACAACGTAGGGGT
This sequence comes from Sinocyclocheilus anophthalmus, assembly GCA_018155175.1. Lineage (NCBI taxonomy): Eukaryota > Metazoa > Chordata > Actinopteri > Cypriniformes > Cyprinidae > Sinocyclocheilus > Sinocyclocheilus anophthalmus. The sequence continues at coordinate 21,304 of JADLZN010000863.1, read as the reverse complement.
GGCTTTACATTTCTGTAAATAGCCAAACATAAAGTCTGCTTTATACATTATTGTTTCTGTATCTTTTATTCATTGCTGCATGCTTTTTCTTTTTATGCATAACACCATCCAAACAGACTTTTCATTTATCAAGTATGCAATTTCACTCAAAATATTCCCGCTAACACATTTAAAGGAGTAATTTGATGCGATTTCAATTTTTCCTTTCTCTTTGGAGTGTTACAAGCTCTTGGTGCATAAAAAAGATCTGTAAAGTTGCAAAGACTAAAGTATCAAATTCAAAGAGATATTCTTTATAAAAGTTAACGAGGTTACCACACCTACCTAAAACGGCTCATTCTAACACGCCCCCACGTCTACTCACTATGTGGGAAGATTTGCATAAGGCCGCCCAAATGTTCATGCAAAGAAAGAAGGCGTAACTTTTATTCTCGCTGTAGTATTGTTGTTGCTGCCATGACCTGAAGACGCTGTGTGTTTCATTGTGAAAGCGAAACTACTTTGTTTGGCCTTCCAAAAGAGGACACAACTAGAAATCAGTGGTTAAGTTTTCTCATATTTAAAGAATTTGCAACTAACGATTTCAAACACGAGTTTTGAACAGAGTAGCCCTTGTTGTTTGTCCTTTCTCTGATAACAAATGCATACATGGTTTTATGTTTACGCGGCACACAACGCAACGAGTAAAAAGACAGTATAAGTCATTATAATCAGTAATTATGTCCCCACTGGATGCAACAAATGCCTATAATGGGTTTTAATGTTTTTGTATCATCGCTCCGGCCGGACAGGGCATCATCACAGTATGGTAAGGGGGCCGTACCTTGCGTCACACACTTGAGGTATTCGGCCAATCACAATGCACTGGATAGCTTTTTAGACCGATGAGCTTTGTAAAAATCGGTGCGTTTCAGAAAGGCGGGGCATAGAGGAGAAACTTTAATGTACAGTATGTGGAAAATAATGGGTTTTAAACCGCATAAACACATTTCATTACACCAATACACAAAATAATGTTCTTTTTAGCAACATCATATGACCCCTTTAACAAAAACACATACTGACAGAACTACTGAAGTGGTCTCATTTCGAATTTTTGGCATTAACTATTTGGAATAGGCCCATTTTATCTTGAATTTATGCTCATGAATACGCTTTCTTGAAACGCTACAAAAAATAAATTTCAAGTTTATTTTTTCAAAACACTACAACAGACAGCAAACATTAAGTCATATTCTCTGATATATTCCATGTTATTAACACATATAGCAAACAAATGCAATTTACACAATTAGCCTATCACGACTTTACTGTGAATAATATTGGTCATTTCTGTGAAAACTCAGAGCTAACAAATAATCAAGATATTGGAGAAAAGAAAAGGTTAATTTTATCATATTCCTGAGTTCTTTTTATCCTATGGATGAAATATGACTGCAACCTCTATGACAAACATTTCTCCAAGAAATAGTAGAGGCCTGCAGAGATATTGAAGCACATGCATGGCAGGTAGGCTATCGATTCGAAATACACGCCGTTTTTATGGTGAGGAAAGCCACCTGCTGGATTAACAGGAGCCTAAAATTAAATAAATAACTTTTTTCTCATTCTCATTTGTTTCTATTTATTTACTTGTCTCTTGATACTATGCAGTAAGTGTACAAACAAATAATGCCAAAAAGTTAATCCAATCAAGTTGACGTCTTTGACGTTCTCAAGTAAAGCGTGAGTCTAAGCTCCGCCCCTTATTAGAGTCTTCAGGGCTCTCGTTTCAGATTGACAAATTCATCAGCCAATCAAATTGTTCGATTTGCACCTGGTGGTAGACTTTCAGATATGTCATGAAGATGCTGCCTGGATGATTGGATCTTTGTTCTAACCAAGAGGTGCTTTATGCACGTTGTCTTTTGTCTGCTATTTGTTTGTTTGTTTGTATGTATGTATGTATGTATGTATGTATGTATGTATGTATGTATGTATGTATTGGGAAGCAGTTAATGCCCAGTATTAGATATTTATTTGTTTCTAGCTATTTTACAATTTAATTTACTTTTGTTATCATGTAGCACTAGAGTTTAATTCATTTCTTAAGAAAGTACAACAATCAATCTACAGTATATTAACATAAACTGTTTTAAACAACATACACAAACTGTTTTGTATGATGTATAACTTTTAAAAAGGAGTATTTATTCATCTTTCATATTTTCTTATAATAAACTTTTTTTTTTCATTTGCCTTTGTTTTTTGTTTTTTTTAACACAGTAGCATAGATTTACAATGTCAGACATTTATTGGTTATAGGCCATATTAGCCCAAATGTAATCACTAATGACTGTGGCTGTCTTTGTATTAGAAAACAAATGGATCATGAAAACAAGTAATGTTTATACTTTGAACATTCCTTGAAAATTGACAAAATACATAATTCTTACCCTACATTATGAACTTAAGTATAGTTGAGAGGTAGCAAAACATCTATTGTGCACCATTCTAATATGAACTAATATGAAGAAAAAGTCCATTAACAAAAGGAAAGGTACTGGTAATTTTCTACCAGGACATTATCAATTAAGTTCGCAGACATGTCCTTTATCCCTAAAACACGATACAATGTAATCCTTAATTAAAACATGGGTAAAACATCTGTGATAAATCAATCTGGAAAAATCCTTCATATTAACACAGTACACTGGGTCCTATTTTTATAGACTTTTCTTAGAGTGTGCAAATATAGACAAAGCATGCATGCATGAATAAATCATGCAATAGTTAAACTTGATCATGCCCTTGCCATCTGTCAACCCCTTGATTCAAACTATTTTCTAAATTTATTTAAAAGTTTAATATCTTGGTTACTCATCATCACTATTACTAAACTCGGGAACTTTTATATTGGGGCACTTTAAGGGTTCGTTTTCTGGTTATATGCTTTGGAACGTCTTATTTCCTGCTTTTCATCTGACAAACCACAAAAATGTATTTTTAGTTGCAATGAAACAACATATTGACCAGATCGTTTTGAAAGCAAGCTTCTGTTAACTATAAACTGGTAAATAAATAGTAGTATTTATAATATGTGTCTTAATAAATGAGAGATGTTTTTTTTTTGGAGCAATGGAAAAATGTAGCATTTTGATGTGGCAAGGGGTGTGAATGCATAAAAGTTTAGGTGAAAGTGCATATGTGCATCAGTTGTGTGAAGCAGAGGCCGATGGACACATGGTAAGACCGCGGTCTAGTCTGATCTACCATTATTCTTTACCATGTGTTAATGGCTTGATAGTGTGCTCATCATTCCCTTTTTCAGGGGAATTCAAAGCACGATTATTTTGGAAGACGACTGATCATGAGATATTACTTAATTGTTTTACTTGCCTCAACAATAGGTAAATTAACCTATATATGATTTTAAATATTAAACAACTATTTATTTACAACTTATTTAACACTACATAACACTTTCAACTCTAAAGGTACCTGTTGTGTTCTTCATTTTGCAGTCTGCTCCTCTGATGTGGATGTTGTTCAGGAGGATAACGTAAAAATAGTTCGAGCTGGAGAGGATGTGAACCTCACTTGCACCTTTTCAAGTCTTCTGCAAACGACAACAGCGTGGTTTAAACAGACGGCTGATAGAAAAAACTTACAAATTGTGTCTTTCTATATAAAGCTACAACCTAGCTGGAACAAGGACTTTGAGAAAGCAAATCGTTTTATTGTTATTAAAGGAGATGATCATTTTAATCTGACCATTTTAAAGACAAAGCCTTCAGACTCAGCAACATATTTCTGTGTAGTCTCATCACATTACAGCACTGGAATGGGTGCAGGAACCAGATTACTTGTCAAAGGTATGGTTTCAAATGTGTGTTGATTGTATTAAATGATTTGTGGCTTTGTTTTTCTATTAAATGTCACTTTTATGTCCTTTTCAAGATGCAGCTGTGGACAGACACACAATTTTTCAGCAGTCTTCAATAGACAAGCTTCATCCAGGGGATTCTGTGAGTTTGCAGTGCAGCATCTTCACTGAGAGCTGTGCAGGAGAACACAGTGTCTACTGGTTCAGGCAAAGCTTGGGAGAATCTCAAGGGATACTTTACACAAAAGGAGAGAGAAATGGTCAGTGTGAGAACAGCACTGAGTCTCAAACACAGAGCTGTGTCTACAATCTCTTCAAGAGCAACATCAGTCACTCTGATGCTGGGATTTACTACTGTGCAGTGGCTGCGTGTGGAGAGATACTGTTTGGAAAAGGAACTGAACTAAATTTTAGAGGTAAGATAAAGGTGAAAATTGGTTTTAATTGGTTTGGTTTGATCTTTCAAAGTGGAATACAAGATACTGAACTGATCTAATAAAAGTAAATAAATAAATAAATAAAAAGTTATTTTAGAAATTAAAGTTCACTTTCTTTCAGAGAGTGTTGATGTGACCCCAGATCTTCTTGCTCTTGGATTTTCAAACATCATATTTTTTGCCCTTGTTGTTTTTCTGGGAATAAAACTATACAGGGTTCAGAATAAAGGTAAGTCTTTTTGTATAAAATAATTTTTTATTGTGCATTAATTTTATATAATGCAAAAACTGACAAACTGATAATAACACATATGACTGCCATTTATAATAACAATAGTGTTTCTTAAATTTTCCAAAGTGCCTACATCTCAAGAGAGTCAAGTAAGTACGTCATTTTCTTATTTTTGAGATCTTAAATGTAGAAATAGTGACTCCAATTACAGTAATCTGTTTTATCAATTAGTACTTTTTAAAGTTTTTTAAATAAAAAGTTTAAAATATAAAAACGTTAGGATTTTGGTGTACGTTATGCCATATCACATGTCTTTTTCCTCTCATAATTGGAGTTTCTTTTCTCTCTTTAAATTAGAATGATGACACCCTGAATTATGCAGCCATTAGTTTTGGTCAGAAACCTCTGAACACTAGAAGAGCCAAAGCAAAGATCAGTCAAGACCAGTCTCTGTACTCACATGTCAGATCACACCAGTGACATTCACAGGTTTAGAGGAACGTCTTCTACAATGCAGAAATGTTTCCATCATTATCTTATAACAACATACTTAAATCATCCATTTAATTTGTCAGAATAATTTCAGTAATTTCTATTCCATTTTAGTTTAGGTTGATTTTCTGAAATTAAATTTAAAGAACAGTCTGAGATTGTACAGTGCAATGAATTTATCACTGCTGAGTCTGACACCACTATGATTTTTGTTTGAATTTGGCAGCAATTACAAGTGTACTTGGCAAATATGTTGTAAAAGACACTTGTATTGTAAGTTGATAGTCAGTTGAGTTTGTGGCCAAATCTTTTACAGTGCTTGAGTATTCTCTGTTATTGCATATAATAATTCATACTCAGAAAGCAGAACTGAGATGGCATTTATTGCAAGATTAGTTCAAACATTTCAATGCACCTGTAGACTATTTTTCCAGGCATGTTTTTCATCATTGAAGATTTCTTAAAATAGAGTAAAAAATCTTGTCTAGTCTCATTCTTGTGAACCCTATCTTGTGTCTCATCTCATCTCAGATTTTTGCCTTCATTTTAATGTTGCTTAAATCTGTTTCAACATGTGTTTACGCTTATATTTGATTATTTTTGCATTTTAATCTGGACTGTCATGCCAGCCCAGAAAATGTATTATTCTTCTACTATTATTATTATTATTATACTTGTCTCTAATGCAATTTTCATAACCAGGTGTTTTTGATTTAAGCAATAATCTCACTGAATTTTGATACATTACTCTTAAGCAATCGTTAAACTCTTTCATTTTTTAATTTTTAACTCTTTAGTTTTAAAAGTTTGCTTAAATGGGATTTTCAGTCACACAATATAAAAAATTTCATAATTAATTATGTCATCATTTGAAAAATTTCTTTGTCTTACATGGACATGTTATAAAACTGCTCTTTGTCTATTTTAGATTTATGTATTTATTTATTTACTTTTTGAAGTGAAACTCACAATTGTCCTATGGTGTGACTGTCAACTTTTATAAATTCAAAAGAAAAGCATGCAATTGTTAATAAATGACTCGGGCATAATTTTACAAGTGTCTATTTTAGTAATTGGCAACAAGTTTTTCATCCATATATTTCTAAAAGCATATAAACTTGATACATTATGTCACTGAAAACTATGTCCTCTGGTGTGACACCATATCCTGTTTTTAAACTCCATGGACAACTTTAATTAGTTGAAGGACCAGGAATAGTGTTTTACAAAAAAAAATTTTTTACTGGATATTTGTCAACTACCCAAATATATGTTCCTATCTATTTCTTGAAAAATAAATATATTGAGTAAAACTAAATGTTTACAATTAGGTGTCAGTGTAAGATGTGTACATTGGGATGGGATGCGGGTGGTTAGGTGAAACTGTAGGTATGGGGGTCACTTTTGAAAATCTGCTTAGGGCCCCCAGAATGCTAGGGCCGGCCCTGTGTATATGTACGGGGATGTTTGTGCTTTCATTCACATACGAAGTATTCCTGATCACAATGTGTGGAGACGGAGTGGTGTGTTGTTTCGAAGAACCGTTAATCCGTCACCTCACCAGTCGATTTTTGTTTTCTTTTGAGTTTAATTTATTTAGTTTTTCTCTTTCCTTGTGTTCTGTTCGGCGATCCCACGTTTAAATGACATACTCTAATTTTCGCTTATGTTCGAGAAGCGAGATTACTGGGGTAGTATTTTGTCAGCTTATTTTTGTATTAGATATTTTTGTATTTTTCTTTTTGTTTATTCAGCAATACCTATGTTTGTACTTAGCTCAGTTTACCCTATGATAAACCCTATCCGTGTGGTGCGGCTGACACAGAACAACAAACGCTGTTTGCATTCAGTGGATACTCTCCAAAATGGTGCTAGGGTGACGCGGAGGAGACAAATTGTTGCATAAAGTATTTATTTTTTCTTTTGCACACAAAAAGTATTCTCGTAGCTTTGTAAAATTACGGTTGAACCCCTGATGTCACATGGATTATTGTACAGATATAATATTTACCTCCTTGCTACGTTTCTGGACGTTGATCGTGGTAGTACCCTTGCTGTCTATGGGAGGGTCAGAGAGCTGTCAGAATGCATAAAAAATATCTTGATTTGTGTTCCGAAGATGAACGGAGGTCTTACGGGTTTGGAATGACATGAGGGTGAGTAATTAATGACAGAATTTTCATTTTTGGGTGAACTATCCCTTTAACAATGATTGGTCGTGTTAACGCAATCAAAATGGTTACTTTACCTAGATTTATTTATTTATTTCAAAACGTTCCTATCTTTTTAACACAGTCATTCTATAAAACATTTGATACTGTGATCATGCCTTTTATCTGGGGATATAGAGCTCATCATATATCTAACGCGCATATTTGTAAAATAAAAGCGTTAGGAGGCCTAGGTCTTCCCTGTTTTCAGCATTACTACTTGGCAGCCAATCTAAGGGCATGAATGTATTGGTGGATTGCATGCCCCGGGAAATCGAATACTACCATTCCTGCTTGGCTGGCTATTGAGCAGGATATGCAGGAATCCTCCCTCCCTGCTTTACTCTTTGCAGAAAACAAACCTATCAGAACACTGAAGAAATGTAACCCTATTGTTGTAAATTCTCTTAAGATTTGGTATCAGCTCAGAAAAATCTTTAAACTCCCTCAGACCTGCTCACTTACATTTGCATTTACTTGCATTCCCTCCCTCACAGTCGGATAGAACATTTTTATCATGGAAAGAAAATGGAGTTCGGTCTATAGGAGATTTATATATCGACAAAGTATTTGCTTCTTTTGCACAGCTTAGACAAAATTTTGGGCAAGTACGGAATTATGTTAAAAGTAATATCTCTAATTTTGAAGTTTACAAGTCCCCTGAATACTGAATATCTTTATTTATTTATGACCTCTGAACTCGACTCGAAGGGTCTTGTTTCTAAATATGTTGAATATTTTAATGATTCTAGAACTCGTTCTACACAATACTTAAAGATGTCTTGGGAAAGGAATTGGGGATAGATATTTCAGAAGATAATTGGGCTAAGGCCCTCCAAGGTATTAGGTCTTGCTCCAACAACTCTAATTTTCAGTTGATTTAGTATAAAGTTGTCCATAGATTGCACTACTCTCGTACCAAATTACATTCCATATATCCCTCTGTGTCACCTTTGAGTATTAAATGCAAGTCCAATGAGGGTGCATTGGCTCATTTATTTTGGTTCTGCCCAAAAATGTGTACATTTTGGACTGAGGTTTTTTCTTTCTACTCAAAGGTACTTAAGATTGATTTTCCTCATGACCCTCTTATTGCAATATTAGGCTGGTTCCCCTTCTTAGAGAATTATAGTTTCAGTCAGATCCAAACAGTTAAATATGGGATGACCATAGCAAAAAAGATAATTTTGTTGTTGTGGAACAAAGAGTCTGCGTCTAAATTTGAAACATGGCTTACAGAGCTAAGTAATGTGTATATGGAAAAAATTAGATACGAGATTGCGGGTAAACCAACGAGGTTCGTACAGATTTGGAAGTCCTTCTTGGAATATTTGGAATGTGACCAATGATAACTGAATGTAACCTTTTTCTTTAAGTGTGGTGGTTAATTTGATCAAATAAAAGTGTGTAACAATTATATATTTCCATAATAGGGTATTTATTGGTATAGGAGTTTTTTTTTTTACTGGACTCTGTATATGCATGAGACAATTGATACAGTGGCATTAAGGTTTTTTTTTTTTTTCCACCTTTGATTTGATGGCATGGGGGTGTTGGTGGATTGTTCTCTAAATGTGAAAAGCTTAAAATAAAATATATATTTTTTTAAATTATGTATTTACTTACTCAAATGATAGGTTCCTGGAGTTGTTGGAAAATATAGGGTAAAATTGGTACATTTTCATTTCAATCCGTGTTCATTTTGACTACGAACAATGTGCTATTACTTTAATTCAGCACGTGCAGCACAGCAAAAATAGACTCAGTGCCGCGCTGCATCCGTTTCCATTGAATGCGCTAGTCTGTTAACTTTGGCATGGAAAAAAATGCGCACTGCAAAGGGAGTAAGTGTGAAACAACGTTACTCACTGTAAACATGTCTTATGAGAAAGCACAACAGCCCGTGCTGCTTCTGATGCAAACAGAGTATCGGTGCATTCCAAATGGGATATATCTGATACGGCAAGGGCACTTTGGGGTGAAAACAATCATGGCCGCCATATTGAAGTGTCGTTTCCAAACCGAAGTGCTCAAAACTGGCCACTTCAAAGGGCCCTTCGGAATGAAGGATTTCGAAGAGTACAACCGATGGACACTTCGGGCCCCCATGATCCTTTGCACAGAGAAGTTGTTTGGTGTCACAGAGTTCGACTTCACCGATAAATGTATGTATTTGTCTATACTGTAATATTTATACGAGTTAGATTTGGTACAATACTATGGTCAAAACGACATTGTACTTAAACAAAAATACTTTACAGCTACCTTTATCAGTTCATTCAAATGTTTCAACGACCTAGCACATTAGGGTGAAATCTACATATGAGTTATATATTCATTTAACGTAAGACGTTTACAAAAGGTCACTGAACATGTGCGACGGAAGGAACATCCTTGATCGTCTCATTAAGATGACAGTCCAGAAGTTCCCGACAACTTTTGTCCTTTTGAAGCTCTCACTCCGGAGGGTAAACTCTTTGAAGGGATTAGGGTATAGGGATGAGCCCTTCCGAATGGAAGCAGGTGAGTCTGAAACTTGCTGACCATCGAAATGCCGAATTCAAATCATGGTCTCTACTGCCACCTAGTGGTGCAAGAATATTGTTATCCTGCCCCTGATTTCGAACACATTTGCTGTTGTTGTTTTTTTTGTATATCTGGTTACACTAAAACAGGAGTGATATGTTAACGTATGTACACACCAATTAAAAGTCTTTTGGCCATATTTTGTAGGCTACCATCTGTAATCTGTAAGGCACCTAACCCCCAACTATTCCCCGGGTGCCGCTGCAAAAAAATGGCGGCACTCTGCTACTGATGAAGTTGTTCACCAGTGTGTGTGTGTCGTGTTTTTACTCACTCACTGCAGATGTGTGCACTGGAGGATTAAATGCTCACGGCACAAATTCAAAATCTGGTTACATACTTGGCTACACATCACACACTTAGGTGCTTAGGTATGATTGATACCTTCTTAGAGCAGGACCTCTGCTGCCCATAACTTGCCCAAAAGAACACCATTGTCAAGGTTTCCGGGTAGAGGGATGGAGCGAGGACTCAGTGCTGCAGAAGAATGGGCTTTATTTTAAAATAAAACAAAATAAACAACAGAAACTACCCCGTGGGGGAGAAACAGGCTGGCAAGGCAAGGCAAGGCAAGGCAGGATCTGGACACATCCAGGGATAGACGATGACGAACTGACGCACGACTGCAAACGCAAGGAGAATAAATGGGGAGCAAATGAGGAGGGTAATGAGGGATCACATGGGGGACAAATTAACTAATAATCAGGTAACAAGATGGAGGGGTCAAGACACTTGACATGAGCACATGGCACACCGAAACAAAGACAAAAAGCCATGTGCTCACAAAAAACAAAACACAAGCACATGGCCAGCAAAACAAATCACAAGCCATGTGCTAGAACAAGAGACCCGAACACGCAGCTAATGAGAAAACTCATAAGCCACGTGTTCACACAAGACAACAAGAAAAGCACGCGGCTGAACACCTGGCGTGCCACCTGGCGTCCCTAACGAGACACAACAAAAACAAGACAGGAACATGACAGAACAAACATGACAACACACGACCGGCTACATAACAGGCAACACAAGAAAGGAAAACTCTAAACACGGACAAAGAGGGGAGGGGAGGGAGGGGAGCCAAGCCAGTGCCAGCAGTACAACCCAGAAAGACATTACAGGAACCAGGGAGGGGCGGGAGTGTTGAGCCAGGGAGGCTCAGGCAGACCAGAAATCTGGGGGAGCCAGGGCGGGACCGGAGAAACAGACCAGGGAGGCTCCGGCCTAACAAGAACACCAGTAGGCCACCAGGGCGGAGCCGGAGGAAGCTTGGCAGGCAGGAAGGGTGGAGCCAGTATCAAGGAGGGAGCCGGCATCAGGGCAAGGAGCCTGGGCGGGGCCGGCGGGGCAAGGAGCCTGGGCGGGGGCGGCGGGAGGGAGCTGGGCGCGGGCCCGGCGGGGCAAGGCGCTTGGGCGGGGGGCCGGCGGGGGTCAAGGAGATTGGGCGGGGAGCGGGAAAGGAGGCTGGGCGGACGGCGGGGAAAGGAGGCATGGGCGGGGACGGCGGGGAAAGAGCCTGGGCAGGGGCCGGCGGGGAAGAGCTGGAGGGGCAAGGAGCTTGGGCAGGGGCGGCACGGGCAAGGAGCCTGGGCGGGGGGCGGCAGGGGCAAGGAGCCTGGGAGGGTCTGGACGGCCTACAGGCCAGCAACCGCCGGCGCTCATGGATGGCCTCAAGGCCATGTGGGGATGGAGGGAAGCCCTTCTCCTCCTTTCCGTCTCCGAGAAGGGGACACTGCCACTTCATCACGGACACCTCTTGGGGCGCAGCCGCTCCTACGCGCCGTCACTGGGGGACCGCTGCAGTCTCGGCCAATCCCGGGGGGCGCTGCAGCTTATCAGACGCTTCCGGGGCCGCCTGCCGCTCATCAGCCAAATCGGCGAAGGACAAACGGGGAGCTGCAGCCTCATCGGTCACCTCTAGGGGCATAGCAGCCTCTCCGGCTGCCTCTAGGGGTGGTGAGGCATACCCATTCCTCCTCCTCCGTTTTCAGAGAGCGGGGTACAATGCACTTCGTCAGGCCAACTCTTGGGGCGCAGCCGACTCTGCGAGCCGTAATGGACCGATGCAGCCTTCTCCGGCCATCACTGGGTGCCGCTGTGCAGCTTCTTCGGAGCTTACGGGGCCGCATGCGCTCAACAGCACCCTCGGGGCACGGCGGCATCCTCGGCCGCCACACGGGGAGCTGCGCCTCATCAGCCACCTATAGGGGCACAGCAGCCTCTCCGCATGCCTCTAGGGCTGTGGTGGGAGTAACCATTCCTCCTCCGTCCTCTGATGAGCGGGGTGGCACTGCACTCATCGGCCACCTGGGGGGCCTGCAGATTCGCAGCAGACGCTTGGGTGAGCTGCAGCCTCTTTCGGCCGTGTCTCTTTGGGGCGCTAACAGCCTCTTCGGCCAGAGGGTTCCCCTGACGGGCTAGGAATTCGATGAACCCCTTAAACGACAGGTGGTCCAACCCTCTCATCGTCCACCAGTTGAGGGGCTCATCCAGGGCGTAGCAGAAGAGGTCCTTGAGGGCAGCATCGTTAAACCCCAACCCCTCTGCCGCCCCGCTGAACTCCAGGGCAAACTTCCTCACGTCAGCCCCCTGTTGACGGAGGGAGCTCAAGGTCCTGAATTGGAGCATGCGCTGGTAGTGGGGGCTGGAGAGAGTGGAGGCTGGGGGATGGCGCAAACCTTTCTGCCGCTGAGTCCTCATCTTGGTCAGTTTGTACTGTCAGGGTTCCCGGGTAGAGGGATGAAGCGAGGACTCAGTGCTGCAGAAGAATGGGCTTATTTTAAAATAAAACAAAACAAACAAAAACTACCCCGAGGGGGAAAAACGGGCTGGCAAGGCAAGGCAAGGCAGGACCTGGACACATCCAGGGATAGACGATGACGAACTGACGCACGACTGCAAACACAAGGAGAATAAATGGAGAGCAAATGAGGAGGGTAACGAGGGAGCACATGTGGGGCAAATTAACTAATAATCAGGTAACAATATGGGAGGGGTCAAGACAATTGACATGAGCACATGGCACACCGAATCAAAGACAAAAACCCATGTGCTCACACAAAACAAAACACAAGCACATGGCCAGCAAAACAAAAATCACAAGCCATGTGCTAGAACAAGAGACACGAACACGTAGCTAATGAGAAAACTCATAAGCCGCATGTTCACATAAGAAAAAAAGGAAAGCATGCGGCTGAACACAAACCGCGTGCCACTCAAAACACAACACACGTGGACAGAAGTGCGCACGGCCGAGCGAACTCGAGACCGCACGCTCCCACAACAGACAGAACATGGAGCGCGAGTGTCCGGACCCCGACACGAAACCGAAACTCAAGACATGAGTGCCGGGGTCTGAACACCACGTTCCAACATGAAACAGTACACGCAGACGGGAGCGCACGGCTCGAGCACACTCGAAGCTGCATGCTCACATGAAAACAATGACATGACGTGAGTGTCAGGGCTCTGTCACAAAACCATGAATTACACTAGACCGAAGTGACAGAACCCTGACAAAAATAGTCAACTGTTTGATGACAGCACTTACAATCTAAAAGTACCAGGACATGAGAGGCCATATGGTAACCAATCACATTTCATTTTGGGCCGCGTTATGTTTAGGGGCGTAGAAATGTCCCCAGAATAACCAGACTCTATGCTGCGAACTTTACATATTTCACATTCTTTTAAAAATCCAGCATTTAGTTGATCTAATTGTCACAGCACTAAACACAACGGCTTTCTTCTTCTCCCATGATGGGGTTTTGGCGTTTCACCCGGAAATCGTTGTTCCAGGCGTAGACGCGACACACATCTCCTGGAAATCCTGTAGAATTCAACCAATCAGATTACGACTTCAAAACTTCTGAAGTGTTTCCAATTTTTTTGTGCTGTATGCATCAGACGTTCAGCCAGCGGTCCATGGACGTGACATCTGAGGCTGAGACTATGGTAGAAATAGAGTCCAAAGAATGTTTCAGTGTAAATTGTAATAGCCGTTACTGTTTATTATATGAGCAAAGCAAACAAAAATTATTATGCAATTATTGCAATTCAACATTGTTGGAGATATTTAGTGATTATTTTTTTCAGTTATTAGAGTATATACAGTACAGCATACTAATAACTACTTAAACAGAATTTGTTGATCCAAAATAATTGGCAGAATTATTCAAATAAGATAATAGTTATTAATGAAAAATATGAGCTAATATACAATAATGTTTTGCCATGGTCTTGATATGTCAAACCAGAATATCATATGTCCTTAAAGCTGGTGTTTCTTTGAACTCTTTGAGCATTTGGCGATGACGGGTGAAGACCAAAAGTTCACTTCCTCATACTACAAGAAAAAGAACATCCCAGACAATATAATTTATATTTTCATATGATGAATATCATAAGTGGTTTTAAATCTGGAGAGTTTAATTTGACAAACCTCAGTTACTGACACATCATCATCAGTAGTCTGGATTTGCTTATAATTGCTTTCTGTTGCATTAATAGTCTCTGTAATAAATGAGACCATGGTCAGCCCTCACATGAGTTAAACAGAAATGTTCTAATATAGCACATATTATATTAAAATAAATTCTAGCAAGCTGTACATTTTACACCTCTCTTTGAAAAACTACTATGCTGTAACAAACTGTTGTTTGTAGAAGCAAGACAAGAGGAATTCAAACAAACACTTACCATTTCTACTCATGCAACACAGAAGAATATTGATGGTAATGTTTGATGTCAGGAGCACCGTAAGGCCAACTACAAAGAATAAGTCTGTGTTCTGGCTCTTTGAAGTCTAAACCATGAGGAGTAATATTTGATATATATCAAGGATTGTATACACAAGTATTTAGAAAGAGCAATTTGGAAATTAGTTGATTAGGTTACCATCATATTAAAGATAAAATTATTAATTAAAATAAAGTTCATAATGTAGCACTGTTCCATGAGACAAATATAATGAGTTGTATTGGCTAACCAACGGTGTCAGAAATGTTTAAATGCTCACACTTACCAGGATTGTGTTTAGAAACGTTTCCAAATAAAGCTTCCCCACATGTGGCCAGTGCACAGTAAGTTCCCGTTTGTGAGGAACTGAACTTTTTCTTTGGGAGGTTGTACATGCAGGTCGGTGACAGACAGTCAGCTTCAGATCTCCCCACACATCCATCACTTGTGTTTCCATGAACATAAATGGATCCTGGAGGAGATTCTCCTGATCCGTGTTTGAACCAGTAGAGACGATGTTCACCTCCACCTCTTTCTAACTCATTTTGGATTGAACATTGCAGAGGAACATTTACCCCTGATTTAACTAATTCAATCTTGGGCAGCTTTAGACTCATGGGTTTGCTGATTTTTGCTCCTAGAATGGATGTTTTGTATAAATAGCTGTTTATTCCCCATCATCATAATAAAAACATTAATATGAAACAGACATGCACTGACTCACCTTTAATTACCAGATGAGTGCCATTTCCGAATTTAATAATATTAGAGAAAGAGAAAGCACAGTAGTACGTGCCCCAATCTGATTGTACAAAGTTCACAATTGTCAGATTAAAACTATCAGTCCCTTTTAACACATCAAAACGATTGCTGTCAAATTCATTATGAAATTGGCTTTTTGATGAATGGAGAATAGAGGAAACAATGAGACGTGGTTCTTCTCCAGTGACTTGCTTGTACCACAGTGTCATACTCATCTGTTTTGTTGTAATAAAGCAGGACAAAACCACAGAATCTCCTTCATGAACTGATACAACTGGGTTCAGTTGTATAATGTGTCCCACCACTGTAAAAGAATTAACATTGTATGTCAATTAAAACAACTAAAAAGCAATGATCTGAAACACTGATATCAGAACAATTTTGAATGGAATTAATGAAAAAATATAAATGGAATTATTGAAATATACACACTTACACACTTCAGTTAAGAGTAAAACCATCACACAAAGTTGTTTCTCCATTTTCTTCTTCAGGCTGAGAAGATACAATCATCAATCAAGTTATATAATGTTGTATAACATACACCTTGAAGTACGGCACTGTCACATGATTCTGTTCAGTTAGCGCTATCAGCCATTTCCTGGGCCTGACACAGTTCTGCATACACCACACTTGCAACCACAGATTAGAAGCATGCACTATGCTAAAATACAAACAAACATGTGCTATATGCATTATTTTCTGGAAATGGTATTTTAGTTTTTCAAGACCGTTCAAATTCAAAGGTACACTGTGGGAATGTGGCCATTTTGCACCCACCACTGAATTAATTTCCATATACAACCTTCAGTTTCCTTAGCCTCTGCCTCATACAGTAACTGGTTTTATTTAATAGATCTGATAATTACAGATGTAATTAATGATTCCATGTCAAATAGTTACTATGTACAATGTCGATATGATGTAGAGATGATATCTGTTAATGTCAGCTTTCTAGTAGTTGTCCTTTAGCCTATCTTGTGTTAGATCATATCGTAATGGCCTCATTTATTCACCACATAGCCACTGTGTTCACCCCTGTTTTCTCAAATTTCTGCATTGGGTTTGTGAAGAACACACTATAATTCAGTAGAATATTAGTTCAAACAGGGAGTTTGTACTATATTGTCTCTGGCTAGATACTACAAAATGGCATTGATATAAAATATAGATACTTATAATATAATATATAATAGAAACCTATAAATGTAACTAAGGCCATGTGGGCCCCTTGCACTAATAGTCTCTGCTGCCACCTTGTGGTTTTTGGATGTTGGTTCATGAACAGTTTAGATCTGGATACTTAGATCAATTACTTTTCTAATTTTGAAGGCTGATTAGGACTGTTTGTTTTCCCCCTCAAAAATCTATTGATATGTACTAACATAGTCTTTTACTGTTTTTAGTAGGTACGGTTACTCAAGACTCATAAAACAGTTTACACTTTAATCTGAACTAGCATCTGTTCATTGACAAGGTAATGACAGTTTTTTTGCCTCAGTCAGTATTGTTTGTTTGTTAGTTTGTATAGATTATTGATTGTGCAACACAAAATTGTTTTGTGTGAGAATTCTAAAAGGACATGTTTTCATTAAAATCATAAATATATTGGCAGTGAGGAAGGAGGGGGTTTTCATATTCAAATACTTTTTTTATACAGCAATAGTAAAATACTGTATAATATTAGCAAAATATTGTACCATGATATCATCATTTCAATGTCTTTTAACATTCATTGATTCATTGTATGATGTATTGGGGAAAATGTGTTGAAAACTGAGAAAAGTGCCCTTGTGGTGTTACTGTTGCCACAGTAATTTGTGAGAAAAATTAAATTAAAAAGTTGTTGTACTATATCTTTATTTTCCAAAGCATATTTCTCTCTTTTTCTTATGTGTATTGCCTCACACACATACAAACATGTGTACAAAATTAAATATGTACAAAAATATTTTTTTTCTGGACAATAGCAGGTCATTGGAAAGTCAGAGAAGATTATATGACTTTTTTTAACAAATATTTATGATGACATTCTCCTCTGTACATTGTATTGTGTGCTTTTGCAGTTTTGTGTTGCTATATTAGTTCCAGAAAAAGTAAGTAAGAATACTTTGCAAAGCAAAGCAGTCACATGTTCACAGAGCAAAATAAATAAATGTCTGCACAAATAGTAATATACAGTAGTTTTCAGCTTTGCTGCTGACATGCTAAACCAGAATACAGTGTGTCCTCGGGACGGCTCTCTCTCTTCACGCTTGAGTGTTTGGTGGAGATTTGTACAGTAGTGTATGTCATTTCCCTGTTCTAAAAAAACAAAACAAAAAGATTTCCACAGTCAGATTACATATGTCGTATTTTATCATATTACTAATTATAGATGCTTTATCAAAGGCTTTATCAATGGTTTCTTTTTTTATAATTACCGTATTCATTAACACATCATCATCATCATCCTCATTAGTAGTCTGTATCTGTTGAGATTTTCTCCCTGTTTTGAACAGAGATTGAACAGTTTGTGAATTCATTTTTAAAAGAGAGAAAAGTCATCGCTCACAAATGGCCTAAAAAGAAAAATTCAAATATTACAGATTATTTGATTAAGAAATGTTCTATTACATTTCTATTGCACTATTGATCAGGCATTTTTTTACACTATTCTGCAATAATATTCATATAAATTAGGCTCTTTTATAGAAGACTGTATAAATTCATATAAATGCTTACCATTTTTCCTCATGCAACAAAGTAGAATGTTGATGGTAAAACTTATTGCCAGTAGTGCTGCAAGGCCGATTTGAATGAATAATAGCATGTTCTGACTCTCAAAGTTGTCTAAAGCAATAAATAAATAAATAAAGTCCACAGTTAGTTTGGAAAGAGATCAAAATAAAACAAAATAAAAATCTCAAGATGATTGGCAAGTGCAATATTTTATGTTCAACAAACAGTGACCTGAAATTAATATTACATTTGAATTCAACACATTAGAAGAATACAACATGTAGAAATATTATTTCTAGTTTATCTGTTTTTGTTTTGTTTTTTTGTTTGTTTTTTTGCAAGACATTATTTAGGAATGTATTTTCTGCCATAGAACTCTACCAACTCTTCTTTTGACTCTTGACTATGAAAACATATTTCCAAATATAAGTAGTAAAGATATAATAAAATGCTCACACTTACCAAGACTGTGTTTAGAAACATTTCCAAATAAAATCTCCCCACATGCGGCCAGTGCACAGTAAGTTCCCGTTTGTGAGGAACTGAACTTTTTCTTTGGGAGGTTGTACATGCAGGTCGGTGACAGACAGTCAGCTTCAGATCTCCCCACACATCCATCACTTGTGTTTCCATGAACATAAATGGATCCTGGAGGAGATTCTTCTGATCCGTGTTTGAACCAGTAGAGACGATGTTCACCTCCACCTCTTTCTAACTCATTTTGGATTGAACATTGCAGAGGAACATTTACCCCTGATTTAACTAATTCAATCTTGGGCAGCTTTAGACTCATGGGTTTGCTGATTTTTGCTCCTAGAATGGATGTTTTGTATAAATAGCTGTTTTTTTCCATATCATCGTAATAAAAACATTAATATGAAAGTGGCATGCACTGACTCACCTTTAATAACCAGATGAGTGCCATTTCCGAATGTAATGATATTGGAGAAAGAGAAAGCACAGTAGTACGTGCCCCAATCTGATTGTACAGTGTTCACAATTGTCAGATTAAAACTACCAGTCCCTCTTAACACATCAAAATGATTGCTGTCAAATTCATTATGAAATTGGCTTTTTGATGAATGGAGAATAGAGGAAACAATGAGACGTGGTTGTTCTCCAGTGACTTGCTTGTACCACAGTGTCATACTCATCTGTTTTGTTGTAATAAAGCAGGACAAAACCACAGAATCTCCTTCATGAACTGATACAACTGGGTTCAGTTGTATAATGTCTCCATATATTATCTTAACTGTTAATAGATTACAAATATCATTTGTAACATTTTGATGATCTTTAGAAAAGCCTTAACCTTGTTTGTTAAATATATATATATGAATATTATTTAAAAATGGCACTTACAGACTTCATATAAGAGGAAGATCGTCACACAATGTTGTCTGTCCATTTTATCGTCATCCAGATCATTCTGTGCTCAGGCTAAAAAAAAGTAGCTCACACAGAGTTAACTGTTATATACACTTAAGATACCTTAAGATCACATGATTCTGTTTGTCAGCAAATCATCACCCATTTCCTGAACTTGACACAGTTTTATGTGCAGCGCTTTCAGCCCACACATTAAATTAATTATGTAGACAAAAAAGGTTGATCCATGTAGAATATTCATTGTAGAATATCCATGTCGTTTTTTCGAGAAAAGTGCATTTTATTTTATCATGCTAAAATTGTTTAAAAAGCAAGAATATACATACTGTACATACTACACGGACAAATAAAGTTAAATTGGGCAAGATTTAATTGTCATCCTCTAACAAATGTTTATTATTTTTTTGGATATTATTAGTTTGATTCAGGCCATATGTAAATTGAAATGCACTGCAACCTTTGACAAAGAAAATCCCTGTCCATGGTCCTGAAATTACCCAACTCTTGGATGTTGTGCAGATTTGTGAGCACAAAAAGCAATATCATATTTTGATATACCATAAATAGTGTTATAATAAATAAATGAAATATGATATCAGTATATAGTACATCACATTACATGTGATCATCTTTGATTAGCTTCCATTAATGGGCCAATGTAGATATGACCTTTATCACCTCTTCATTCTGCAATAGAACTAATCACCAATAAACATAATTTTTATATTTTTAAATACAGTATATTACATTTTTACGTTTTATTATATTTTGTAATATTTAATGGGTCTGAGGTTTGAATCTATTTTATTACTTAACTTAGCTATTGATAAATAAGGCTCCTGCACCACAACTTAAAGGTGAAGTGTGTGAGTTTTTCAGTGGTAAAGTACTTTTTAAAATACTTGCCTAACTAAGTCTCTTATTACAGTTCATACTTAGACAATTTTAAATAATGTTAACTTTAAGTAACATTAAATATTGGTAGGTTATTTCGAAACACCGTGGCTCTGTGGTGCTATCTAAACATTGCTGTGTTTTTTGAGCATCATGTAACTCAACACAGCAATGTTGGCTTAACCGATTGTGTGAGTTTGATGTAGGACCTATTTGTCTGAACATGAAACCGTCTGACATTATAATTATCATTATTTTCTATTTTATTTGGGAATTACATATTGTACTTCATCTTTAAATTAAAACCCTTTACGCACATACATTTTTCTGTAATTCATGTCTATTTTTGTCCTGCCATAGACAGACACATCACACCAAGACAGGTGCATGTTGATCTAAACTATAATTTACACAAACAATGAACTGATAAACATGCACATCAGAAGGTGAGGTTCTACATGAGTTTGCATGAGCAGGCTAAACTGTACTTTTGAAACCTGTAAACCTTTGTTCAACTAGAGCAGTGTCCAAGTTGTTTAACTTGTTTTTTTTTAACTAGAGCAGTGTCCTATGAGAACAAATGTTACACTTGAAATCAAAGGCCTTTGTAGTTCAGTCTCAGGCTTGCACAAGTGGTAGCGATGAACTGAGTCTAAGCTGCTATAAATGCATGTGACTGCTTTTGACACCTTCTTTTTTTAGCAACATCAGACGCTGTGTGGAAACTTTTGACCACTAAGATTGAGCTCTACTGAAGGCTGCTTGATCTTTCCATTCTGTTTTCACGTTCATGCACTGACCACAAACACAACACAGAGATCAACAGTCTGCACTGTGAACTCATAAATGAGGTTGCTGATCTGTCTGCTCTGTTTTCCACTGTAATGCTAAATAACACAAAATATTAATAACAATAATGATAATAATAATAATAAAATATGCATATCTTATGATGGTCAGATGTTACTATATATATATA